>OX346255.1:28010132-28584200 GCA_947049275.1 Epinotia bilunana | reverse complement strand
AGCGGCTCTGATGCACTTTGTTATATCGTTTTTTATTGTTTTTTATCTTTTAAATTGACCAAGTTATTACCTGGTTTGTGTTTTTCGTTTTTTTCGGAAATCCATCGAAATTAAAATCATTTGGACATAGTCCTGACCAGCTCCCTAATTGTATGGACCCCTGGAAGTTTATTCCGGATCAATAGGCCCAATAGCGACCGAGATCCATCGATCCTGGCCGCTTGCAGACCAGAACAACTCCTGGGCATAGGTTTGAGCCGGCGGATCTCGGCTCTGGGGACTCTCAGAGACCTGCGGTTTTCTTGGGCGGGGTCTACGGACTGAGCACAGCCATCCCTCGGTGTTTCCATCCATCCCAAATTTTTGTTCAGGCTGAGCCTGCCAGAGGACGGGCGAGAGCAGCCCGAGTTCAGCGAGCCCAATCTCGAGTCTGTGCGACCACCTGGACCGGAGTTACGAGGCTTTTAAGTTTGAAGTCAGCCATCTTGAAATTTTGACAGCTGTCAACTGGCTAGCAATAACCCTTCTAGCTCGGGAACGGGGAGGCGTAGAGAGACGTGCGACACGTCATTGTGCTCGGCGGAGCATTCTCCTTCGATTGAGCTTGGTCCCATTGGGATCCGAGCGCCCCCCACTTTAGTGTGAGCTGAGCCTGCCAGAGGACGGGCGAGACCAGCCCGAGTTCAGCGAGCCCAGTCTCGAGTCTGTGCGACCACCTGGACCGGAGTTACGAGGCTCTAAAGTTTGAAGTCAGCCATCTTGAAATTTTGACAGCTGTCAACTGGCTAGCTATAACCCTCCTAGCTCGGGAACGGTGAGGCGTAGAGAGACGTGCGACACGTCATTGTGCTCGGCGGAGCATTCTCCTTCGATTGAGCTGGGTCCCATTGGGATCCGAGCGCCCCCCACTTTAGTGTGAGCTGAGCCTGCCAGAGGACGGGCGAGACCAGCCCGAGTTCAGCGAGCCCAGTCTCGAGTCTGTGCGACCACCTGGACCGGAGTTACGAGGCTCTTAAGTTTGAAGTCAGCCATCTTGAAATTTTGACAGCTGTCAACCGGCTGACACAAACCCCCCTAGCTCGGAAACGGGGAGGCGTAGACAGGCGTGCGACACGTCGTTGTGCTCGGCGGAGCGTTCCCCTTCGACTGAACTGGGCGCCGCTGGGATCCGAGGCCCCCCCACTTTTGTGTCAGTTGACCATAGACAAGAAGACAGTACATAAAGGAAAGGAGAAGAGGGAAAGAAAGAAGAAAGCATGTCAAACCATTTCGCCCTGTCATACTATTAATCAGAATAAATTTAAGCTATAAAACCAACATTATTAAAAAAAAATGGTCAAGTGCGAGTCGGATTTTAATTTTCCATACATTTTTCGATAAAGCGCCTGATGAAAAATTTCCGCAACAAATCACGCTTTTATCAAAGTTTGGCATTTTTTATCTCCGAAACGGTAAGAGATAGAGCAAAACGGACTTCAATTTTGAACAATTTATACTACGTTAGTAGTATAAAATTATAGCAATCTACATAAAAACATTTTTTTTTTGTCAAAATTGGACAAAAAAAAATATCAAAAATAATCTAACCCGGGTCTAAAATTTTTGTTTATAGACTTAGAAAGTCCAAAAAAATACCATTCGATGCAGAATTGCAATAATTTTGTCGCATGTGAATATCAGCTCCGCAAAGTAAATAGTTTTTGCAAAAAAAAATAAAAACCATAAAAAAACAAAAAAAATGTATGGGAGGTACCAAAAGGGGGGGGTTTGCACCCCAAGCCAAAAACACCACAGGTGGGGCATGGTTAAAAACCCCCCTCTGCGAAGTTTCAGAAAGATCTACCGAAATTCGACCCTATAACCTAACCTAACCTAACCTAACCTAACCTAACCTAACCTAACCTAACCTAACCTAACCTAACCTAACCTAACCTAACCTAACCTAACCTAACCTAACCTAACCTAACCTAACCTAACCTAACCTAACCTAACCTAACCTAACCTAACCTAACCTAACCTAACCTAACCTAACCTAACCTAACCTAACCTAACCTAACCTAACCTAACCTAACCTAACCTAACCTAACCTAACCTAACCTAACCTAACCTAACCTAACCTAACCTAACCTAACCTAACCTAACCTAACCTAACCTAACCTAACCTAACCTAACCTAACCTAACCTAACCTAACCTAACCTAACCTAACCTAACCTAACCTAACCTAACCTAACCTAACCTAACCTAACCTAACCTAACCTAACCTAACCTAACCTAACCTAACCTAACCTAACCTAACCTAACCTAACCTAACCTAACCTAACCTAACCTAACCTAACCTAACCTAACCTAACCTAACCTAACCTAACCTAACCTAACCTAACCTAACCTAACCTAACCTAACCTAACCTAACCTAACCTAACCTAACCTAACCTAACCTAACCTAACCTAACCTAACCTAACCTAACCTAACCTAACCTAACCTAACCTAACCTAACCTAACCTAACCTAACCTAACCTAACCTAACCTAACCTAACCTAACCTAACCTAACCTAACCTAACCTAACCTAACCTAACCTAACCTAACCTAACCTAACCTAACCTAACCTAACCTAACCTAACCTAACCTAACCTAACCTAACCTAACCTAACCTAACCTAACCTAACCTAACCTAACCTAACCTAACCTAACCTAACCTAACCTAACCTAACCTAACCTAACCTAACCTAACCTAACCTAACCTAACCTAACCTAACCTAACCTAACCTAACCTAACCTAACCTAACCTAACCTAACCTAACCTAACCTAACCTAACCTAACCTAACCTAACCTAACCTAACCTAACCTAACCTAACCTAACCTAACCTAACCTAACCTAACCTAACCTAACCTAACCTAACCTAACCTAACCTAACCTAACCTAACCTAACCTAACCTAACCTAACCTAACCTAACCTAACCTAACCTAACCTAACCTAACCTAACCTAACCTACCTAAACTTCCTACCTACCTAACCTACCTAACCTACCTAACCTACCTAACCTACCTACCTACCTAACCTACCTAACCTACCTAACCTACCTACCTACCTATCCTACCTAACCTACCTAACCTACCTACCTAACCTACCTACCTAACCTACCTAACCTACCTAACCTACCTAAACTACCTACCTACCTAACCTACCTAACCTACCTAACCTACCTAAACTTCCTACCTACCTAACCTACCTAACCTACCTAACCTACCTAACCTACCTACCTACCTAACCTACCTAACCTACCTAACCTACCTACCTACCTATCCTACCTAACCTACCTAACCTACCTACCTACCTATCCTACCTAACCTACCTAACCTACCTACCTAACCTACCGACTTAACTTACCTAACCTTACCTAACCTGCCATCTGCTGCCATAAGACATCTGCTGCGCGCTTCCAGAGGGTCTACTGCAAGCTAGTTTTTTTTTTTACATTTTTAGTCCTAATATTTAATGCATGATTGAAGAAACAAAATTTGGCTTTCTAATTGATTTATTTAATAGGAAATAATTGAATATTTTAGTATAAGTTATTTTGCCGAATAGCGGCTCTGATGCACTTTGTTATATCGTTTTTTATTGTTTTTTATCTTTTAAATTGACCAAGTTATTACCTGGTTTGTGTTTTTCGTTTTTTTCGGAAATCCATCGAAATTAAAATCATTTGGACATAGTCCTGACCAGCTCCCTAATTGTATGGACCCCTGGAAGTTTATTCCGGATCAATAGGCCCAATAGCGACCGAGATCCATCGATCCTGGCCGCTTGCAGACCAGAACAACTCCTGGGCATAGGTTTGAGCCGGCGGATCTCGGCTCTGGGGACTCTCAGAGACCTGCGGTTTTCTTGGGCGGGGTCTACGGACTGAGCACAGCCATCCCTCGGTGTTTCCATCCATCCCAAATTTTTGTTCAGGCTGAGCCTGCCAGAGGACGGGCGAGAGCAGCCCGAGTTCAGCGAGCCCAATCTCGAGTCTGTGCGACCACCTGGACCGGAGTTACGAGGCTTTTAAGTTTGAAGTCAGCCATCTTGAAATTTTGACAGCTGTCAACTGGCTAGCAATAACCCTTCTAGCTCGGGAACGGGGAGGCGTAGAGAGACGTGCGACACGTCATTGTGCTCGGCGGAGCATTCTCCTTCGATTGAGCTTGGTCCCATTGGGATCCGAGCGCCCCCCACTTTAGTGTGAGCTGAGCCTGCCAGAGGACGGGCGAGACCAGCCCGAGTTCAGCGAGCCCAGTCTCGAGTCTGTGCGACCACCTGGACCGGAGTTACGAGGCTCTAAAGTTTGAAGTCAGCCATCTTGAAATTTTGACAGCTGTCAACTGGCTAGCTATAACCCTCCTAGCTCGGGAACGGTGAGGCGTAGAGAGACGTGCGACACGTCATTGTGCTCGGCGGAGCATTCTCCTTCGATTGAGCTGGGTCCCATTGGGATCCGAGCGCCCCCCACTTTAGTGTGAGCTGAGCCTGCCAGAGGACGGGCGAGACCAGCCCGAGTTCAGCGAGCCCAGTCTCGAGTCTGTGCGACCACCTGGACCGGAGTTACGAGGCTCTTAAGTTTGAAGTCAGCCATCTTGAAATTTTGACAGCTGTCAACCGGCTGACACAAACCCCCCTAGCTCGGAAACGGGGAGGCGTAGACAGGCGTGCGACACGTCGTTGTGCTCGGCGGAGCGTTCCCCTTCGACTGAACTGGGCGCCGCTGGGATCCGAGGCCCCCCCACTTTTGTGTCAGTTGACCATAGACAAGAAGACAGTACATAAAGGAAAGGAGAAGAGGGAAAGAAAGAAGAAAGCATGTCAAACCATTTCGCCCTGTCATACTATTAATCAGAATAAATTTAAGCTATAAAACCAACATTATTAAAAAAAAATGGTCAAGTGCGAGTCGGATTTTAATTTTCCATACATTTTTCGATAAAGCGCCTGATGAAAAATTTCCGCAACAAATCACGCTTTTATCAAAGTTTGGCATTTTTTATCTCCGAAACGGTAAGAGATAGAGCAAAACGGACTTCAATTTTGAACAATTTATACTACGTTAGTAGTATAAAATTATAGCAATCTACATAAAAACATTTTTTTTTTGTCAAAATTGGACAAAAAAAAATATCAAAAATAATCTAACCCGGGTCTAAAATTTTTGTTTATAGACTTAGAAAGTCCAAAAAAATACCATTCGATGCAGAATTGCAATAATTTTGTCGCATGTGAATATCAGCTCCGCAAAGTAAATAGTTTTTGCAAAAAAAAATAAAAACCATAAAAAAACAAAAAAAATGTATGGGAGGTACCAAAAGGGGGGGGTTTGCACCCCAAGCCAAAAACACCACAGGTGGGGCATGGTTAAAAACCCCCCTCTGCGAAGTTTCAGAAAGATCTACCGAAATTCGACCCTATAACCTACCTACCTACCTATCCTACCTAACCTACCTAACCTACCTACCTACCTATCCTACCTAACCTACCTAACCTACCTACCTAACCTACCGACTTAACTTACCTAACCTTACCTAACCTGCCATCTGCTGCCATAAGACATCTGCTGCGCGCTTCCAGAGGGTCTACTGCAAGCTAGTTTTTTTTTTTACATTTTTAGTCCTAATATTTAATGCATGATTGAAGAAACAAAATTTGGCTTTCTAATTGATTTATTTAATAGGAAATAATTGAATATTTTAGTATAAGTTATTTTGCCGAATAGCGGCTCTGATGCACTTTGTTATATCGTTTTTTATTGTTTTTTATCTTTTAAATTGACCAAGTTATTACCTGGTTTGTGTTTTTCGTTTTTTTCGGAAATCCATCGAAATTAAAATCATTTGGACATAGTCCTGACCAGCTCCCTAATTGTATGGACCCCTGGAAGTTTATTCCGGATCAATAGGCCCAATAGCGACCGAGATCCATCGATCCTGGCCGCTTGCAGACCAGAACAACTCCTGGGCATAGGTTTGAGCCGGCGGATCTCGGCTCTGGGGACTCTCAGAGACCTGCGGTTTTCTTGGGCGGGGTCTACGGACTGAGCACAGCCATCCCTCGGTGTTTCCATCCATCCCAAATTTTTGTTCAGGCTGAGCCTGCCAGAGGACGGGCGAGAGCAGCCCGAGTTCAGCGAGCCCAATCTCGAGTCTGTGCGACCACCTGGACCGGAGTTACGAGGCTTTTAAGTTTGAAGTCAGCCATCTTGAAATTTTGACAGCTGTCAACTGGCTAGCAATAACCCTTCTAGCTCGGGAACGGGGAGGCGTAGAGAGACGTGCGACACGTCATTGTGCTCGGCGGAGCATTCTCCTTCGATTGAGCTTGGTCCCATTGGGATCCGAGCGCCCCCCACTTTAGTGTGAGCTGAGCCTGCCAGAGGACGGGCGAGACCAGCCCGAGTTCAGCGAGCCCAGTCTCGAGTCTGTGCGACCACCTGGACCGGAGTTACGAGGCTCTAAAGTTTGAAGTCAGCCATCTTGAAATTTTGACAGCTGTCAACTGGCTAGCTATAACCCTCCTAGCTCGGGAACGGTGAGGCGTAGAGAGACGTGCGACACGTCATTGTGCTCGGCGGAGCATTCTCCTTCGATTGAGCTGGGTCCCATTGGGATCCGAGCGCCCCCCACTTTAGTGTGAGCTGAGCCTGCCAGAGGACGGGCGAGACCAGCCCGAGTTCAGCGAGCCCAGTCTCGAGTCTGTGCGACCACCTGGACCGGAGTTACGAGGCTCTTAAGTTTGAAGTCAGCCATCTTGAAATTTTGACAGCTGTCAACCGGCTGACACAAACCCCCCTAGCTCGGAAACGGGGAGGCGTAGACAGGCGTGCGACACGTCGTTGTGCTCGGCGGAGCGTTCCCCTTCGACTGAACTGGGCGCCGCTGGGATCCGAGGCCCCCCCACTTTTGTGTCAGTTGACCATAGACAAGAAGACAGTACATAAAGGAAAGGAGAAGAGGGAAAGAAAGAAGAAAGCATGTCAAACCATTTCGCCCTGTCATACTATTAATCAGAATAAATTTAAGCTATAAAACCAACATTATTAAAAAAAAATGGTCAAGTGCGAGTCGGATTTTAATTTTCCATACATTTTTCGATAAAGCGCCTGATGAAAAATTTCCGCAACAAATCACGCTTTTATCAAAGTTTGGCATTTTTTATCTCCGAAACGGTAAGAGATAGAGCAAAACGGACTTCAATTTTGAACAATTTATACTACGTTAGTAGTATAAAATTATAGCAATCTACATAAAAACATTTTTTTTTTGTCAAAATTGGACAAAAAAAAATATCAAAAATAATCTAACCCGGGTCTAAAATTTTTGTTTATAGACTTAGAAAGTCCAAAAAAATACCATTCGATGCAGAATTGCAATAATTTTGTCGCATGTGAATATCAGCTCCGCAAAGTAAATAGTTTTTGCAAAAAAAAATAAAAACCATAAAAAAACAAAAAAAATGTATGGGAGGTACCAAAAGGGGGGGGTTTGCACCCCAAGCCAAAAACACCACAGGTGGGGCATGGTTAAAAACCCCCCTCTGCGAAGTTTCAGAAAGATCTACCGAAATTCGACCCTATAACCTAACCTAACCTAACCTAACCTAACCTAACCTAACCTAACCTAACCTAACCTAACCTAACCTAACCTAACCTAACCTAACCTAACCTAACCTAACCTAACCTAACCTAACCTAACCTAACCTAACCTAACCTAACCTAACCTAACCTAACCTAACCTAACCTAACCTAACCTAACCTAACCTAACCTAACCTAACCTAACCTAACCTAACCTAACCTAACCTAACCTAACCTAACCTAACCTAACCTAACCTAACCTAACCTAACCTAACCTAACCTAACCTAACCTAACCTAACCTAACCTAACCTAACCTAACCTAACCTAACCTAACCTAACCTAACCTAACCTAACCTAACCTAACCTAACCTAACCTAACCTAACCTAACCTAACCTAACCTAACCTAACCTAACCTAACCTAACCTAACCTAACCTAACCTAACCTAACCTAACCTAACCTAACCTAACCTAACCTAACCTAACCTAACCTAACCTAACCTAACCTAACCTAACCTAACCTAACCTAACCTAACCTAACCTAACCTAACCTAACCTAACCTAACCTAACCTAACCTAACCTAACCTAACCTAACCTAACCTAACCTAACCTAACCTAACCTAACCTAACCTAACCTAACCTAACCTAACCTAACCTAACCTAACCTAACCTAACCTAACCTAACCTAACCTAACCTAACCTAACCTAACCTAACCTAACCTAACCTAACCTAACCTAACCTAACCTAACCTAACCTAACCTAACCTAACCTAACCTAACCTAACCTAACCTAACCTAACCTAACCTAACCTAACCTAACCTAACCTAACCTAACCTAACCTAACCTAACCTAACCTAACCTAACCTAACCTAACCTAACCTAACCTAACCTAACCTAACCTAACCTAACCTAACCTAACCTAACCTAACCTAACCTAACCTAACCTAACCTAACCTAACCTAACCTAACCTAACCTAACCTAACCTAACCTAACCTAACCTAACCTAACCTAACCTAACCTAACCTAACCTAACCTAACCTAACCTAACCTAACCTAACCTAACCTAACCTAACCTAACCTAACCTAACCTAACCTAACCTAACCTAACCTAACCTAACCTAACCTAACCTACCTAAACTTCCTACCTACCTAACCTACCTAACCTACCTAACCTACCTAACCTACCTACCTACCTAACCTACCTAACCTACCTAACCTACCTACCTACCTATCCTACCTAACCTACCTAACCTACCTACCTAACCTACCTACCTAACCTACCTAACCTACCTAACCTACCTAAACTACCTACCTACCTAACCTACCTAACCTACCTAACCTACCTAAACTTCCTACCTACCTAACCTACCTAACCTACCTAACCTACCTAACCTACCTACCTACCTAACCTACCTAACCTACCTAACCTACCTACCTACCTATCCTACCTAACCTACCTAACCTACCTACCTACCTATCCTACCTAACCTACCTAACCTACCTACCTAACCTACCGACTTAACTTACCTAACCTTACCTAACCTGCCATCTGCTGCCATAAGACATCTGCTGCGCGCTTCCAGAGGGTCTACTGCAAGCTAGTTTTTTTTTTTACATTTTTAGTCCTAATATTTAATGCATGATTGAAGAAACAAAATTTGGCTTTCTAATTGATTTATTTAATAGGAAATAATTGAATATTTTAGTATAAGTTATTTTGCCGAATAGCGGCTCTGATGCACTTTGTTATATCGTTTTTTATTGTTTTTTATCTTTTAAATTGACCAAGTTATTACCTGGTTTGTGTTTTTCGTTTTTTTCGGAAATCCATCGAAATTAAAATCATTTGGACATAGTCCTGACCAGCTCCCTAATTGTATGGACCCCTGGAAGTTTATTCCGGATCAATAGGCCCAATAGCGACCGAGATCCATCGATCCTGGCCGCTTGCAGACCAGAACAACTCCTGGGCATAGGTTTGAGCCGGCGGATCTCGGCTCTGGGGACTCTCAGAGACCTGCGGTTTTCTTGGGCGGGGTCTACGGACTGAGCACAGCCATCCCTCGGTGTTTCCATCCATCCCAAATTTTTGTTCAGGCTGAGCCTGCCAGAGGACGGGCGAGAGCAGCCCGAGTTCAGCGAGCCCAATCTCGAGTCTGTGCGACCACCTGGACCGGAGTTACGAGGCTTTTAAGTTTGAAGTCAGCCATCTTGAAATTTTGACAGCTGTCAACTGGCTAGCAATAACCCTTCTAGCTCGGGAACGGGGAGGCGTAGAGAGACGTGCGACACGTCATTGTGCTCGGCGGAGCATTCTCCTTCGATTGAGCTTGGTCCCATTGGGATCCGAGCGCCCCCCACTTTAGTGTGAGCTGAGCCTGCCAGAGGACGGGCGAGACCAGCCCGAGTTCAGCGAGCCCAGTCTCGAGTCTGTGCGACCACCTGGACCGGAGTTACGAGGCTCTAAAGTTTGAAGTCAGCCATCTTGAAATTTTGACAGCTGTCAACTGGCTAGCTATAACCCTCCTAGCTCGGGAACGGTGAGGCGTAGAGAGACGTGCGACACGTCATTGTGCTCGGCGGAGCATTCTCCTTCGATTGAGCTGGGTCCCATTGGGATCCGAGCGCCCCCCACTTTAGTGTGAGCTGAGCCTGCCAGAGGACGGGCGAGACCAGCCCGAGTTCAGCGAGCCCAGTCTCGAGTCTGTGCGACCACCTGGACCGGAGTTACGAGGCTCTTAAGTTTGAAGTCAGCCATCTTGAAATTTTGACAGCTGTCAACCGGCTGACACAAACCCCCCTAGCTCGGAAACGGGGAGGCGTAGACAGGCGTGCGACACGTCGTTGTGCTCGGCGGAGCGTTCCCCTTCGACTGAACTGGGCGCCGCTGGGATCCGAGGCCCCCCCACTTTTGTGTCAGTTGACCATAGACAAGAAGACAGTACATAAAGGAAAGGAGAAGAGGGAAAGAAAGAAGAAAGCATGTCAAACCATTTCGCCCTGTCATACTATTAATCAGAATAAATTTAAGCTATAAAACCAACATTATTAAAAAAAAATGGTCAAGTGCGAGTCGGATTTTAATTTTCCATACATTTTTCGATAAAGCGCCTGATGAAAAATTTCCGCAACAAATCACGCTTTTATCAAAGTTTGGCATTTTTTATCTCCGAAACGGTAAGAGATAGAGCAAAACGGACTTCAATTTTGAACAATTTATACTACGTTAGTAGTATAAAATTATAGCAATCTACATAAAAACATTTTTTTTTTGTCAAAATTGGACAAAAAAAAATATCAAAAATAATCTAACCCGGGTCTAAAATTTTTGTTTATAGACTTAGAAAGTCCAAAAAAATACCATTCGATGCAGAATTGCAATAATTTTGTCGCATGTGAATATCAGCTCCGCAAAGTAAATAGTTTTTGCAAAAAAAAATAAAAACCATAAAAAAACAAAAAAAATGTATGGGAGGTACCAAAAGGGGGGGGTTTGCACCCCAAGCCAAAAACACCACAGGTGGGGCATGGTTAAAAACCCCCCTCTGCGAAGTTTCAGAAAGATCTACCGAAATTCGACCCTATAACCTACCTACCTACCTATCCTACCTAACCTACCTAACCTACCTACCTACCTATCCTACCTAACCTACCTAACCTACCTACCTAACCTACCGACTTAACTTACCTAACCTTACCTAACCTGCCATCTGCTGCCATAAGACATCTGCTGCGCGCTTCCAGAGGGTCTACTGCAAGCTAGTTTTTTTTTTTACATTTTTAGTCCTAATATTTAATGCATGATTGAAGAAACAAAATTTGGCTTTCTAATTGATTTATTTAATAGGAAATAATTGAATATTTTAGTATAAGTTATTTTGCCGAATAGCGGCTCTGATGCACTTTGTTATATCGTTTTTTATTGTTTTTTATCTTTTAAATTGACCAAGTTATTACCTGGTTTGTGTTTTTCGTTTTTTTCGGAAATCCATCGAAATTAAAATCATTTGGACATAGTCCTGACCAGCTCCCTAATTGTATGGACCCCTGGAAGTTTATTCCGGATCAATAGGCCCAATAGCGACCGAGATCCATCGATCCTGGCCGCTTGCAGACCAGAACAACTCCTGGGCATAGGTTTGAGCCGGCGGATCTCGGCTCTGGGGACTCTCAGAGACCTGCGGTTTTCTTGGGCGGGGTCTACGGACTGAGCACAGCCATCCCTCGGTGTTTCCATCCATCCCAAATTTTTGTTCAGGCTGAGCCTGCCAGAGGACGGGCGAGAGCAGCCCGAGTTCAGCGAGCCCAATCTCGAGTCTGTGCGACCACCTGGACCGGAGTTACGAGGCTTTTAAGTTTGAAGTCAGCCATCTTGAAATTTTGACAGCTGTCAACTGGCTAGCAATAACCCTTCTAGCTCGGGAACGGGGAGGCGTAGAGAGACGTGCGACACGTCATTGTGCTCGGCGGAGCATTCTCCTTCGATTGAGCTTGGTCCCATTGGGATCCGAGCGCCCCCCACTTTAGTGTGAGCTGAGCCTGCCAGAGGACGGGCGAGACCAGCCCGAGTTCAGCGAGCCCAGTCTCGAGTCTGTGCGACCACCTGGACCGGAGTTACGAGGCTCTAAAGTTTGAAGTCAGCCATCTTGAAATTTTGACAGCTGTCAACTGGCTAGCTATAACCCTCCTAGCTCGGGAACGGTGAGGCGTAGAGAGACGTGCGACACGTCATTGTGCTCGGCGGAGCATTCTCCTTCGATTGAGCTGGGTCCCATTGGGATCCGAGCGCCCCCCACTTTAGTGTGAGCTGAGCCTGCCAGAGGACGGGCGAGACCAGCCCGAGTTCAGCGAGCCCAGTCTCGAGTCTGTGCGACCACCTGGACCGGAGTTACGAGGCTCTTAAGTTTGAAGTCAGCCATCTTGAAATTTTGACAGCTGTCAACCGGCTGACACAAACCCCCCTAGCTCGGAAACGGGGAGGCGTAGACAGGCGTGCGACACGTCGTTGTGCTCGGCGGAGCGTTCCCCTTCGACTGAACTGGGCGCCGCTGGGATCCGAGGCCCCCCCACTTTTGTGTCAGTTGACCATAGACAAGAAGACAGTACATAAAGGAAAGGAGAAGAGGGAAAGAAAGAAGAAAGCATGTCAAACCATTTCGCCCTGTCATACTATTAATCAGAATAAATTTAAGCTATAAAACCAACATTATTAAAAAAAAATGGTCAAGTGCGAGTCGGATTTTAATTTTCCATACATTTTTCGATAAAGCGCCTGATGAAAAATTTCCGCAACAAATCACGCTTTTATCAAAGTTTGGCATTTTTTATCTCCGAAACGGTAAGAGATAGAGCAAAACGGACTTCAATTTTGAACAATTTATACTACGTTAGTAGTATAAAATTATAGCAATCTACATAAAAACATTTTTTTTTTGTCAAAATTGGACAAAAAAAAATATCAAAAATAATCTAACCCGGGTCTAAAATTTTTGTTTATAGACTTAGAAAGTCCAAAAAAATACCATTCGATGCAGAATTGCAATAATTTTGTCGCATGTGAATATCAGCTCCGCAAAGTAAATAGTTTTTGCAAAAAAAAATAAAAACCATAAAAAAACAAAAAAAATGTATGGGAGGTACCAAAAGGGGGGGGTTTGCACCCCAAGCCAAAAACACCACAGGTGGGGCATGGTTAAAAACCCCCCTCTGCGAAGTTTCAGAAAGATCTACCGAAATTCGACCCTATAACCTAACCTAACCTAACCTAACCTAACCTAACCTAACCTAACCTAACCTAACCTAACCTAACCTAACCTAACCTAACCTAACCTAACCTAACCTAACCTAACCTAACCTAACCTAACCTAACCTAACCTAACCTAACCTAACCTAACCTAACCTAACCTAACCTAACCTAACCTAACCTAACCTAACCTAACCTAACCTAACCTAACCTAACCTAACCTAACCTAACCTAACCTAACCTAACCTAACCTAACCTAACCTAACCTAACCTAACCTAACCTAACCTAACCTAACCTAACCTAACCTAACCTAACCTAACCTAACCTAACCTAACCTAACCTAACCTAACCTAACCTAACCTAACCTAACCTAACCTAACCTAACCTAACCTAACCTAACCTAACCTAACCTAACCTAACCTAACCTAACCTAACCTAACCTAACCTAACCTAACCTAACCTAACCTAACCTAACCTAACCTAACCTAACCTAACCTAACCTAACCTAACCTAACCTAACCTAACCTAACCTAACCTAACCTAACCTAACCTAACCTAACCTAACCTAACCTAACCTAACCTAACCTAACCTAACCTAACCTAACCTAACCTAACCTAACCTAACCTAACCTAACCTAACCTAACCTAACCTAACCTAACCTAACCTAACCTAACCTAACCTAACCTAACCTAACCTAACCTAACCTAACCTAACCTAACCTAACCTAACCTAACCTAACCTAACCTAACCTAACCTAACCTAACCTAACCTAACCTAACCTAACCTAACCTAACCTAACCTAACCTAACCTAACCTAACCTAACCTAACCTAACCTAACCTAACCTAACCTAACCTAACCTAACCTAACCTAACCTAACCTAACCTAACCTAACCTAACCTAACCTAACCTAACCTAACCTAACCTAACCTAACCTAACCTAACCTAACCTAACCTAACCTAACCTAACCTAACCTAACCTAACCTAACCTAACCTAACCTAACCTAACCTAACCTAACCTAACCTAACCTAACCTAACCTAACCTAACCTAACCTAACCTAACCTAACCTAACCTAACCTAACCTAACCTAACCTAACCTAACCTAACCTAACCTAACCTAACCTAACCTAACCTAACCTAACCTACCTAAACTTCCTACCTACCTAACCTACCTAACCTACCTAACCTACCTAACCTACCTACCTACCTAACCTACCTAACCTACCTAACCTACCTACCTACCTATCCTACCTAACCTACCTAACCTACCTACCTAACCTACCTACCTAACCTACCTAACCTACCTAACCTACCTAAACTACCTACCTACCTAACCTACCTAACCTACCTAACCTACCTAAACTTCCTACCTACCTAACCTACCTAACCTACCTAACCTACCTAACCTACCTACCTACCTAACCTACCTAACCTACCTAACCTACCTACCTACCTATCCTACCTAACCTACCTAACCTACCTACCTACCTATCCTACCTAACCTACCTAACCTACCTACCTAACCTACCGACTTAACTTACCTAACCTTACCTAACCTGCCATCTGCTGCCATAAGACATCTGCTGCGCGCTTCCAGAGGGTCTACTGCAAGCTAGTTTTTTTTTTTACATTTTTAGTCCTAATATTTAATGCATGATTGAAGAAACAAAATTTGGCTTTCTAATTGATTTATTTAATAGGAAATAATTGAATATTTTAGTATAAGTTATTTTGCCGAATAGCGGCTCTGATGCACTTTGTTATATCGTTTTTTATTGTTTTTTATCTTTTAAATTGACCAAGTTATTACCTGGTTTGTGTTTTTCGTTTTTTTCGGAAATCCATCGAAATTAAAATCATTTGGACATAGTCCTGACCAGCTCCCTAATTGTATGGACCCCTGGAAGTTTATTCCGGATCAATAGGCCCAATAGCGACCGAGATCCATCGATCCTGGCCGCTTGCAGACCAGAACAACTCCTGGGCATAGGTTTGAGCCGGCGGATCTCGGCTCTGGGGACTCTCAGAGACCTGCGGTTTTCTTGGGCGGGGTCTACGGACTGAGCACAGCCATCCCTCGGTGTTTCCATCCATCCCAAATTTTTGTTCAGGCTGAGCCTGCCAGAGGACGGGCGAGAGCAGCCCGAGTTCAGCGAGCCCAATCTCGAGTCTGTGCGACCACCTGGACCGGAGTTACGAGGCTTTTAAGTTTGAAGTCAGCCATCTTGAAATTTTGACAGCTGTCAACTGGCTAGCAATAACCCTTCTAGCTCGGGAACGGGGAGGCGTAGAGAGACGTGCGACACGTCATTGTGCTCGGCGGAGCATTCTCCTTCGATTGAGCTTGGTCCCATTGGGATCCGAGCGCCCCCCACTTTAGTGTGAGCTGAGCCTGCCAGAGGACGGGCGAGACCAGCCCGAGTTCAGCGAGCCCAGTCTCGAGTCTGTGCGACCACCTGGACCGGAGTTACGAGGCTCTAAAGTTTGAAGTCAGCCATCTTGAAATTTTGACAGCTGTCAACTGGCTAGCTATAACCCTCCTAGCTCGGGAACGGTGAGGCGTAGAGAGACGTGCGACACGTCATTGTGCTCGGCGGAGCATTCTCCTTCGATTGAGCTGGGTCCCATTGGGATCCGAGCGCCCCCCACTTTAGTGTGAGCTGAGCCTGCCAGAGGACGGGCGAGACCAGCCCGAGTTCAGCGAGCCCAGTCTCGAGTCTGTGCGACCACCTGGACCGGAGTTACGAGGCTCTTAAGTTTGAAGTCAGCCATCTTGAAATTTTGACAGCTGTCAACCGGCTGACACAAACCCCCCTAGCTCGGAAACGGGGAGGCGTAGACAGGCGTGCGACACGTCGTTGTGCTCGGCGGAGCGTTCCCCTTCGACTGAACTGGGCGCCGCTGGGATCCGAGGCCCCCCCACTTTTGTGTCAGTTGACCATAGACAAGAAGACAGTACATAAAGGAAAGGAGAAGAGGGAAAGAAAGAAGAAAGCATGTCAAACCATTTCGCCCTGTCATACTATTAATCAGAATAAATTTAAGCTATAAAACCAACATTATTAAAAAAAAATGGTCAAGTGCGAGTCGGATTTTAATTTTCCATACATTTTTCGATAAAGCGCCTGATGAAAAATTTCCGCAACAAATCACGCTTTTATCAAAGTTTGGCATTTTTTATCTCCGAAACGGTAAGAGATAGAGCAAAACGGACTTCAATTTTGAACAATTTATACTACGTTAGTAGTATAAAATTATAGCAATCTACATAAAAACATTTTTTTTTTGTCAAAATTGGACAAAAAAAAATATCAAAAATAATCTAACCCGGGTCTAAAATTTTTGTTTATAGACTTAGAAAGTCCAAAAAAATACCATTCGATGCAGAATTGCAATAATTTTGTCGCATGTGAATATCAGCTCCGCAAAGTAAATAGTTTTTGCAAAAAAAAATAAAAACCATAAAAAAACAAAAAAAATGTATGGGAGGTACCAAAAGGGGGGGGTTTGCACCCCAAGCCAAAAACACCACAGGTGGGGCATGGTTAAAAACCCCCCTCTGCGAAGTTTCAGAAAGATCTACCGAAATTCGACCCTATAACCTACCTACCTACCTATCCTACCTAACCTACCTAACCTACCTACCTACCTATCCTACCTAACCTACCTAACCTACCTACCTAACCTACCGACTTAACTTACCTAACCTTACCTAACCTGCCATCTGCTGCCATAAGACATCTGCTGCGCGCTTCCAGAGGGTCTACTGCAAGCTAGTTTTTTTTTTTACATTTTTAGTCCTAATATTTAATGCATGATTGAAGAAACAAAATTTGGCTTTCTAATTGATTTATTTAATAGGAAATAATTGAATATTTTAGTATAAGTTATTTTGCCGAATAGCGGCTCTGATGCACTTTGTTATATCGTTTTTTATTGTTTTTTATCTTTTAAATTGACCAAGTTATTACCTGGTTTGTGTTTTTCGTTTTTTTCGGAAATCCATCGAAATTAAAATCATTTGGACATAGTCCTGACCAGCTCCCTAATTGTATGGACCCCTGGAAGTTTATTCCGGATCAATAGGCCCAATAGCGACCGAGATCCATCGATCCTGGCCGCTTGCAGACCAGAACAACTCCTGGGCATAGGTTTGAGCCGGCGGATCTCGGCTCTGGGGACTCTCAGAGACCTGCGGTTTTCTTGGGCGGGGTCTACGGACTGAGCACAGCCATCCCTCGGTGTTTCCATCCATCCCAAATTTTTGTTCAGGCTGAGCCTGCCAGAGGACGGGCGAGAGCAGCCCGAGTTCAGCGAGCCCAATCTCGAGTCTGTGCGACCACCTGGACCGGAGTTACGAGGCTTTTAAGTTTGAAGTCAGCCATCTTGAAATTTTGACAGCTGTCAACTGGCTAGCAATAACCCTTCTAGCTCGGGAACGGGGAGGCGTAGAGAGACGTGCGACACGTCATTGTGCTCGGCGGAGCATTCTCCTTCGATTGAGCTTGGTCCCATTGGGATCCGAGCGCCCCCCACTTTAGTGTGAGCTGAGCCTGCCAGAGGACGGGCGAGACCAGCCCGAGTTCAGCGAGCCCAGTCTCGAGTCTGTGCGACCACCTGGACCGGAGTTACGAGGCTCTAAAGTTTGAAGTCAGCCATCTTGAAATTTTGACAGCTGTCAACTGGCTAGCTATAACCCTCCTAGCTCGGGAACGGTGAGGCGTAGAGAGACGTGCGACACGTCATTGTGCTCGGCGGAGCATTCTCCTTCGATTGAGCTGGGTCCCATTGGGATCCGAGCGCCCCCCACTTTAGTGTGAGCTGAGCCTGCCAGAGGACGGGCGAGACCAGCCCGAGTTCAGCGAGCCCAGTCTCGAGTCTGTGCGACCACCTGGACCGGAGTTACGAGGCTCTTAAGTTTGAAGTCAGCCATCTTGAAATTTTGACAGCTGTCAACCGGCTGACACAAACCCCCCTAGCTCGGAAACGGGGAGGCGTAGACAGGCGTGCGACACGTCGTTGTGCTCGGCGGAGCGTTCCCCTTCGACTGAACTGGGCGCCGCTGGGATCCGAGGCCCCCCCACTTTTGTGTCAGTTGACCATAGACAAGAAGACAGTACATAAAGGAAAGGAGAAGAGGGAAAGAAAGAAGAAAGCATGTCAAACCATTTCGCCCTGTCATACTATTAATCAGAATAAATTTAAGCTATAAAACCAACATTATTAAAAAAAAATGGTCAAGTGCGAGTCGGATTTTAATTTTCCATACATTTTTCGATAAAGCGCCTGATGAAAAATTTCCGCAACAAATCACGCTTTTATCAAAGTTTGGCATTTTTTATCTCCGAAACGGTAAGAGATAGAGCAAAACGGACTTCAATTTTGAACAATTTATACTACGTTAGTAGTATAAAATTATAGCAATCTACATAAAAACATTTTTTTTTTGTCAAAATTGGACAAAAAAAAATATCAAAAATAATCTAACCCGGGTCTAAAATTTTTGTTTATAGACTTAGAAAGTCCAAAAAAATACCATTCGATGCAGAATTGCAATAATTTTGTCGCATGTGAATATCAGCTCCGCAAAGTAAATAGTTTTTGCAAAAAAAAATAAAAACCATAAAAAAACAAAAAAAATGTATGGGAGGTACCAAAAGGGGGGGGTTTGCACCCCAAGCCAAAAACACCACAGGTGGGGCATGGTTAAAAACCCCCCTCTGCGAAGTTTCAGAAAGATCTACCGAAATTCGACCCTATAACCTAACCTAACCTAACCTAACCTAACCTAACCTAACCTAACCTAACCTAACCTAACCTAACCTAACCTAACCTAACCTAACCTAACCTAACCTAACCTAACCTAACCTAACCTAACCTAACCTAACCTAACCTAACCTAACCTAACCTAACCTAACCTAACCTAACCTAACCTAACCTAACCTAACCTAACCTAACCTAACCTAACCTAACCTAACCTAACCTAACCTAACCTAACCTAACCTAACCTAACCTAACCTAACCTAACCTAACCTAACCTAACCTAACCTAACCTAACCTAACCTAACCTAACCTAACCTAACCTAACCTAACCTAACCTAACCTAACCTAACCTAACCTAACCTAACCTAACCTAACCTAACCTAACCTAACCTAACCTAACCTAACCTAACCTAACCTAACCTAACCTAACCTAACCTAACCTAACCTAACCTAACCTAACCTAACCTAACCTAACCTAACCTAACCTAACCTAACCTAACCTAACCTAACCTAACCTAACCTAACCTAACCTAACCTAACCTAACCTAACCTAACCTAACCTAACCTAACCTAACCTAACCTAACCTAACCTAACCTAACCTAACCTAACCTAACCTAACCTAACCTAACCTAACCTAACCTAACCTAACCTAACCTAACCTAACCTAACCTAACCTAACCTAACCTAACCTAACCTAACCTAACCTAACCTAACCTAACCTAACCTAACCTAACCTAACCTAACCTAACCTAACCTAACCTAACCTAACCTAACCTAACCTAACCTAACCTAACCTAACCTAACCTAACCTAACCTAACCTAACCTAACCTAACCTAACCTAACCTAACCTAACCTAACCTAACCTAACCTAACCTAACCTAACCTAACCTAACCTAACCTAACCTAACCTAACCTAACCTAACCTAACCTAACCTAACCTAACCTAACCTAACCTAACCTAACCTAACCTAACCTAACCTAACCTAACCTAACCTAACCTAACCTAACCTAACCTAACCTAACCTAACCTAACCTAACCTAACCTAACCTAACCTAACCTAACCTAACCTAACCTAACCTAACCTAACCTAACCTAACCTAACCTAACCTAACCTAACCTAACCTAACCTAACCTACCTAAACTTCCTACCTACCTAACCTACCTAACCTACCTAACCTACCTAACCTACCTACCTACCTAACCTACCTAACCTACCTAACCTACCTACCTACCTATCCTACCTAACCTACCTAACCTACCTACCTAACCTACCTACCTAACCTACCTAACCTACCTAACCTACCTAAACTACCTACCTACCTAACCTACCTAACCTACCTAACCTACCTAAACTTCCTACCTACCTAACCTACCTAACCTACCTAACCTACCTAACCTACCTACCTACCTAACCTACCTAACCTACCTAACCTACCTACCTACCTATCCTACCTAACCTACCTAACCTACCTACCTACCTATCCTACCTAACCTACCTAACCTACCTACCTAACCTACCGACTTAACTTACCTAACCTTACCTAACCTGCCATCTGCTGCCATAAGACATCTGCTGCGCGCTTCCAGAGGGTCTACTGCAAGCTAGTTTTTTTTTTTACATTTTTAGTCCTAATATTTAATGCATGATTGAAGAAACAAAATTTGGCTTTCTAATTGATTTATTTAATAGGAAATAATTGAATATTTTAGTATAAGTTATTTTGCCGAATAGCGGCTCTGATGCACTTTGTTATATCGTTTTTTATTGTTTTTTATCTTTTAAATTGACCAAGTTATTACCTGGTTTGTGTTTTTCGTTTTTTTCGGAAATCCATCGAAATTAAAATCATTTGGACATAGTCCTGACCAGCTCCCTAATTGTATGGACCCCTGGAAGTTTATTCCGGATCAATAGGCCCAATAGCGACCGAGATCCATCGATCCTGGCCGCTTGCAGACCAGAACAACTCCTGGGCATAGGTTTGAGCCGGCGGATCTCGGCTCTGGGGACTCTCAGAGACCTGCGGTTTTCTTGGGCGGGGTCTACGGACTGAGCACAGCCATCCCTCGGTGTTTCCATCCATCCCAAATTTTTGTTCAGGCTGAGCCTGCCAGAGGACGGGCGAGAGCAGCCCGAGTTCAGCGAGCCCAATCTCGAGTCTGTGCGACCACCTGGACCGGAGTTACGAGGCTTTTAAGTTTGAAGTCAGCCATCTTGAAATTTTGACAGCTGTCAACTGGCTAGCAATAACCCTTCTAGCTCGGGAACGGGGAGGCGTAGAGAGACGTGCGACACGTCATTGTGCTCGGCGGAGCATTCTCCTTCGATTGAGCTTGGTCCCATTGGGATCCGAGCGCCCCCCACTTTAGTGTGAGCTGAGCCTGCCAGAGGACGGGCGAGACCAGCCCGAGTTCAGCGAGCCCAGTCTCGAGTCTGTGCGACCACCTGGACCGGAGTTACGAGGCTCTAAAGTTTGAAGTCAGCCATCTTGAAATTTTGACAGCTGTCAACTGGCTAGCTATAACCCTCCTAGCTCGGGAACGGTGAGGCGTAGAGAGACGTGCGACACGTCATTGTGCTCGGCGGAGCATTCTCCTTCGATTGAGCTGGGTCCCATTGGGATCCGAGCGCCCCCCACTTTAGTGTGAGCTGAGCCTGCCAGAGGACGGGCGAGACCAGCCCGAGTTCAGCGAGCCCAGTCTCGAGTCTGTGCGACCACCTGGACCGGAGTTACGAGGCTCTTAAGTTTGAAGTCAGCCATCTTGAAATTTTGACAGCTGTCAACCGGCTGACACAAACCCCCCTAGCTCGGAAACGGGGAGGCGTAGACAGGCGTGCGACACGTCGTTGTGCTCGGCGGAGCGTTCCCCTTCGACTGAACTGGGCGCCGCTGGGATCCGAGGCCCCCCCACTTTTGTGTCAGTTGACCATAGACAAGAAGACAGTACATAAAGGAAAGGAGAAGAGGGAAAGAAAGAAGAAAGCATGTCAAACCATTTCGCCCTGTCATACTATTAATCAGAATAAATTTAAGCTATAAAACCAACATTATTAAAAAAAAATGGTCAAGTGCGAGTCGGATTTTAATTTTCCATACATTTTTCGATAAAGCGCCTGATGAAAAATTTCCGCAACAAATCACGCTTTTATCAAAGTTTGGCATTTTTTATCTCCGAAACGGTAAGAGATAGAGCAAAACGGACTTCAATTTTGAACAATTTATACTACGTTAGTAGTATAAAATTATAGCAATCTACATAAAAACATTTTTTTTTTGTCAAAATTGGACAAAAAAAAATATCAAAAATAATCTAACCCGGGTCTAAAATTTTTGTTTATAGACTTAGAAAGTCCAAAAAAATACCATTCGATGCAGAATTGCAATAATTTTGTCGCATGTGAATATCAGCTCCGCAAAGTAAATAGTTTTTGCAAAAAAAAATAAAAACCATAAAAAAACAAAAAAAATGTATGGGAGGTACCAAAAGGGGGGGGTTTGCACCCCAAGCCAAAAACACCACAGGTGGGGCATGGTTAAAAACCCCCCTCTGCGAAGTTTCAGAAAGATCTACCGAAATTCGACCCTATAACCTACCTACCTACCTATCCTACCTAACCTACCTAACCTACCTACCTACCTATCCTACCTAACCTACCTAACCTACCTACCTAACCTACCGACTTAACTTACCTAACCTTACCTAACCTGCCATCTGCTGCCATAAGACATCTGCTGCGCGCTTCCAGAGGGTCTACTGCAAGCTAGTTTTTTTTTTTACATTTTTAGTCCTAATATTTAATGCATGATTGAAGAAACAAAATTTGGCTTTCTAATTGATTTATTTAATAGGAAATAATTGAATATTTTAGTATAAGTTATTTTGCCGAATAGCGGCTCTGATGCACTTTGTTATATCGTTTTTTATTGTTTTTTATCTTTTAAATTGACCAAGTTATTACCTGGTTTGTGTTTTTCGTTTTTTTCGGAAATCCATCGAAATTAAAATCATTTGGACATAGTCCTGACCAGCTCCCTAATTGTATGGACCCCTGGAAGTTTATTCCGGATCAATAGGCCCAATAGCGACCGAGATCCATCGATCCTGGCCGCTTGCAGACCAGAACAACTCCTGGGCATAGGTTTGAGCCGGCGGATCTCGGCTCTGGGGACTCTCAGAGACCTGCGGTTTTCTTGGGCGGGGTCTACGGACTGAGCACAGCCATCCCTCGGTGTTTCCATCCATCCCAAATTTTTGTTCAGGCTGAGCCTGCCAGAGGACGGGCGAGAGCAGCCCGAGTTCAGCGAGCCCAATCTCGAGTCTGTGCGACCACCTGGACCGGAGTTACGAGGCTTTTAAGTTTGAAGTCAGCCATCTTGAAATTTTGACAGCTGTCAACTGGCTAGCAATAACCCTTCTAGCTCGGGAACGGGGAGGCGTAGAGAGACGTGCGACACGTCATTGTGCTCGGCGGAGCATTCTCCTTCGATTGAGCTTGGTCCCATTGGGATCCGAGCGCCCCCCACTTTAGTGTGAGCTGAGCCTGCCAGAGGACGGGCGAGACCAGCCCGAGTTCAGCGAGCCCAGTCTCGAGTCTGTGCGACCACCTGGACCGGAGTTACGAGGCTCTAAAGTTTGAAGTCAGCCATCTTGAAATTTTGACAGCTGTCAACTGGCTAGCTATAACCCTCCTAGCTCGGGAACGGTGAGGCGTAGAGAGACGTGCGACACGTCATTGTGCTCGGCGGAGCATTCTCCTTCGATTGAGCTGGGTCCCATTGGGATCCGAGCGCCCCCCACTTTAGTGTGAGCTGAGCCTGCCAGAGGACGGGCGAGACCAGCCCGAGTTCAGCGAGCCCAGTCTCGAGTCTGTGCGACCACCTGGACCGGAGTTACGAGGCTCTTAAGTTTGAAGTCAGCCATCTTGAAATTTTGACAGCTGTCAACCGGCTGACACAAACCCCCCTAGCTCGGAAACGGGGAGGCGTAGACAGGCGTGCGACACGTCGTTGTGCTCGGCGGAGCGTTCCCCTTCGACTGAACTGGGCGCCGCTGGGATCCGAGGCCCCCCCACTTTTGTGTCAGTTGACCATAGACAAGAAGACAGTACATAAAGGAAAGGAGAAGAGGGAAAGAAAGAAGAAAGCATGTCAAACCATTTCGCCCTGTCATACTATTAATCAGAATAAATTTAAGCTATAAAACCAACATTATTAAAAAAAAATGGTCAAGTGCGAGTCGGATTTTAATTTTCCATACATTTTTCGATAAAGCGCCTGATGAAAAATTTCCGCAACAAATCACGCTTTTATCAAAGTTTGGCATTTTTTATCTCCGAAACGGTAAGAGATAGAGCAAAACGGACTTCAATTTTGAACAATTTATACTACGTTAGTAGTATAAAATTATAGCAATCTACATAAAAACATTTTTTTTTTGTCAAAATTGGACAAAAAAAAATATCAAAAATAATCTAACCCGGGTCTAAAATTTTTGTTTATAGACTTAGAAAGTCCAAAAAAATACCATTCGATGCAGAATTGCAATAATTTTGTCGCATGTGAATATCAGCTCCGCAAAGTAAATAGTTTTTGCAAAAAAAAATAAAAACCATAAAAAAACAAAAAAAATGTATGGGAGGTACCAAAAGGGGGGGGTTTGCACCCCAAGCCAAAAACACCACAGGTGGGGCATGGTTAAAAACCCCCCTCTGCGAAGTTTCAGAAAGATCTACCGAAATTCGACCCTATAACCTAACCTAACCTAACCTAACCTAACCTAACCTAACCTAACCTAACCTAACCTAACCTAACCTAACCTAACCTAACCTAACCTAACCTAACCTAACCTAACCTACCTAAACTTCCTACCTACCTAACCTACCTAACCTACCTAACCTACCTAACCTACCTACCTACCTAACCTACCTAACCTACCTAACCTACCTACCTACCTATCCTACCTAACCTACCTAACCTACCTACCTAACCTACCTACCTAACCTACCTAACCTACCTAACCTACCTAAACTACCTACCTACCTAACCTACCTAACCTACCTAACCTACCTAAACTTCCTACCTACCTAACCTACCTAACCTACCTAACCTACCTAACCTACCTACCTACCTAACCTACCTAACCTACCTAACCTACCTACCTACCTATCCTACCTAACCTACCTAACCTACCTACCTACCTATCCTACCTAACCTACCTAACCTACCTACCTAACCTACCGACTTAACTTACCTAACCTTACCTAACCTGCCATCTGCTGCCATAAGACATCTGCTGCGCGCTTCCAGAGGGTCTACTGCAAGCTAGTTTTTTTTTTTACATTTTTAGTCCTAATATTTAATGCATGATTGAAGAAACAAAATTTGGCTTTCTAATTGATTTATTTAATAGGAAATAATTGAATATTTTAGTATAAGTTATTTTGCCGAATAGCGGCTCTGATGCACTTTGTTATATCGTTTTTTATTGTTTTTTATCTTTTAAATTGACCAAGTTATTACCTGGTTTGTGTTTTTCGTTTTTTTCGGAAATCCATCGAAATTAAAATCATTTGGACATAGTCCTGACCAGCTCCCTAATTGTATGGACCCCTGGAAGTTTATTCCGGATCAATAGGCCCAATAGCGACCGAGATCCATCGATCCTGGCCGCTTGCAGACCAGAACAACTCCTGGGCATAGGTTTGAGCCGGCGGATCTCGGCTCTGGGGACTCTCAGAGACCTGCGGTTTTCTTGGGCGGGGTCTACGGACTGAGCACAGCCATCCCTCGGTGTTTCCATCCATCCCAAATTTTTGTTCAGGCTGAGCCTGCCAGAGGACGGGCGAGAGCAGCCCGAGTTCAGCGAGCCCAATCTCGAGTCTGTGCGACCACCTGGACCGGAGTTACGAGGCTTTTAAGTTTGAAGTCAGCCATCTTGAAATTTTGACAGCTGTCAACTGGCTAGCAATAACCCTTCTAGCTCGGGAACGGGGAGGCGTAGAGAGACGTGCGACACGTCATTGTGCTCGGCGGAGCATTCTCCTTCGATTGAGCTTGGTCCCATTGGGATCCGAGCGCCCCCCACTTTAGTGTGAGCTGAGCCTGCCAGAGGACGGGCGAGACCAGCCCGAGTTCAGCGAGCCCAGTCTCGAGTCTGTGCGACCACCTGGACCGGAGTTACGAGGCTCTAAAGTTTGAAGTCAGCCATCTTGAAATTTTGACAGCTGTCAACTGGCTAGCTATAACCCTCCTAGCTCGGGAACGGTGAGGCGTAGAGAGACGTGCGACACGTCATTGTGCTCGGCGGAGCATTCTCCTTCGATTGAGCTGGGTCCCATTGGGATCCGAGCGCCCCCCACTTTAGTGTGAGCTGAGCCTGCCAGAGGACGGGCGAGACCAGCCCGAGTTCAGCGAGCCCAGTCTCGAGTCTGTGCGACCACCTGGACCGGAGTTACGAGGCTCTTAAGTTTGAAGTCAGCCATCTTGAAATTTTGACAGCTGTCAACCGGCTGACACAAACCCCCCTAGCTCGGAAACGGGGAGGCGTAGACAGGCGTGCGACACGTCGTTGTGCTCGGCGGAGCGTTCCCCTTCGACTGAACTGGGCGCCGCTGGGATCCGAGGCCCCCCCACTTTTGTGTCAGTTGACCATAGACAAGAAGACAGTACATAAAGGAAAGGAGAAGAGGGAAAGAAAGAAGAAAGCATGTCAAACCATTTCGCCCTGTCATACTATTAATCAGAATAAATTTAAGCTATAAAACCAACATTATTAAAAAAAAATGGTCAAGTGCGAGTCGGATTTTAATTTTCCATACATTTTTCGATAAAGCGCCTGATGAAAAATTTCCGCAACAAATCACGCTTTTATCAAAGTTTGGCATTTTTTATCTCCGAAACGGTAAGAGATAGAGCAAAACGGACTTCAATTTTGAACAATTTATACTACGTTAGTAGTATAAAATTATAGCAATCTACATAAAAACATTTTTTTTTTGTCAAAATTGGACAAAAAAAAATATCAAAAATAATCTAACCCGGGTCTAAAATTTTTGTTTATAGACTTAGAAAGTCCAAAAAAATACCATTCGATGCAGAATTGCAATAATTTTGTCGCATGTGAATATCAGCTCCGCAAAGTAAATAGTTTTTGCAAAAAAAAATAAAAACCATAAAAAAACAAAAAAAATGTATGGGAGGTACCAAAAGGGGGGGGTTTGCACCCCAAGCCAAAAACACCACAGGTGGGGCATGGTTAAAAACCCCCCTCTGCGAAGTTTCAGAAAGATCTACCGAAATTCGACCCTATAACCTAACCTAACCTAACCTAACCTAACCTAACCTAACCTAACCTAACCTAACCTAACCTAACCTAACCTAACCTAACCTAACCTAACCTAACCTAACCTAACCTAACCTAACCTAACCTAACCTAACCTAACCTAACCTAACCTAACCTAACCTAACCTAACCTAACCTAACCTAACCTAACCTAACCTAACCTAACCTAACCTAACCTAACCTAACCTAACCTAACCTAACCTAACCTAACCTAACCTAACCTAACCTAACCTAACCTAACCTAACCTAACCTAACCTAACCTAACCTAACCTAACCTAACCTAACCTAACCTAACCTAACCTAACCTAACCTAACCTAACCTAACCTAACCTAACCTAACCTAACCTAACCTAACCTAACCTAACCTAACCTAACCTAACCTAACCTAACCTAACCTAACCTAACCTAACCTAACCTAACCTAACCTAACCTAACCTAACCTAACCTAACCTAACCTAACCTAACCTAACCTAACCTAACCTTTTTTTTTTTTTTTTTTTTTGTTTAGGGGGGGAAAATGCGTTACGCATACCACCCGGGTGCAGGGGGTGACCCGAGTGGTTATGTGGGACTCCCGTATGAGCTTATGAGACCCACGGTGTACCCACTAAAAACCCCCCCACTTGCCGCCTCGCCGCCATGTGGCGAGGTTACGGGAACGCTTGCGCACACATCCGCAACCCCGCCGGCGGCAGCCGCCCACAAGCGGCTCCTCACGGATGCCCTGAGGCCCTCCACGTGAGGCGCGCCAGATGTTAGGACGCGCCTGACTGCTCGATCTCCACCTGTACAGTAGCGGATCCCCCCTGAGTCCGCTACGAGGAGATCGTGGGTGCAGAAAAAATCCAGCACCCGGTGGCGGATCAGGTCTGTGGTTCCGCCACCGACCACGTCTCGGCCGCAGAGGATAGGGAAAGCGGCGCACCGTAATACCGGCATTCCTCTTCCTCTGCGGTCCCACCAATGCCGTTTCGGCGGAACGGCCCCGCCAAGTTCGCAGGGGGTAGGGAGAGTGGCGCACCGTAATACCAACACGCCTCTCCCCCTGCGATCCCGCCTCGGCCGCAGAAGATAGGGAGAACGGCGAACCGCAATACCGGCACTCCTCTTCTTCTACGGCCCCTCCCTTACGCATCCTAAGCGGGCTTCGCTAAGCCCGCTAGGAGCGCCCTCCTCGGGCCAGCCGGCGGCCCAAACAGGCCGGCCCCGGGTGCCTCTTAGCTTCACCGTGGGTGACCAGTCCACGGTTACTAAGCCCCCCCGCCCCAACAAGGCGGGCACCCTCGGGGGGGAACCTAACCTAACCTAACCTAACCTAACCTAACCTAACCTAACCTAACCTAACCTAACCTAACCTAACCTAACCTAACCTAACCTAACCTAACCTAACCTAACCTAACCTAACCTAACCTAACCTAACCTAACCTAACCTAACCTAACCTAACCTAACCTAACCTAACCTAACCTAACCTAACCTAACCTAACCTAACCTAACCTAACCTAACCTAACCTAACCTAACCTAACCTAACCTAACCTAACCTAACCTAACCTAACCTAACCTAACCTAACCTAACCTAACCTAACCTAACCTAACCTAACCTAACCTAACCTAACCTAACCTAACCTAACCTAACCTAACCTAACCTAACCTAACCTAACCTAACCTAACCTAACCTAACCTAACCTAACCTAACCTAACCTAACCTAACCTAACCTAACCTAACCTAACCTAACCTAACCTAACCTAACCTAACCTAACCTAACCTAACCTAACCTAACCTAACCTAACCTAACCTAACCTAACCTAACCTAACCTAACCTAACCTAACCTAACCTAACCTAACCTAACCTAACCTAACCTAACCTAACCTAACCTAACCTAACCTAACCTAACCTAACCTAACCTAACCTAACCTAACCTAACCTAACCTAACCTAACCTAACCTAACCTAACCTAACCTAACCTAACCTAACCTAACCTAACCTAACCTAACCTAACCTAACCTAACCTAACCTAACCTAACCTAACCTAACCTAACCTAACCTAACCTAACCTAACCTAACCTAACCTAACCTAACCTAACCTAACCTAACCTAACCTAACCTAACCTAACCTAACCTAACCTAACCTAACCTAACCTAACCTAACCTAACCTAACCTAACCTAACCTAACCTAACCTAACCTAACCTAACCTAACCTAACCTAACCTAACCTAACCTAACCTAACCTAACCTAACCTAACCTAACCTAACCTAACCTAACCTAACCTAACCTAACCTAACCTAACCTAACCTAACCTAACCTAACCTAACCTAACCTAACCTAACCTAACCTAACCTAACCTAACCTAACCTAACCTAACCTAACCTAACCTAACCTAACCTAACCTAACCTAACCTAACCTAACCTAACCTAACCTAACCTAACCTAACCTAACCTAACCTAACCTAACCTAACCTAACCTAACCTAACCTAACCTAACCTAACCTAACCTAACCTAACCTAACCTAACCTAACCTAACCTAACCTAACCTAACCTAACCTAACCTAACCTAACCTAACCTAACCTAACCTAACCTACCTAAACTTCCTACCTACCTAACCTACCTAACCTACCTAACCTACCTAACCTACCTACCTACCTAACCTACCTAACCTACCTAACCTACCTACCTACCTATCCTACCTAACCTACCTAACCTACCTACCTAACCTACCTACCTAACCTACCTAACCTACCTAACCTACCTAAACTACCTACCTACCTAACCTACCTAACCTACCTAACCTACCTAAACTTCCTACCTACCTAACCTACCTAACCTACCTAACCTACCTAACCTACCTACCTACCTAACCTACCTAACCTACCTAACCTACCTACCTACCTATCCTACCTAACCTACCTAACCTACCTACCTACCTATCCTACCTAACCTACCTAACCTACCTACCTAACCTACCGACTTAACTTACCTAACCTTACCTAACCTGCCATCTGCTGCCATAAGACATCTGCTGCGCGCTTCCAGAGGGTCTACTGCAAGCTAGTTTTTTTTTTTACATTTTTAGTCCTAATATTTAATGCATGATTGAAGAAACAAAATTTGGCTTTCTAATTGATTTATTTAATAGGAAATAATTGAATATTTTAGTATAAGTTATTTTGCCGAATAGCGGCTCTGATGCACTTTGTTATATCGTTTTTTATTGTTTTTTATCTTTTAAATTGACCAAGTTATTACCTGGTTTGTGTTTTTCGTTTTTTTCGGAAATCCATCGAAATTAAAATCATTTGGACATAGTCCTGACCAGCTCCCTAATTGTATGGACCCCTGGAAGTTTATTCCGGATCAATAGGCCCAATAGCGACCGAGATCCATCGATCCTGGCCGCTTGCAGACCAGAACAACTCCTGGGCATAGGTTTGAGCCGGCGGATCTCGGCTCTGGGGACTCTCAGAGACCTGCGGTTTTCTTGGGCGGGGTCTACGGACTGAGCACAGCCATCCCTCGGTGTTTCCATCCATCCCAAATTTTTGTTCAGGCTGAGCCTGCCAGAGGACGGGCGAGAGCAGCCCGAGTTCAGCGAGCCCAATCTCGAGTCTGTGCGACCACCTGGACCGGAGTTACGAGGCTTTTAAGTTTGAAGTCAGCCATCTTGAAATTTTGACAGCTGTCAACTGGCTAGCAATAACCCTTCTAGCTCGGGAACGGGGAGGCGTAGAGAGACGTGCGACACGTCATTGTGCTCGGCGGAGCATTCTCCTTCGATTGAGCTTGGTCCCATTGGGATCCGAGCGCCCCCCACTTTAGTGTGAGCTGAGCCTGCCAGAGGACGGGCGAGACCAGCCCGAGTTCAGCGAGCCCAGTCTCGAGTCTGTGCGACCACCTGGACCGGAGTTACGAGGCTCTAAAGTTTGAAGTCAGCCATCTTGAAATTTTGACAGCTGTCAACTGGCTAGCTATAACCCTCCTAGCTCGGGAACGGTGAGGCGTAGAGAGACGTGCGACACGTCATTGTGCTCGGCGGAGCATTCTCCTTCGATTGAGCTGGGTCCCATTGGGATCCGAGCGCCCCCCACTTTAGTGTGAGCTGAGCCTGCCAGAGGACGGGCGAGACCAGCCCGAGTTCAGCGAGCCCAGTCTCGAGTCTGTGCGACCACCTGGACCGGAGTTACGAGGCTCTTAAGTTTGAAGTCAGCCATCTTGAAATTTTGACAGCTGTCAACCGGCTGACACAAACCCCCCTAGCTCGGAAACGGGGAGGCGTAGACAGGCGTGCGACACGTCGTTGTGCTCGGCGGAGCGTTCCCCTTCGACTGAACTGGGCGCCGCTGGGATCCGAGGCCCCCCCACTTTTGTGTCAGTTGACCATAGACAAGAAGACAGTACATAAAGGAAAGGAGAAGAGGGAAAGAAAGAAGAAAGCATGTCAAACCATTTCGCCCTGTCATACTATTAATCAGAATAAATTTAAGCTATAAAACCAACATTATTAAAAAAAAATGGTCAAGTGCGAGTCGGATTTTAATTTTCCATACATTTTTCGATAAAGCGCCTGATGAAAAATTTCCGCAACAAATCACGCTTTTATCAAAGTTTGGCATTTTTTATCTCCGAAACGGTAAGAGATAGAGCAAAACGGACTTCAATTTTGAACAATTTATACTACGTTAGTAGTATAAAATTATAGCAATCTACATAAAAACATTTTTTTTTTGTCAAAATTGGACAAAAAAAAATATCAAAAATAATCTAACCCGGGTCTAAAATTTTTGTTTATAGACTTAGAAAGTCCAAAAAAATACCATTCGATGCAGAATTGCAATAATTTTGTCGCATGTGAATATCAGCTCCGCAAAGTAAATAGTTTTTGCAAAAAAAAATAAAAACCATAAAAAAACAAAAAAAATGTATGGGAGGTACCAAAAGGGGGGGGTTTGCACCCCAAGCCAAAAACACCACAGGTGGGGCATGGTTAAAAACCCCCCTCTGCGAAGTTTCAGAAAGATCTACCGAAATTCGACCCTATAACCTACCTACCTACCTATCCTACCTAACCTACCTAACCTACCTACCTACCTATCCTACCTAACCTACCTAACCTACCTACCTAACCTACCGACTTAACTTACCTAACCTTACCTAACCTGCCATCTGCTGCCATAAGACATCTGCTGCGCGCTTCCAGAGGGTCTACTGCAAGCTAGTTTTTTTTTTTACATTTTTAGTCCTAATATTTAATGCATGATTGAAGAAACAAAATTTGGCTTTCTAATTGATTTATTTAATAGGAAATAATTGAATATTTTAGTATAAGTTATTTTGCCGAATAGCGGCTCTGATGCACTTTGTTATATCGTTTTTTATTGTTTTTTATCTTTTAAATTGACCAAGTTATTACCTGGTTTGTGTTTTTCGTTTTTTTCGGAAATCCATCGAAATTAAAATCATTTGGACATAGTCCTGACCAGCTCCCTAATTGTATGGACCCCTGGAAGTTTATTCCGGATCAATAGGCCCAATAGCGACCGAGATCCATCGATCCTGGCCGCTTGCAGACCAGAACAACTCCTGGGCATAGGTTTGAGCCGGCGGATCTCGGCTCTGGGGACTCTCAGAGACCTGCGGTTTTCTTGGGCGGGGTCTACGGACTGAGCACAGCCATCCCTCGGTGTTTCCATCCATCCCAAATTTTTGTTCAGGCTGAGCCTGCCAGAGGACGGGCGAGAGCAGCCCGAGTTCAGCGAGCCCAATCTCGAGTCTGTGCGACCACCTGGACCGGAGTTACGAGGCTTTTAAGTTTGAAGTCAGCCATCTTGAAATTTTGACAGCTGTCAACTGGCTAGCAATAACCCTTCTAGCTCGGGAACGGGGAGGCGTAGAGAGACGTGCGACACGTCATTGTGCTCGGCGGAGCATTCTCCTTCGATTGAGCTTGGTCCCATTGGGATCCGAGCGCCCCCCACTTTAGTGTGAGCTGAGCCTGCCAGAGGACGGGCGAGACCAGCCCGAGTTCAGCGAGCCCAGTCTCGAGTCTGTGCGACCACCTGGACCGGAGTTACGAGGCTCTAAAGTTTGAAGTCAGCCATCTTGAAATTTTGACAGCTGTCAACTGGCTAGCTATAACCCTCCTAGCTCGGGAACGGTGAGGCGTAGAGAGACGTGCGACACGTCATTGTGCTCGGCGGAGCATTCTCCTTCGATTGAGCTGGGTCCCATTGGGATCCGAGCGCCCCCCACTTTAGTGTGAGCTGAGCCTGCCAGAGGACGGGCGAGACCAGCCCGAGTTCAGCGAGCCCAGTCTCGAGTCTGTGCGACCACCTGGACCGGAGTTACGAGGCTCTTAAGTTTGAAGTCAGCCATCTTGAAATTTTGACAGCTGTCAACCGGCTGACACAAACCCCCCTAGCTCGGAAACGGGGAGGCGTAGACAGGCGTGCGACACGTCGTTGTGCTCGGCGGAGCGTTCCCCTTCGACTGAACTGGGCGCCGCTGGGATCCGAGGCCCCCCCACTTTTGTGTCAGTTGACCATAGACAAGAAGACAGTACATAAAGGAAAGGAGAAGAGGGAAAGAAAGAAGAAAGCATGTCAAACCATTTCGCCCTGTCATACTATTAATCAGAATAAATTTAAGCTATAAAACCAACATTATTAAAAAAAAATGGTCAAGTGCGAGTCGGATTTTAATTTTCCATACATTTTTCGATAAAGCGCCTGATGAAAAATTTCCGCAACAAATCACGCTTTTATCAAAGTTTGGCATTTTTTATCTCCGAAACGGTAAGAGATAGAGCAAAACGGACTTCAATTTTGAACAATTTATACTACATTAGTAGTATAAAATTATAGCAATCTACATAAAAACATTTTTTTTTTGTCAAAATTGGACAAAAAAAAATATCAAAAATAATCTAACCCGGGTCTAAAATTTTTGTTTATAGACTTAGAAAGTCCAAAAAAATACCATTCGATGCAGAATTGCAATAATTTTGTCGCATGTGAATATCAGCTCCGCAAAGTAAATAGTTTTTGCAAAAAAAAATAAAAACCATAAAAAAACAAAAAAAATGTATGGGAGGTACCAAAAGGGGGGGGTTTGCACCCCAAGCCAAAAACACCACAGGTGGGGCATGGTTAAAAACCCCCCTCTGCGAAGTTTCAGAAAGATCTACCGAAATTCGACCCTATAACCTAACCTAACCTAACCTAACCTAACCTAACCTAACCTAACCTAACCTAACCTAACCTAACCTAACCTAACCTAACCTAACCTAACCTAACCTAACCTAACCTAACCTAACCTAACCTAACCTAACCTAACCTAACCTAACCTAACCTAACCTAACCTAACCTAACCTAACCTAACCTAACCTAACCTAACCTAACCTAACCTAACCTAACCTAACCTAACCTAACCTAACCTAACCTAACCTAACCTAACCTAACCACCTAACCTAACCTACGGCACGAAAAAAGTGTGCTCCGAGGTTTAAAAAAAAAAAAAAAAAAAAAAAAAAAAAAAAAAAAAAAAAAAAAAAAACAATTTTTTTTTTCGTTTTTTTTCAGGAAATTTTCACATTTTTATATGACAAAAAAAAAATTCTGTGTATTGTGTTCTGTGCGCCTTTTCTTACTGTATTTTTGTGTATTTTTTCGGAATTTTTCGCCCATCGGTTCGGGAGTTATAATTTTTTTTTCAAAATTTCTCCATATTTTCTAAATTAATTGTTTTTTATTGTTTCTGACCACGGGATAGTGTCTAGAGAGGTCGTATTATCCGACCGAAGCGGCAACCAGGGTCAGAAATATTCAAAAACAAAGAAGTTGAACATTTTCGGCCATTTTGTTTTTAGATACCAGATTTTAATTTTAGTTTATCTCCCGAACCCCTTGTCGGAAAATTCCAAGAAAGGTGTTCCTGCTCCTTATTATTATTATTATTTTTTTTTTTGGCCCCTATCCATCCCCATCAAAATTTCTCAATTTCGGCGCATAGAATTTTTTTTGTCCCGAAACCCCTTTAGGGAGCAAGAGGAGGTCAAGGGAGAACCCCTGGAGAAAACCCGGCAGCTCTACGACGTCTGGTTCAGGAGTTATCAGCTCCTAAAGTTGGAGTTTGACAGCTCGGCGGCCATTTTGTTATTCTTTCAGCCGTCATAGCTCCTGAACTAGGAGTTCTAGCGACCTGCGGTTTTCTTCAGTGGACCCCGGGCTCAGTATCTACCCGCCCCTCCAGGTTTCAGGCCGTTTCAGTGCCTGAAAATTTTGACTTCCGGAAGTGGTCCCGGAGGAGAGAGGAGAGAGAGCGAAGCCGGACAGAGAAAATTCCACGGTTCTGCGACCACCGGGAGCGGAGTTATAGCCTGTCAAAGTTCGACTTTGACAGTTCAGGCCGCCATCTTGGGGAATTTCAACTCCCGATATCTCCGAAACGGGAAGTCGTAGCGATCTGGGGTTTTCTTTGTGCAGAAGCCCGGTCGAAGGTCTACCCAACGAAACTTTTTTCAGGAAGATCCAGGACTTTTCAGCCTGAAAAATTTTCAGGACTGATTTTCCTGAAACCGGTCTCCAACGGTGAGTCTCGGCGGGCCCTCTTCAGGGAAGGAAATCGCGTCTCGATCGGACCACTGGTTCCTGAGATACGGCCTGGTATCTGATTTCGGCGGCCATCTTGGATCCGATACCGAAAACGGAAACCGGTCATATCTCCGGATCCCTTGGAGGCGTGCTTGGTGTCCCTGAACGCGGCTCGAAGAGAGCTATCCTTTGGGTGGAGTTTTGTAGCTCTACCTAGAGCCGTTTTGTCTCTACATTGTTATTTTTGTTACTTTTTACTGTGTGTAGAGTTAAATTATTTTTAAGACTAGCAGTGTATTCTGCTAATTTATATTGTATAGTAGACCGGCTCTACATAGAGTTTTGTGGAAATTCTTTAGGATATTACTGTAATTCCTTAAGCCCTAGTCGGGGTAAAATTCTGACAGAGTCCGCGACTCTATTGTTTTATTTTTGTGTACTTGACTTAAATTGTTAACCCAATTATTCTCATTTGACATCGCACAAACATCTATTTTACGACTTTACAACACGGTGACGTGTGCCTTGTTGATTAAACGTCTTCCTTTATACGAGGAACCACACTACCTCCGACATGCTAGGATTAAGAACCCCCTCGAAGGGGGCACCAGCAGCCGAAGCTGAGACCTCTCCTATTAGTGTAGGAGAGAAGAGTGTCAGGACGAGTATTGGAGAGTGGGAAGCTGCTGGGGCAAGCTCCACCCCTCCAACGAGAATACCAAGACAGAGCCCAGCAATACGACCTAAACAGACACAGGCGCAGACGCAGCGCACAAAGAAAGAGAACGCAAACAAAACGTTCATCTCAATACCTGCGTCACCTTCGTCACCGGCACAAGGCTACAAAAACCGAGTGGCGGAAGCGAAGGCCTGTCTCTTAAAAGGCAAATTAAATATTAACAGCTCGAAAAACTTAGACCGAGATAAAAAATAGCGTTGGTGAGGCCTTGGATAGGCTGTATGCACTGGTTAAGGAGTCGGAGGCCGAGGGTAAAAAAGGACAAACGAAAGCGGAGACCAGTGGGCCATCGAAGCAGGTTGGACCCAAAGTGGAGACCACAATACCTGGGCCCCCGACTTCTAACCAGGACGTGATGGTGAGGGCCTTGGAGGAGCACTCAAGGCTGCTGATTGAGAATAGCCGGAAATTGGACGACCTAAGGAGGAAAGAGCAAAGTAAGTCCACCGCCGCCACTGCACACCAGCCTCATGACCATGAGTTGGCCAAGAGGTTGGAGGAGCACGGAAAGCACATAGAGGCCAACAATGCGAAAATGGACGAACTGAAGGAGACACTGGACTTTACGTTGGAAAAGTTGGCCTCAAAGACCTATGCCGAAGCAGCCGCCGGTAGTCCTGAAAGACCCACCCAGAAGAGAGGGACACTACACTCTGTGTGTGTCACCTCCAATAACGAGACGGAGACTGGGGAAGAGGTCTTGGATAAAATCAGGAGGGCGGTTGACGCAAAGGAAGGGTGGATAAAAGTGGAAAAAAGTAAGAAAGGCACGGGATAGAAAAGTAATAATAGGATTAAGGACGAAAGAAGACAGGAACCGAATAAAGGAAAGGTTGAAAAAGGATGGTGTCGACCTCAGCGTGGAGGAGGTCGAAAACAAGGATCCTTTACTGGTGCTCAGGAGTGTGCTCGCAGTCAACACTGACGAGGACATTGCAAAGGCCCTGAGGAACCAGAACAGGAGTGTTTTCGACGGCCTCGACGCTGAGGACGACAGAATGAAAGTCCGATATCGGAGAAGGACGCGGAATCCCCACACCAGCCATGTGGTCATCAGTGTTTCACCTATAGTCTGGCGACGAATGCTAGACAAGGGCTACGCGCATGTCGATCTTCAGCGTATCCGGGTCGAAGATCAGACCCCGCTGATGCAGTGCACTCGCTGCTTGGGTTTTGGCCACGGCAAGAAGTACTGCACAGAGTCAGTGGACCTGTGTAGTCATTGCGGTGGCCCACACCTAAGGAGTGAGTGTGCCGACTATTTGGCTGACGTACCCCCGAGTTGCAAAAATTGCACAAGGGGAGGTCTGGAACGAGCGGCCCACAACGCATTTAGCCACGATTGCCCTACTAGGAAGAGGTGGGACGAAATAGCGAGGGCAACCGTGGCTTATTGCTAAGGGCAGCCAGAAGGACACTAGATATAAATCGCGCAAGCGAACCTCCAACGATCCAGACTGGCGACCGATGAGCTGATGATCGAGGCGGAAAGGCGCAGAGTAGCAGTCGCACTCATCCAGGAGCCGTATGTGGGATCCATCGGGGAAATGAGGAGTCGCAGAGGGGTGAGGATCTTCCAGAACACCAGTGTGGACGGGGGCACTGTAAAAGCCGCCATAGCGGTCTTTGACCCAGACTTAGACGTGATACAGTTCCCCAAGCTTACCACCAATAACATCGTGGTGGTAAGGATTCAGACTGGTGCCTGGAAGATCAATCTAACCTCAGTCTACTTCGAATGCCCCCGGCATGATCACCCTATCGATGCGGAACTGGAACGCCTGGCCCACATAAGCCAGCAAATCGACTCGTCGGGATGGATTGTTGGAGGCGACGTAAACGCAAAGAGTGCGTGGTGGGGTAGTCCCACAAATGATCACAGGGGGGAGGAGCTTGCCGGCTGTCTTGACGAGCTAGATCTGGCAGTACTGAACCAGGGAAAGGTGCCAACCTTCGACACCATCAGGGGGGGTAAACGGTACCAGTTTCGTGGATATAACGGCTTGCACGTCAAACATCTTGGGCTTCATAGACGGGTGGAACGTAGTTGAGAATCTCACGAGCTCGGATCACAATGGCATGGTATTTCACTTAAACCAGAAAAAATCTAAAGGCGCTAGCATATCAAGGACTACACGAAAATACAATACTAAAAAAGCAAATTGGGATGAATTCTATGGCAGACTCACCCAATTGTTTGAAGAAAACAAAATCACAATCACAGACATTACACATATACACACTACGGAACATCTGGAACAACTTACACACAAAATTATAGAGTCAATAGATATAGCATGCAAACACTCAATGCCTACCAAAAAAGCTAAGGAAATACTTACCGTGCCATGGTGGTCCGAAAAACTCGCAGAGATGAAGAGAGAGGTGACCCGTAGGAAGCGCAGGATCCGATGTGCAGCCCCAATCCGCAGAGCAAAAGTCATCCAAGAGTACCTGGAACAGAAGGACGCGTATGAGTCAGAGGCAGCGAAGGCTCAAATAGACAGCTGGCGGGAGTTCTGCGGGAAGCAGGACAGGGAGAGCATGTGGGACGGGATTTACAGAGTCATAGGCAGAACAACAAGGAGATCTGAAGACCTACCGCTGACAAAGGACGGAGTTACCCTTGATGCTAAGGGTTCGGTGCAGCTACTAGCTGAAACGTTTTACCCGGAGGACCTCGACATAAGCGACAATCAACAGCACCGAGAAACCCGACTGAGAGCCGAAGTGGTGAACGCCGGGGGACAAGTTGATGCTTGCGACCCGCCGTTTACTATGGAGGAGCTCATGAAGGCGATCGAGTCTTTCAGTCCAAAAAAGCCCCCGGGGAGGACGGTTTCACAGCGGACATCTGTCTTCGAGTTGTGAAGGCCCACCCGGAAATTATGCTGCTGCTTTTCAACAAATGCCTGAAATGCGAGTATTTCCCCGTAGCGTGGAAGAGAGCTGTTGTCATAATCTTGCGGAAGCCTGGCAAGAGCGACTATACCGTCCCAAAATCTCACAGACCTATCGGCCTCCTGTCCATTATGGGCAAAACATACGAGAAGCTGCTGGTGACCCGACTTAAGTTCCATCTATTACCGAAGATGAGCCCCCGTCAGTACGGATTTATGCCACAGCGCAGCACCGAAGACTCCCTCTATAACCTAATGCAATACATCCGCAGCAAATTAAAACAAAAGAAAATCATTACATTGATTTCACTGGATATAGAGGGAGCATTCGACAGTGCATGGTGGCCTGCAATCCGAGTCCGACTGGCGGAGGAGAATTGTCCGTTGAACTTAAGGAGGGTCATCGACAGTTATCTCAGCGACAGAGAGGTCGTAGTAAGGTATGCGGGAGAGCAACACACGAGATCCACAAGGAAGGGTTGTGTCCAGGGCTCCATAGGAGGCCCAATCCTATGGAACTTACTGTTGGACCCTCTCTTGAAGGATCTGGAGGACGAGGGTAACTATTGCCAGGCATTCGCGGATGACGTGGTTATGGCGTTTGACGGAGATACAGCTGAAGAAATCGAAAGGCAGGCGAACCTCGCTCTCGAACGTGTCAGGGCGTGGGGTGTAAAGAGCAAACTGAAGTTTGCTCCACATAAGACAAACGCTCTACTTATTACCAACAGGCTCAAATATGACACCCCTCGCCTTGTCATGGGAGGGATAGAGGTCTGCTTTGCAGAGGAGATTAAACTGCTGGGGGTGACGATAGACCAAAAGCTTACTTTTAACACCCACATAAGCAACGTCTGCAGGAAGGCTACGGGGATATACAACCAACTGGCAAGGGCAGCAAAAGTTAGCTGGGGACTTCATCCCGAAATCATCAGGACGATATACGTGGCCACCATCGAGCCGGTGATCTTATATGGGGCCAGCGTATGGGCACCGGCTACGGAAAAATTGATGACAAGGAGAAAATTTGAAACAGTCCAGAGAGGTATCGCGCAGAAGCAGTGCGGAGCCTACCGCACTGTCTCCCTGAACGCTGCGTTACTGTTGGCGGGAATGCTCCCCCTCGACCTCGGAGTCCGTGAGGCGGCCTCATTATATGAGGCCAAGAGGGGAGCGAACCTGCCGCAGCTGGGCGACAGGGAGATAGAGCGGAAGGGATCCGCATTGGAAACGCCGCACCCAGCGGAGCTAACAAAAATAGATTTCGGGATCCTGGCAGACCAGGAGGCCCTAAGTGACAACATAAGGTACCAAACTAAGATCTTTACAGACGGGAGCAAGATTGGCGGCAGGGTCGGCGCCGCATTGTCAATATGGCAAGGCGACGCCGAGACCAAGGCCGTCAAGCTTGCTCTCTCGAGTTATTGTACTGTGTACCAGGCAGAGCTCCTGGCGTTGCGCGAAGCAACGAGTGCGGCGCTTAGCAGTGCTGGGTCTTCTTTTGGAATCTATAGTGACTCCAGGGCGGCTCTACAAACGGTCACAAACCATCGTTGCCTCCACCCGCTAGCCATTACAGCAAGGGAGAACATTAGATCTATCTCCCTCCAGGGCAAGGAAATCTCCCTGTTCTGGATCAAGGCTCATGCGGGTTTGGACGGGAACGAGAGGGCCGACCAGCTAGCCAAGGAGGCCGCTATGGCGTCCAAAAGGAGACCAAACTACGACCTATGCCCGGTATCACACGTCAAGCGAGTCCTCCGAATGGAGACGCTTGAGGTGTGGAACCGGAGGTATACAGAAGGCACAACAGCAGCGACGACAAAAATTTTCTTCCCTGATGCGGTGGCAGCGCACAGGATAGTTAGGAAGGTGGTTCCACGTGGCATACTGACCCAGGCAATGACCGGGCATGGTGGATTCTCCGAATACTTAAACCGGTTTAAGTGCAAGGAGAATCCATCATGCTCATGCGAGCCCGGGGTGCCGGAGACAGTCACCCATCTGCTCCTGGAATGCCCCCAGAATGGAATACAGAGGTATAACCTGGAACAAAAAATAGACATGACATTAACTAAAGACAGCATTAAAGACATCATGATGGGAAAAAGCAGAGACAGATTTGTTAAGTATTGCATTGAAGTAGTAAGTAAGACTATTGTAAAAAATAAAAATAAGTAAGGAAAAGTATGCTAAAATAATATACTGCGTATATTAAGAACTAGCATACAGTATATATATATGACAAATAATATAGTATTAAATGTTATATATATAAATATAGTATTAAATAATATAGTAGTTGTAGACTATACGGGGTTCAGTCAGGAAGAAAACCATGTAGTTTCATGAAGACTTGGTATATTTTGGAAAGCACGGTAAAATATCTATTAAAGAAATGTCACAGCGGGTAGTGTGATTAGGCTCGCGGTTAGCAGCGGACTGCCTTCCCTTGCCTAGTAACGGGTTGCATTACATATGCCCGTTGTTGATTATGAACCTTAAGACTATACATTACAAGGACTGTTTTAGCATAACACCTTAATTAAAATAATAAATGCAAATACACATATAATGAGCGCATCGCTAACACTCCCCACCCCAGTGCTGTCTCAGCACTCAACACTTACGGGAATAGGAGCGATGCGAGCCGCGGAGCGCCGCCACGTGCCGGTCGCCGTGCGCACCTCCACCAGCCGGACGCGGCCGTCTCTGCCGGGAATTACCTGAGTGATCAGACCCTTAGGCCAGATATTCCGGGGAGAGTTGGGATCCACAATCAGCACCAGGTCTCCGATTTGTAGCGGTTTGCGCTCCTCCTGCCACTTTGTCCTAGGTAAGAGGTCAGGTAAAATTTCTCTAACCCACCTCTGCCAATACATATCTGCAAGTCTCTGCGCCTTGCGCCACTGCTTGCGTAGGTTCAAGTCCGAGTCATCGAACTCTCCTATGATAGGAAGTCTTGATGATGATCCTAGGAGAAAGTGATTCGGGGTTAGGGATTCACCATCACCTGGATCTACTGAAACGTGCATCAAAGGACGGCTGTTGACCATATTTTCAATTTCAGCCATAAGCGTGATCAAAACTTCGTCCCTTGGTGCGCGGTCTTTCAGAACAACCTTGAGAGCCGACTTCACTGAGCGGATCAAGCGTTCCCACGCCCCACCCCAATGGGGACTAGCGGGGGGAATAAAAGTCCAGTCCATATTATTGTTAACCCCTTCAGCTTTCAGCACATCGGTATCCAGTGTCTGCATCGACCGTTGCAGCTCTGTATCGGCCCCGCGTAGATTTGTACCGTTGTCCGAATACAGGTGGCGCGGCCAACCTCGCCGTGCCGCCATACGCCGCAACGCCATGATGAGCGAGTCGGTCGTCAGAGAGTTAACTAGTTCTATATGAATTGCTCGAACTGTTAAGCATGTAAGTAATACACCATACCTCTTTTCTCTTCGTCGACCCACCGCGACCTCCATGGGTCCGAATAGATCTAATCCACAGTGAAAAAATGGTCGCTGATGGTGCGCCAATCTAGCTTGTGGCAAATCACCCATACGAGGTACCTGAGGCCTACATTTCAATATTCTGCATAACATGCATCGTGACGCCACAAGTTTGACAGTCGGTCTAAGTCTAAGTATCCAGTACCTCTGCTTAATCTCGTTCACGACGGTCTCTTGACTTCCGTGGGCTACCTTAACGTGGAAATGCCGAATGATGAGCTTAGCTACCGGATGTCGGCCGTCCAGGATCACAGGTCTCTTGACGTCTAGGCCCACGTCCACTGCGGCGTCGATGCGCCCTCCTACGCGGAGAAGTCCATGTTCATCTAGAATTGGGGATAATTTTAACAACCTACTGCTGCGGTGCAAGGCCATTTCCCTTTGAATCCTTGCTAAGTCCTCTGCGAATGACTCAAGTTGAGCATGTTTTAATAACAATGTCTCGGCACGCTCCATCATAGCACAGTCAATCTCGGCCGCTTGACCTTTGCACCTAGCGATGAACTTTAACACCGAGGCTGCGGCGCGGGTCAAGCGAAGCCAGGAAGAAAAGCGCTGAGGGTCCGGCACAGGCAAGCAGGCAGGCTCGTCGTGCTCCTGCACGATTGCTACGCAATCCACTGGGTCACCTGTTGAGATGATATCTTTAGGCCATAAACTTTCGTCATTGTATAAAAATGACGGTCCTTTAAACCACTCATCTTGCAGGCTCAGATCGAAAGATTCCCGTGTAGCTAAATCGGCAACATTAAGCTTTGTTGAAATGTACCGCCACTCGTCTACACGGGTAAGCTCGTCAATCTCGCCCAAGCGGTGTGCCTCGAACGTCTTATACTCACGGTTTTTGTTGCGAATCCAATGGATGACTGTTGTGGAGTCGCACCAAAAGTAACGTCGCTGAGGAATGAGTTTATGTTCGTTTATAATTGTGTTAGCCAGTCTTGCGGCTAAGACTCCAGCTTGTAATTCCGCCTTTGGAATTGTCAATGGTTTAACCGGCATGACTCTGCACTTGCTGGCGATAAAGGAAACATAAACTATTCCTTTATTATTCCAACGCCAATAGCCCACAGCTGACATTGCTTGGGAAGATGAGTCACTAAATAAATGTAACTGTAAATTATTATATACCGAACAGGTCGTAGCACAGGTAGTGGCCGCTACGCCGCCGTAGCCTTTCGTAGCCTTTCGGGTGCCGGCGGTGGGGGCGACCTGGCTACGGAGTTGCTACCCGGGGATCCTTGCGTCTCGCTCGCGCACGTAGCCTCCGCCGGGAGGACCCTCTCTCCATTGCGCGCGGCTGAGCTGTAGCACCTAGGTACGCGTATGTTATTAATTACCTTTAAAAGACCAATCCATTTTCGCCACTTGTTATAAATATGATCTGGTATATAATCATCCCAGCCGATTGATAACCGCCAGGTGTCTCGTAGCATAATACGACCTTGGATGGTGAATGGAGCTAGAAATCCTAGGACATCGAAAATGGACATAATTACCCTAAGCATAAGGCGTTTTGTAGGGCGCTCATCTCCATTAATTATACTCTCGGGAATCCGCTTTAATGATATATCGAATGCCAAGATATCATCGGCGGGGTACCATATTAACCCGAGAGTGCGCTCGCCTTCGTGCTGCTGGTCGACTTTAAACCTTACGGCCGCTGTGCCTAAGGTCTCTTTTGGCACGCTGTTTAGAACTGCAAGGCTGTTGCTAGTCCAATTCCTTATCTCGAAACCGCCGGCACTGTGTATTGAACTAATATTACTTACCATTTTTATGGCCGTGGCTTCGTCAGCAAAACTGTCTATGTAGTCATCTACATAATGCGAGTTATGAACAGCATCAACAGCTTCCGGCATAGTTGACTCAAAACGACGTGCATTTAAGTTTTTTACAAACTGAGCGACGAATGGCGAACAATTTGCTCCAAAAATTAAAGATGACATTACATACGTCTTGAGGTCATCGGACGGGTTGTCCCTCCATAAAAACCTCAGGGCGTGTTGATCTTCGGCGCGAATCTTAACCCGTAGAAACATATCTCTGATGTCACCGGTTACTCCAATTTTGTTTTCCCTGAAACGTAACATAATACCAAACAGCGATGACAACAAGTCGGGTCCTGTAAGTAGATAATCGTTTAGGCAATATCCATTTACCTTATTCGCCGAGTCGAAGACCAATCTAAGACGTTGTTTGTTTGGGTTGTCAACGCCAAAGTGAGCAAGATAAAATGTTTTAGGTCTCACCTGAGTGTCCGACAGTTCCTCTGCGTAGTCATTTTGAAACAAATGACGAACGCGCTCCCGATACCTTTCAGCAAAGCCGGAGTCTTTAGCCATCCTCCTTTCGATGCCTTTCATCCTATTAAGAGCATTAGGATAGGAGTCGGGCATAGTGCAGTGTTCGTCTTTCCACGGCAGGCCGACATGCCACCGGCCCTCGATGAGCTCGGCGGAGCGCTCCAGCTGCGCGACCGCGCGGACGTCATCGGCGTTTTGGCGCGCGTGCGCGGTCACTCCTATGGAATCTAAAAGAAACGAACGCCGAACATCCTCGTGGAGTTCCCGCAAACAGTAGTCGTCCGAAGTGTTGTGCTCCATGGTGCTATCTGCAATGAAGAGGTTAGTATGGACGTTAACAGACGGACGGCGTCCGGACGGACGGACAGTCCGCGGCACGCACACTTTCCCATGGACGCTCCAGCCCAGTGGGGAGAGAGTAGCGAATGGCTCATTTGACTTTCCTACTTTCAATTGTATAGGTAACAAAAGATGGTGATTATCCTGACCTATTAACAACTCGGGTTTTGAATCGGTAGTACACAAATTCTGTTTTATATCTGTCAGATAAGGATAATCTACCAATTTTAAAACAGACAGTGTTTGCAAAGGTAAACTTAATTCGTTAACACGACGCATTTTAACATTATAAACCTTATTGTCCATACCTTTAAGGTCCACTTTTACTATCGTCGATTTGCACACAAGTTCGTTATCACCAAAGGCGCCGCGTACGCGCAATGTCTCTGAGTGACCATGTAAACCAACGCGCCGCGCGAGATTCGCACTTATTAATGATACCGAAGAACCATCATCGAGTAGCGCTGTACTATTCACCGTACCGTTAGGTCCCTGCACAAATACTGGTACTACTTTTAATAACACCTTGTTATCACTCGCGTTAATATGCGTCAAAGTCTCTGGAACGATGTCGGGCTCAAGGTCATGCTGCACTAACGCATTCGTTGCTGAACAGCTGGGCGCTGGGGGAGCTCGAAGGGCCCGATGATGACGACGGAAGCAGTACTCCGGCCTTGTTTACCGTGTAGTGCAGAAGTCGATGATGTGCTTCGCCGCAACCATCCTTATCACAGGCAGGCGCGCGACATGATTCTCGCTCGTGTTTAGATAATATGCATTTATAACATAAGCCATTTTTTCTGACAAATTGCCACCGTACTTTGCGCAGCGCTCGTTTGAACTGTTTACAATCAGTTAACTTGTGTATCGATGTATGGCAGAATAGACACTTTTTATCGCTTCCCTCGGAATGCAGTAATATTGTATGGGTACGTGCATTGTTAGTGTCCACGGGTTTATGTTTGTATCCTTCATATCTTGTAGCATTATATATACTTGCAGTTGTAGAAATTTTAACGGCCTCGTCGTTAAGGAAATCAGACATAATGACTAATCTAGGTTTCTTGCCCTCTTTAATTAAATTAAAGCTGTAATCTGACCACTTGGAGATTAGTACTGTTGGAAGCTTGGACAAAATGATGGACACAATGTGAACTCCCTGGAGATGCTCCTCTTGACCAACTGCACGTACTGCTTCTACGTAATTTTGCACCTTCAATGTAAACGTGATAATATCCTTGTGGTAGTCGTGGTGCAGCGGCTGTAGCTTCTTAATGTCGTACAAAATACGGGAAATGATGCAGTCAGAATTACCATAACGTAGTTCCAACGCCGACATGACTTTCTCGGGCGACGTGGCACTTATGAACAAAGCGTTGACAGCATCCTTAGCAGCTCCGCGTAGGCATTTTCTCAGCCTCCATAGGTTCTCTTTGTCCGTGAATTGACATAATTCGGTCGACTCATAATATGCTTGTTTAAATTGCAACCATTCTAAATAGTCCCCAGCGAACTCTGGTAAATCTTTTGGTGTACTGAGTCGACTGAGCAAACTGGTGTTAGGTGCACTATTGACTTTGGCAGTGGAGATATTCTTTACCGCTTCAGCTAAAACATGAATTGCACCGTTGAGTGCAGTGACGGTGGCATCGGGCGGCGGCAGCGGAGCAGCCGGCACGGGCGCCGGGACGGGCGCGGGCGTGGCGGCGCGTGGCGCTGGGCCGGGCGCGGGCGTCAACTGTGGCACATGCTGGGGCAACTCACCCATTTCCATGGTTTGGTGCTGACCATCTTGCGGTTCCCTGTGGTTACTCTGATGTTCCACCCATTCTGCCACTTCGCGTTGAGAAAAATCCCTTCGATCCATTTGTGAACTGTATTCCTTATCTTCCTCGTCGCTGAGTGCTGCTAGTTCGGCATCGAGAGTTTTGTCGATGATCTCCATCTGAATAGCGGCCTTTTGCTTGGCAGCCTCTAATAAAAGCTGTTTTTTCCTGGCTTCCTTAGATGCTGAAGACATTTTTGAGCCCCTGCTGCTATAAGCCCTGGTGACACTCGAAACAAGAGGCGTTTTCTTGTGGGCTGCGTGCGCTAACGGTTCCGACTTAATGCTACCCTCAACTTTATTTGTGTTGGCTAGGAATTTATTAACACTTTCTAGCGGGTTTTGCATTAAACTTTCCATCTTTGTTGTAGAATCTTGACCATTAGGTGCCACACTCTTCTCACCGTTATTGGACATCCTTTGTTCGTCTTCTAGAAGCTTCCTTTCATGTTCTTCACGACGCGCTTTCGATCTACGCGTTTCGATCTTGGTTGGCGTGTGGTACATGAATCCGGTTTGAAGACCACTTTGTAGACTATACGGGGTTCAGTCAGGAAGAAAACCATGTAGTTTCATGAAGACTTGGTATATTTTGGAAAGCACGGTAAAATATCTATTAAAGAAATGTCACAGCGGGTAGTGTGATTAGGCTCGCGGTTAGCAGCGGACTGCCTTCCCTTGCCTAGTAACGGGTTGCATTACATATGCCCGTTGTTGATTATGAACCTTAAGACTATACATTACAAGGACTGTTTTAGCATAACACCTTAATTAAAATAATAAATGCAAATACACATATAATGAGCGCATCGCTAACAGTAGTTAATAAGAAAATTGTAAGCAATAAATTAAGTTACTGAAATGTGTCTGGCATAAACTGTCCATTATGAAACATTGTAGAAAAAATTGTAAAAACTGAAACATTGTTAGCATCATAAGTTTAAAATAAGAAGTAAAATTGTAATACATAGTGGTAAGATAGTTAAGTCAAAAAACTGTAAGAATAAAATATTGTTGAATATAAATAAAGAAACACCCGGGGATCCTCTTCCCTCCTATTGTTGATACAGTAAGAAAATAATAAAGTATGGTAATAGAGGACGGCTAGATAGATATGATGGTATGGAAAAGAGGAAGGAAACGGAATGTTAGATAGATTAAGACAAAGTATGTATAAATAAATAATATAGCTAGTTAGAGTAGACAAAGCAAGGTAAGAATGAGGAAGGACGTTAGAAAGAAAAAGTATGCAGCATGAAAGTGCGAGAGGCATAATCGATGGACTGGAGTGAAACTGTTTGGCTTAAAATAGGCTCCGATTATGTTGGAGGGAGATCAGGAAAAAAAAAAACCTTGCTGGCGATTCCAACGCCAAATCAACAGCGTGGGGATCTCCAGCAACTGATGCGCGGGGAGAAGTGCTGCTCGAGAGGGCGGTGTCCCTGGGGTTGGCGATTATCAACAGGGGATCGGAGAGCACGTGCGTGCGGCGACAGGGCGAATCGATCGTAGACATCACGTTTGCGTCCCACGCCCTGGCCCGCCGTGTTCAGGATTGGAGGGTGGAGGTGGACGAGGAGACTCTATCGGACCACCGGTATATCCGGTTCGACGTCGCCAATGCCCCTCTGCCTGCGCAGGAAGTAAATCGGTCCTCTGTTGGGGATAGCCCGCGGTGGGTCCTGAGTCGCCTTGACAGGCAGCTGGCCAAGGAGGCGGCCATAGTCGAGTCCTGGGGGACCGCGTCGGTGGACCAGGTCGACCATGAGGCCGACCGGCTTGTTGCCGCCATAACTCGGGTGTGTGATGCCGCTATGCCTAAGATGAAGCCATTTCTGCCAAGGCGCAGAGCATACTGGTGGCGCCCAGAGCTCCGGCAGCTGCGGCGCGCTTGCGTGGCCGCTCGGCGCCGATACACCCGAAGCCGGAGAAGGCGGATTCGTGATCTGGTCCAGGAGGTCCTCGGGATCCGGAACCTGCGGACCCCTTCGATGTCACCGTCTTCATACTGGTGGCAGAGGAGTCCGACTCCGAAAGCCGAGTAAACTTCACATACGGATTCATATCCAGATTCACGCCATGGTCTGCGGTATTGGCGTGCGCCATCGGGGCGCTCGCCTCCTCCGCTGTTGAACGGCACTCCTGCCCACCTTCCCCCCCCAAAGAATATTCCCCCAAGTTTTTATTTTCTGTATCCATTTCTTAATCCCACGAGTAGGGCCGAACTAAAACTACACCCCCGGGTGACGCCCATTCCGCGGGTGTGGCTATATACTGTAGAGGTCGCCTGGTGTCTACAGGTTTTTACGACTTCGCTGTCGGATTTTATAGACTTGTCTGTCGCGTTTTTTTTGTTTACCCAGGGGAAATCCGTTATGGATCCCACTCGGTTCGGGAGAAACCAAGTGGGTATGTCCGACTCCCACGGACTAAAACCCCTGGGGTGTTCCTTCGCTCGCCATAGAACGAGGTTCCGGGAACGCGATTGCACACCGTTACCCCGTCAGCGCTGCCCTCGCGGGCCCGACTCCAGGGGCCGAGGCACTAATGCCCCGGGCCCACTCCGCTGAAGACTTCACGGAACACTCGCGAAGTCTTCCAGCTCAGGACCTCTTAATGCGAGTGATAGCCTCCCTGTCCATCACCCGCAGGTCCTCGTCATGCCGGTAGCATACGGCCAGCATAGGCCGCACGCCGCCTGCCAGGTCTTCGGCGACGTTGTGGGGGCGCATTTGCGTCGCCTTCGCGCTCGCGCTCCGCCATCTCCTTTCGCGACATCACCGCGTCGCTGAACTCGACCACTGCCGTCCAGGACTCCTCGCTGCTGGCCATTTTGGCGACCAACGCCGGCAGCGACAGGTCACTCCCAACAGCCGCGGACAGGATAGCACGGGGTTCCGCCCATGCAGGACACTCCGAGCGCGTGTGTTCGGCCGTGTCCGCAGCCCTTCCTCCGCAATGGTGACATGCCGCTGTCCCTGCCCACCACCACGCACAGGTACCTGCCAAAGCAGCCATGCCCAGTCAGGAGCTGCGAGAGATGGAAGGTTGGGGCACCGTGTTTCCGTTCGACCCACTCTTTCAGAACAGGCCGAACCGCCGCCACTAGTTCCCGACTTGCGCCCGGGACTGCAAGTCTCAACCTAACCTAACCTTTTTTTTGTGAATGAGACCCCGAGTTTACCCACTAAAAAACCTCTCCGTCTGCCGTCCTTGTGCCTTAGCGGTGGGCTGAAGGGACGCTTGCGCTTTACTTCTTCAGCACCACCAGCACCGCTCCGTTTCCAGAGTACTGCCTCCGGAGGTCCTTCTTGACCTCGTTCGTTTTATGCCAGTACAGGCACCCGCTCACTGACCTGGGACGTGAGGGATGACAGGCGTCCCCATGCCTGTCACCCCACTGTCAGTCTACGGAGGCAGGCGGCGATCCTGTGCTGCTCGCCTTCGTCTAGCAGGCCTGCGGCGCCGCGGGTCAGCCACTGGGTCGACCTCTCTGGCCCGTTCCGCCATTTCCTTCTGCTTTACTACTGTTTCACAGAAGGCCTTAACTGCTTGCCAAGACCTGTCGCTGTCAACCATGGACTTGACCACGGCTGGGAGCGACAGTTCCGGCCCCACTATGGACATGAGGTCGCTGCGCTCTGGCCCCCACGCTGGACACGCCTCTAGCATGTGCTGCGCCATGTCGACCGCCGCGCCGCAGTCGTGGCACTCCTCCGTCGGCTCTCTGCCGGCGACTTTGTGCAGGTATCTCCCGAAACATCCGTGTCCCGAGAGAACCTGCACGAGCCGGAAGGTCAGCGCTCCATGTGTCCGCTCCAGCCACTGCGGCAAGACTGGCCGGATTGCCTCGACTGTCCGAGCGCCTGCACTTGGCTGCCCCAGCCGGACCACCCATTCGGCAACTGCCTCGCGGGAGAGCTCCTCTCGCTTGGCCTCAACCTCTCTCCTCTCTAAATCGGACAACTCTGTGAAGTACAGTGACCCAAACAGTGCAACATAGCCCGCCGCGACAAACAAACTTGTGCATAGAAACTTAATTAAAAGTGCCACGGTCTTGGAAAATACATTAAAACGTTCCTAAGTTAGTGTAGTTTATAGTGGTGCTATTGGATTTAGCCGGACTCATCACCCAGAAGCACAATCGTAAGTTCAGTGAATAACTTAGAACCGAAAGTGCTAAAAAGCCCCAAAACTCTAGAAATAGATCTTTCACATATTGATATTTTTGGTGATATATGTATATCTCAGTGCTCTTGACATTCTGTGATATTTTTGGATTTTTCTCATGGAAAACGGCAAAGTTATTCAATAATAACCGAAAACAACGAGGTTAGGTAAACTCAGATATCGAATCATGCGGATGATTCTGACACCGCAGCTTTATGTGCCGTCTCGCTAGGACCCCAGAACAGTGTTTAGAATTTCTCTGAGTGCAATAGTCTTCATTTAATCCAATATTTTCCGAAATAATCCCAAAATTTTAACTAACAGTGAATTTCAAACCCCAATAACTTTCAATTTCAAGTGATCACACCACAATATTCTAATCGATCCATATACACCAGTTATCGATCTATATAATTGCAGATCTATAAGATTTTTAGGACTAGTAGTTTCCGCGGAAAGTAATTTTTTGACAAACTAGTCCCTAGTCCACGCGTAGGTTTACGTAATTTCAAATCTGTCTCACTTTTTTCCCGGGTAACTTTTTAAACTTTTCATAGCTGATTCGAGTATATCCACGTCAAAAAATAGTTTTAAGACCTGTTTTGATATATGTTCACCAGTTACTTTAAGCAGAATCTGGATTGACAAACCCAATCTGCATTGACTAACAAAAAAGTGCCCAGAAACTTATTCAAAGGTGATACGGAATTGGTGAATACAATAAAACGTTCCTCAGTGAGTGCTTTAACTGGCGGTGTTTTTGGATTTAGCCGGACTCATCACCCGGAAGTACTATCGTAACTACAAAACTTAACTCAGTATCGAAAAGCGTTAAAAAGGCACAGTAGACTCTATACTTAGTGTTATTTTTGGTGATTCGTATGTATCCATGTGCTACTGACATTCTGTAAAAGTTTTGGTTTTTTCCCATGAGAAACGGCAAAGATATTCAGCAGTAACCGAAAGTTAAAAGTTTAGGTATAACCAGTTACCGAATCTTGCGGCTGTTTCCGACTTTACGGATGTATGTGCCACCCTGCCAGGACCCTAGAACAGTTTCTGGATCTTAGCTGAGTACAATAGTTTTTATATAATTCAATTTTTTCCGGGAAAATCCCAAAACCCGAACCAACTGTGAACTTTAAACCTCATTAACTTTAATCTTTACTTGATCACCCTAAAATATTTCAATTGATTTGTACACACCAGTTATCGATATATATAATTGCAAAATTTCAGATTTTTAGGACTAATAGCCTTTGCGGAAAGTTATCTATTGTCAAACTAGTCCATAGTCCGCGCGTAGTTTTACGTAATTTCAAACCTGTTTTTCGCTTTTCTCCTGGGTAACTTTTTAAATTTTTTATAACTGATTCGAGTATATCCACGTCAAAAAATAGTTTTAAGACTGGTTTGACATATGTTCACCAGTTACCTTTAGCAGAATCTGGATTTACAAACCTAATTCGCAGTGACTAACAAAAAGTTCCAAGAAACTTATCCAAAGGCGATACGGAATTGGTGAATATAATAAAACGTTCCTCAGTGAGTGCTTTACCGGACTCACCACCCGGAGGCTCAATCGTAACCACAAAGCACTCAGTGTCGAAAAGTGGCGAAAGTCACAAAACTTTGTAATTAGACTATACTTAGCGCTATTTCTGCTGATTCGTATGTGTCTATGTGCTATTCACCTTTAGTTATAGATTCATTTTAGCAAGTAAGTACTGCTTAATTCTCTATTGTTTAACCGTGTGCCTCTGTATTTGTATTTTAAGCTGCTAGATTTATTACTGCTAGTTGTAAACTGTTCAGCCAAAATTCGAACTATTTCCAAACTCTAACCCTGAATCGCTCAAAGTTTGAAGCTTTCGCCGACAATATTTTTATGAATTTACATACGTACCAGTAAACCAGCTACATTATTGCAAAGTTTCAGATTTTTAGGACAGACTGTCTTGGCGGAAAGTAATAAATTGTAAAATTAGTCCTAGGCTTTTCGTAATTTTAAATCTGTTTTTGGCTTTTTTCCCTACTGACTTTCTTAAATTTTTATAACTATATAGTGCCTTTCTGTGCTCAAAAATAGTTTTAAGGTTAACCCCATATATGTAAACCAACCACTTTAGGAGATAACTAAGCTTTAAAGTTCAAATTACGTGCAACGACCCAAATGGCCATTACTAGTTACAGATCCATTTTAGCAAGTAAATACTGTTTAATTCTCTATTGTTTAGTCGTGTTACTGTGTATTTGTAATTTAAGCTGTTAGATTTAATACTGCTAGTTGTAAACTGTTCAGCCAAAATTCGAACTATTTCCAAACTTTAACCCTGAACCGCTCAAAATTTGAAGCTTTTGCCCACAATATTTTTATCGATCTGCATACACCAGTAAACCAGCTATAGTATTGCAAAGTTTCAGATTTTTAGGATAGACTGTCTCGGTGGAAAGTAATAAATAGCAAAATTAGTCCTAGGTTTTTCGTAATTTTAAATCTGATTTTGGCTTTTTTCCCTACTGACTTTCTTAAATTTTGATAAATATATATCGTCTTGCTGTGCTCAAAAATAGTTTTAAGGTTAACCCCATATATGTAAACCAACCACTTTAGGAGATAACTAAGCTTAAAGTTCAAATTACGCGCAACGACCCAAATCGCCATCACTAGTTATAGATCCATGTTAGTAAGTAAATACTGTTTAATCCTTTATTGTTTAATAGCTTTATTTCGGAGCGTATATTTGTTATTTGCATTTTATTGTACACTTTATAGTTAAGTCATCGGCCCATCGAGCGCAGCCACCAGTAGACCTGCCATCATAATCTCCTCGAAAGAGACTACCAGCAGCCCCGCGGACACGCTTGCTGCCTGGAAGAAAGCGGTCTCATTCAAGGACACAAACTTCGCCCCTGCGGCCACAAAACTCGTTTCCAACAACAAGGTTACGCTTACGCTGGAGGAGAGAGATACTTGGGTATGCCCGGAATGTTGCATCGCGCGTAAGAAGACTGGGCGAAATTGCGATACCCCTGTTGGCACGCCTGTTACCACAAAGACTATAGCAAGCAGAAACAAAAGCGAAGCATCCTGCTCGGCGCTGCTGTCATTGGAGAGTATTCCGCAGTCGGACACGCATGATCTCGCTCAGAGCATCTCAGGTAGGAGCAACGGTGGGGCGTCCCACCCGACACAATTATCTACGGACCATGTTCGACAACTAGCAGCGGAGCTGCAGCTGCTGCAGTGCCAGATTTCCCAGATAACCGAGCAGCTGACCGGTGCCGTCGCCAGTATTGCACAATATCATACGGAGCTGAAGGACCTTAAGGGAAAACTCGAAATGGTAACAAATAAACTAGCTAACCTAGAGGTTGCCCCAACCGGTTGTTGCCGCTGCGCTGTGGAACCGATGTCGCCTGAAATCACCGCACAGGAAAACAAAGTCTCATCCAAGTCCAAGTCGAGACAAAGGAAAAGGAGTCTAAAACGTGGAGTAGGGGAGTCACGGCCGTCGCCGCCGGTGACAGAGGAGCCGGATAACCCGAATGGTGTAGCGACCGGCGCGATAGTGGAGGAACCTTCTGTGGATGTGGGGGTACTCCCGGCTGACAACAGCGATGGCACCATGATGCAGCCTGGGGTACCTGTCGAAGATGATGCTGAGGCATCCAGGCAGGTATGGCGGGCGGGAGGCACCCGAAAGCAAAGACGTGCTGCGTCTACACGTGGTACTGCGGGTCCTGATGTTACATCGCTGAATGCAGTGGAACAGCGCAAGTTTATCCATCTCTGGAATATGTTATCCGGCGCGGAAGAAATACGTGCGTATCTACAGAGCCTGTGCTCAGAGAGACCGTGTACGGTAGACGAACTGAAACCAAGAGGCGATTATAAGTCATTTAAGATTGGAGTTCCCTTGGATTGCTACGATAAATGCCTATCCGCAGAGTGTTGGCCGGAAAATGCTCGCGTCAAAGAGTGGTTTTTTCGGAGGGTCCAGCGAAGTCAGGAATCAGGTATTAACACAAAGGCCTAAGACTGTCTCCATTAATCTCTATTATCAAAACGTGCGCTGGTTAAGGAGTAAGCTAGATTTGTGGAGACACAGTCTAATAACATCGGACGACCTGAACTTGGTGGCTGTCACGGAATCGAACCTCGACGAGTCAGTCTACGATGCCGAGCTGTGCGGAGATACTGGCGAGTGGAACGTGCTGCGGCGCGACCGCGGCGGCGGGCGATCCGGCGGCGGAGTACTATTGGCAGCGCGCGCGCCTTTTCGTCCTGAGCGGTTAACGTGCTACGAGACTGACTGCTGTGAAGATCTCTGGGCAAGATTTGATATTGGCGGGCATTATGTTTATATTTGCGTGGTTTACATGCCCCCTCGAACACCCGACGAATTATATCTTCAGTTGTTTGACACTGTGGAGAAAGTTTATCTAAAGCATGGTAGCTCCAAGGTGCTTGTCGTCGGAGATTTAAATTTATATAGTGCTAGTGCGAATATTGAAAGGTGTTTTCACTGCTTTACTAATGTTTGTAACGTGTATCAGTATAATAGCGTGATTAATATGAATGGTAGAGTGTTGGATGTAATGTTGGCGAGCACGGAGATGAGTGAAGCGGTATGCGTGCGGCAGGCCGACCCGCAAGAGGTGCTGTCTAAAATTGATCCTCATCACCCACCCATTATAGCCCGGATTCATTACAGTTTCACATCGAGACCAGTACTAATGGAGCCCTCCAACGTAAGTAGCCCGAATGACTGGAACTTTTCTAAAGCGGATTTTTACCTATTGTGTTGTGAAATTCGAGACGCCGAATGGGACCGTATCTTTGAGACCCAGCAAACCGACGACGCCGTCGACATTTTCTATGATATACTTTACTGCATTTTTAAACGCTGTATTCCAAACAAAATACGGAGAAATTCGTACAGTCGTACCTACCCAGTCTTCTATACAAAATGCATAATTCGTGATATAGAAACGAAAGCCAAATTTCACCGGGAGTGGAAGCAGACTAATGATAGATCAGCGTATGAGGCCTACAGTGTAATGCGCGCCAAAATCAAAGATGAAATTAGTAAAGAATATGTCTGCTATTCGCAACGCATATCCCGACGATTAGCCGATAATCCAACTCAGTTTTGGTCGCACGTTAGCTCGCTACGCTGTAAAGGTGGAGTCGAACCAAAGGTCACGCTTGGGAATGTCGACTACTCTGGTGCTAGTGCCGCCGCAGCATTCGGAACGCATTTTGCTTCGGTTTTCTCAGCGGATCAACCGATTTTAGACCCGCATCTAGCTAGCGCTTGCCCACCAGCTGACGCTCGTCGTGTCGATATCAGACGATTTAGCGAGCGTGACATTCGGTCCGCAATTAGGAAACTTAAGCCAGGAGCATCACCCGGACCTGATGGAGTACCCGCGTTTGTGATCAAGGCTTGCGTCGATTACCTAGTCGCTCCAATCAAGTTTATTTTTAACCTTATTCTCTGAGACTCCAATTCCAAAAAAGGGGTCCAAGGTAAAAATAGAAAACTATAGGCCTATTGCAATTCTCAGTGCCATAGCTAAAGTCTTTGAATCGGCTTTGCAAGGTGTTCTGCTCCCCCAATGCCTGCCTCACATCACCAGCGCACAGCATGCCTTCCTGCCAAGAAGGTCCGTAGCCACGAATCTTCTCACTCTTACACGGACGGTGTCTCGAGAGTTGGATGGAAAAAGTCAGGTAGACGTTATCTACCTGGATTTCAAGAAAGCTTTCGATCGAGTGGACAATGATACTCTTTTGATAAAACTAGGAGCCATGGGATTTACACCCAGACTACTGAAACTGTTCGCGAGCTACCTGTCGGATCGGAAGCAATATGTAAAGTATGGCCCATACGAATCAGAATGCTATCTCACGCGCTCTGGTGTTAGCCAAGGATCAAACCTAGGACCATTTCTTTTCGTATTGCTCATAAACGACCTATCCGACGAGGTGCGCGGTTCCATGGTGTTGCTGTTCGCTGACGATGTGAAGCTGGTGAAGTCGATTCAAAGCCAGAGTGACCGAGTGGAGTTACAGAGGGACATTGATGCGGTGTATCGGTGGAGTCTCCGTAACAAACTTTATTTTAACGCGGAAAAATGCGAAATGCTGACATTTACGCGGTCGAAAACTCCCGACGAATTTCAGTACACAATTGGTGGCGTTCCAATAGCGCGTGCGGAAAGTGTGCGGGATTTAGGTGTCCTTTTCGATCCGGGGCTCACGTTCAATGATCACATTCAAGCTGTGGCCAAAACCGCATCGGGGAGACTCGGTTTCGTCTTGCGCAATTCTGCACCTCTGACCGTCCACGCTGCCCGCGTGTTGTATGCGGCGCTCGTGCGCAGCGTGCTGGAGTCGAATGCTGTGGTCTGGAGTCCACATGAGAGCAAATACACTCTTATATTAGAACAGGTCCAGAAAATGTTCTTAAGGGCGCTGTACAAGAGGGTTCACTTTTATTACCCATACATGTACCCTACCTTATTTTTGCAAGGGCATTTAGGCTATGAGTCACTACAATTGCGTCGCTTACTCTCCCTAGCTAAATTTAGCATCGATCTAGTGCGAGGAAAGGTCGATTGTGTGGGTCTCATAGATGCATTCGTGCGTCTCTTTGTCCCTGACCGGTACGGTCGCGCGCGAAGTCACCCCTTGCTGGCCGTGCCAGGCGCGCGCACGCGGGCGCACGCGCACGATCCCATTGCGCGCGCGTTAGCGTTCCTCAACTCCGTGCTCCAAGCGCACCCACAGTGTGATCTGTTTGCGAGTTCGACCGCGCGACTGATGATTGGATGCAGGAAGGTGGCAGAATGCGAGATGCCTGCGAGTACTATAGTTTAATACACTTAAGAGTCGTTGTTGTTTATGCTTTTCTTTTTCTTTTTCTTAATGTTACATATTCATAAGTTTGTACCGCTTTGGCCTTGCTGTTAAGGTATAAATGTTAATAAATAAATTAAAAAAAAAAAAAAAAAAAAAAAAGGCTAGGGTTGAATTCGATAACCAGGAACAGCGGGATATAGCTCTCGCCAAAACCAACACCGAGGATGCGGAGGTCATGGCGGAGAAATCAAGGACGCTGCGGCCTATGGTTATCCTCAAAGGCATTTCCACAGATACTCCGTCGGAACAGCTAGCCTCGATCATACTGGAGCAGAACGAGAACGTGCGCACATACCTCTCTAATGAGGCCGACCTCAAATACCACTTCACCAGAGGCAACCGCAGGGCTGGATTGTACAATGCGGTGTTCCTGACCTCTCCGCAGGTTTACAGGGCCATCATTACTCAAACAAAAATCAACGTAGACCATCAAAGAGTACACGCCTGCGAGTACCTGCCCGTGATGCAGTGCTTCAAATGCCTGCAATACGGGCACACGCGCAAGCGATGCACTGCAGAAGACTCAGTTTGCTCTCACTGCGCCTCCCCCGGACATGAATACCAGACGTGCCCATACAAGCAGGACAACAACAAGACCAAATGCTACAATTGCATCACTCACCTCACAAGAATGAATAAGATCGGGAACGCACAACACAGCGCTACATCGAGGATGTGTCCGAAAATGGCCATTATGCACAACAAAATTAGCAACAGAATAGATGGATAGACACACTAACAATATAAATAATAACACAATTCAAAATAACGATAATCACAAAACATATTCAACTAATGGACTCGGACACATTAAGAAGTTGAGAGTTGCCCAAGGCAACTTAGGGCGCAGCAGACAGGCTACGGAGGAATTTAAACGATATGCAGCAGAAGAGGAACCTGATGTGCCCATCATAACTGAACCCCACTTAGTAAAATCTAGAATCAAACCAATAGACGGATATGATGTATTCCAATCACTAGACAACAACAGTAACGACCACCCCACCAAAGCTTGCATCGCAATTAAAAAGAAGATAGGAACATACCTCGGTATGACACAATATACCACATCCAACGTCGCCACCGTACAAATAACATTAGAAAACAGCAAGAAACTTTTCCTCACTGCAATATATGTAGAGCCCAGACAGGACCCACTCTGCTCCATTGCTCACTTGGAGCGAATCGTAAGGACGCACAGTCACGACGAGCACGTGATTGGCGGAGATCTGAATGGCTGGCACACAACATGGGGGTCTGCAAGAAACAATGAAAGAGGCAACACCATTTATGACCTAGCAATAAATAACGATCTGGTCACATGCAACACTGGGATCAAACTAACTTTCGAGACCATCACGCACGGGCAAGTCAGAACCTCGATTATAGACATCACTCTGGCCACAGTGAACACTGCCCGCGGCATTGCAAAATGGAGGGTAAATTGCGACCTGATACCCTCCTCGGACCACCACGCAATTGAATTCACTATAAATCTAAGCAAAAACCGACCTAAAAAGAAAATATCCACATCCACCTTCAAATACTACACTGAAAATGCAAACTGGGACAACTTTAAAACCACACTTAAGGAGATGTCAGAAACCAACCTTGATAACACAGACATAGAATTACTAGACAAAACACAGATTGATACATTCATAAATAAAATCACAAGTACAATTTCACATACAAGCAACAGCACTCTAGGAAGAAAAGAACCGTACATGCGCATACCCTGGTGGACTGAGGAGCTTACAAATCTAAATAAGAGAGTCATTCATCTGCACCATCGCTTACAGGACCAAAGGGAAATAAAAATATCGCCAATATCATCTTGGAACTCAACGAAGCCCGCAACGTATACACGGCTAAAATGATCGCAACATCAACGCAAGGATTCAGAGAGTTCTGTAATAGTCAGGGCAAGGATGATGTATGGTCTGTGACTAACAGATTACTCAAAAGCAAGCCACCGCAACTAGCACCCGCCACGCTACAGATGGACGACAATACCTTCACTAGATCCTCACAAGACACTGCAGAACAACTCGCGACTAAATTTTTCCCCGTGGATAACCCGGCACAGGATACAACATATCATCGGCTAATAAGGGACCGCGTGCAAAACACCCCTCCAGTAGCGAACCATGAAAACAATGACCCCCCATTCACTGTTGCCGAGGTACTGGAGGCCATTACAGGAATGTCACCTAAGAGAGCACCCGGAGCCGACCACCTGACCGCGGACATCTGCAAAAACTTTATAGAGACATACCCGGAACTTACCACTAAACTATACAACAGATGCTTCACACTCAACTACTTCCCCACCTCTTGGAAAACAGCATTGATTAAAACCATACCCAAACCTAGCAAAGACAACTACAATCACATATCTTCATACAGACCAATTGGGCTCATCAATGTCTTCGGCAAAACTCTGGAAAAATTAATAGCACGGCGCCTAACCTATTACATGATCAAGAATGATAAATGCAGTAGTCAACAATACGGATTCCGAGAGCAGCGATCCACTACAGATGCGCTCCACAATGCAGTCACCAACATCAAAGAGGCCAAGGACAATGGCAGACTTGTCTTGGCTGTCTCACTGGACATAGAAGGTGCCTTTGACCATGCCTGGTGGCCGGCTCTGCTACGTAGGCTAAAAGACATAAATTGCCCTGGCAATATATATAATATCATCTGCAACTATCTCACAGACCGTCAGATTACACTAAATTACGCTGACGCCACAACCACAAAAACTCAGTCCAGGGGATGCATTGCATTGGCCGAATTGACACCCTTACCATCCAAGGTGGAAAACGTGGCATCCATCGAAAGAGTCAAGCGAAGCTTAGTAACCGAGTTCTTGCCACATGATCTTAAGTACGATAGAAGAATCCCGGTTACGGAGCTGCTGCACCCGGCTAGCAGAATCGACATACAGTATTCAGAGGTGGCCAGCCTGGAAGAGCTGCACGAATACTACGACGCAGACACCCACAGAATTTTCACCGATGGGAGCAAACACGACGGATGTGTCGGTGCAGCTTTCGTAATAGATTACCCTGACGGTAACCGCTTCACGAAGAAGCTGAAACTCCACGACAGCTGCACCGTCTTCCAGGCTGAATGCCTCGCCATCGAACGCGCCTGTCGCGAATGCTACGACCAAAAACTAAGTTATTATATTTACAGACTCGAAATCAGTCCTTGAGGAGCTTACTAACAGAAGTAGCACAAACAAAAACGCCAACCTAATCCACAAGACGCTACACAGAGCCAAGGCTGAAGGCAGAATCATCGAGTTCTGCTGGGTGAAGGCTCACGCAGGAATTGATGGAAATGAAAGGGCCGGCCTGCTGGCTAAGGCTGCAGCAGGCCTTCACAAAAAACCCGACTATGACCTCTTCCCACTATCCTATCACAAAAAGCACCAACGAATCCGAACAGATGAAGACCACAGCAAATCATACACAGACAGCCAAACTGAACAACATGTCAAGCACTGGCTACCAACGCTACAGCACATCAAAAATCTAAGAGCGAAAGCGACAATGACATTTCAGCTAACGCAAATCCTAACAGGACACGGATACACCCGCGCCTACCTTAAGCGATTCACCATCATCGATACGAACTCATGCCCGTGCGACAACACAACGCCGCAAACCATCTTACATCTACTGAAGAAGTGCCCGCGATTTGAAAAGCGCGGGATGAACATGAGTTCATCTGCAGTCTACACCACATTGAGCCTTATGAGATCCCCCAGCTACTTGACAGGGAGGAGACCCTGGAATCATACATCAAATACACAAAATATGTGATAGACCAGTTAAAAAACTTTAATAAGACCTAGATAAGATTAACAATAAAGTGCACAAGAATATTAGATCAACCTCGAATAACCACTGCCAGTTGTACTGGCCTCTGGTACTATAAATAAATTATCTCATTCCCAACCATGTAACATGTAAAACCTAGTATAGCTATTTTTCAATAAATGTAAATTTTCACATAACCCAATACACCAACACACCATGCTAACTAAATTCATTAAATTTAATCAATTCACTTACAGGATGGCTGTGTGGTCGTCCGGTCACATGTACATTCAATTGAAACAGGTGACCTGACGAACACATATCGCCTCCTCTTCCAATCAGATGTATATGGCCGCCCGTATTTGTAGCGAGGACCATACATCTAAAGCAAGCTAACAAAAGCAAACACCCCAAGTCACACTCAACTTGCACAGTAACCACACTTTTATACACTAACCATGAAGCGGGGGAGGTTTTAGTCCGTAGGCGGCTGGGTATCATTCCCAGTTGAGTCGGGTATGCTGTCAGGTACGGGCCTGGCAGTATACAATGAGTATCTCCTCTCTCGCCGCAAAAAAAAAAAAACCTAATCTAACCTAACCACGTAGAGAGAGAGAGTCGCGAGACCAGCCCGAGATCGGCGAACCCAACCTCGAGTCTGGGCGACCACCAGGGCCGGAGTTACGGGGGTTTTAAATTTGGTGTCGGCCATCTTGAAATTTTTGACAGCTATCAACCGACAGGTAAGAACCCCCCTAGCTTCGGAACGGGGAGGCATAGAGAGACGTGCGACGCATCGTTGTGCTCAGCGGAGCATTCTCCATCGATTGGGCCGGACCCCATTGGGATCCGAGACCCCCCCACTTTTGTGCAAACTGAGCCTGCTGAGGGACAGGCGAGACCGGCCCGAGTACGGCGAGCCCAATCTCGAGTTCCTCCGACCACCGGGACCGGAGCTACGAGGGTTCGAAGTTTGGTGTCAGCCATCTTGAAATTTTTGACAGCTGTCAACTGGCTGACGCAAACCCCCCTAGCTCGGGAACGGGGAGGCCTAGAGAGGCGTGCGGCACGTCGTTGTGCTCGGCCTCGGTGGAGCATGGCCTGCCGTCGGGGTCTTCGACTCCCACTGATGTGGTAGCGGCCGGGGGGAATGGTTCTCCCACCCCACCGTGCGTGGGCGAGGCCACATTAGCGGACCCAATCCCCTCCTCCGCCGCAGCTACGGAGCGGCACACGGATATGACCGCAGTGAGTACGCCCCTTGAAATTGACAGACACCTGCCACCCCTTACCCCGGATATGCGGCTAGGATCTCCGGAGCTGCGGTCCGATGATGGTTCGGACCAGCACGAGACAGCTGACCCCGGGAGCGGTGCACACCACTCTGACGAGGAACTGCCGGTCCCGACTACACCACCAGCGGCATCAACGCCATCGAGGCCGGGTTTGGAGCCTCCCCGCCATAGGGCGGGGTCTACGTCGAAGTCGGAATCGGCCCTACTCCGGATACAAACGCAGGTTAAAATGGCGAGGGAGGCAGACTTGGCCGCGCGTGCGCAGATTTCACCCCCAGATGTCGATGAACGGAGGGGGGCAGGCGACAGCTTCGACGACCGCTCTGTCTGTTCGGTGGGAATGGGTGGGGCCGCTCCGGGGACCGGTCTGATAAACGAGCTTCCTCAGAGGGCCAACCTCATCTTACAGAGGTCAAAGGAGGCACTGGAGTCCTGCAACAACATAAAAAAGACCATCAGGGAAGAAGCCGTGGAGTCACTACACCTACTCTACGAGATGATCCTGAGGCTGGCGGACTCTAGGGCACGTCATATAACAGAACTCCAGAGGGAGAAAATGGCGCACGAAAGAAGACTAGTGGGGATAGAAAGAGCCCATTCCAGAGCGCTTAAGGAGGCCATGGACGCGGCCTCGTCTGCCAACTCAGAGAACTCGGCGACGCTGAAGGCGGTGATCAGAGAACTTGCGGAGGAGCTGCGGCTGGAGGTGGGCAGAATGAGACAGGAGGTTAAGGAGGCGGCAAATTCATCGGCGGACCTCCGCGACCGGATCGAGTCGGCTGTGGCCTCCAGCAGCAGTGCTGCATCAAGCGTGCGTGAGTGCCCAGAGTGGAGGAAATGGGACCGGTTGGCTAGATCCCAGGTCAGGTACTGCTAAGGGCACCGATATGGGCAACCAAGGGCAAAATAATACGACGCCTCCGACTGTTAGGCCGAAGCCTCTGGAGTTCCTTCAAGTAAATCTGGGAAGAGGATTCGCTGCCACGCAGAAGTGTATTAGGGAGGCGGAGGCCACGGGCGCCGGAATCCTGCTGCTCCAGGAGCCTTACATTGGAGCAAAAAGCCACTTCACAGCAGCACATAGAGTCATACAGCAAACCAGAGGGGATGGACCTGTCAAGGCGGCTGTAGTGGTTCTGGACCCGACCATTGGAGTTCTGCTGGACCCTACCCACCTGACCAAGAACGTCAGCGCGGTCACACTCCAGCTGGGTGAGGCAAAGATAGCCGTGGCCAGTATCTACTGTGAGGGGGACCGTCCACTGGACACCTACATCAGGAGCCTAAAACGGATCCAGAATGCGGTAGGCGATGTGCCACTGCTGGTTGGTGGGGATTTTAACGCTTCTAGCCACTGGTGGGGTTGTAAGACTGAGGACGAAAGAGGAGCGGAGTTCGTCAGCTTCTGTTCCGAGTCCGGGCTCAACTTCCTGAACAGAGGAGCGACTCCGACTTTCTACACGCACAGGGGGGGGCAAGCTTTTTTCTAGCATCGTGGATGTGACAGTCTGCTCCGATGAGCTCCTGAGCAGGATGACGGGTTGGCGAGTGGTCACGGAGGACACGGGCCTAACGGACCACAGGCGTATCCGTTATGGGTTCGTCCGGGGGAATGTGCCGCCCCACGTACGTAGTTCCACTCGGGAGTATGATACGAGCAAGGCGGAATGGGAGGACTTCTCGGCATCCCTGAAGCGACAACTAGAAATAAAGCAGCTGACTCTCGGAACCATTGCAACTATACGAGACCGCGGAAAGTTGGAGGAGGCGGCTGAGGACCTGACGGAGTCCATCAGGGACGCCTGCATAAACACCATACCATCTATAAAGGCTAACACCAAGCCAAAAAGACTAGCTTGGTGGACGAAAGAGTTGACCGAGATGAAGGTGGTGAAGACGCTTAGAAGACGGTTCTGGAAGGCAAACCCGGCCCGCAAACAGATAGCATACGCCGAGTATCTGGAGGCTCGGGAGCGTTATAGGGACGAGCTGGAGAAGACCGTCACCACCAGCTGGAAAACCTTTTGTTCCCAGCAGAGTCACGAAGATATGTGGAAGACCTCCTACCGCGTCGTCAAAAAGTGCTTAGCGAGGGACGCCAGCCTGGACTGTCTCCTGAAATCGCCCACTGATGGCCAGGTACTCGGACCGATCCAGTCTGCCCAGCTGCTCACGGACACGTTCTTCCCGAAGGACGATGTGAGCCAGGACGACGAGTGGCACAGATCGGTCAGAGAGGAAGCGGAGGCAATAAAGAGGGAGACCAGGAACCCGGCAGTACCAGCACAATTTGTGCCCTTTACGACGGAAGAAGCGGAGGAGGTTTTTAGAAGAATGAACCCAGCAAAGGCTCCGGGCAGGGATGGGATAATCTCTGTCTACGACAACGCGACAGACGACAGCGGTCGGTGTGCGGGCGCGCGGGGCGCGGGATCCCTTCCACCGGGCACTAGCTCTGACGGCGGCGACAACAACGCTCGCGTCTAATATTTGTATACTTATTTTTGCCTACATAAACGTAGAAGCTTTATACATAGTTTTCTTTAGCCCTTAATAGCCCGCAACAAATTGGCGACCGTGGCATTACATCGTACAATAAATTCATATTTTACATCGCGTACCGACTTGGAAGGAAGCGCAAACAAAGAAACTAACGGCGAGCAACCTTTGGCCCCAGGCGACGACGTGGCTACGCAGCGGATTTAACAAGGGGAGTGCCCGTTTCTGTTCCTTTGCCTTTGTTACCTTTCCTAGTTTTGATTTGTGTACTTAGTGTACTTTATTTCGAATACGTAATTTAAAATTATATGTAATTTATCGAAATCTTAAAACATTAAAGTGCATGATCTCGCTGATCGGGATACGTTGCTTAATTATATTGCTATTCTCATTGTTAAATATATCGCATTAATATCACTTAAATACGAGTGAAACATTATTTTAATGCATAAACGCATATTTTCATTGGCCTGCCAGAACTAGTCAACCCAATTCATGAGATATTAAGTGCTTAATTCCCTTGCATCTTGACCTCGCACCGCTTTAAATCATAATTATAATCTTAGAACTAGTGGATTTACCTAATATTTACGGTGCTTTGTTAATTGAACACGCCTTGGTTCACGCTTTCTTGATAATAAGCGTCCTTAAACATTATTTCACTTAGCTATTTAAATAAAAGTCATAATAAGTGTTATCTTTCAGTCTAAAGTAGTGTATATTCCTCAAAGGTCCTAATTATAAGCTATTTGTTATTACATAGTGCTCATTTCGTACCGGGCCGACATTTCCAGGGACTGCGCGCGCGCCGGCTGGCTTAGCAACGCACTGCCGTACCTACCTACTCGCCATCAGCTGTTAGGGCGAGCCTTGACCTTGCTTTGCGCAGCATATCAGCGCGCTTGGGACTCCTGCCTGGTTTGATGCACAGTTTACTTAGCCTAATTTGTTGATTGCTTTTCACCCTAAGTACATATACTTATTGTGTCTTACTTGTCCCTTTTAATTGTAGTGTCAACCCCATCTAATTCGAAATCATGTCACCAATTAAACCGCAAAGCGGAATTGACATAGAGGCACTTGAAATGAATTAAAATTTAAAGAATTGGTAAAACAGCGTGCGTCGATTAGGGGTCGACTGACTACGTTTGAAAACTTTATTAAAGAATTAAAAAGGGCAAAGGTTGACAACATTTCAGAAGCGCAATTTAATGAACTGAATTTGCGAAGCTTGAAAATAGAAGCATTATTTTCTGATTTTGAAAAGTGTCAAATGCAAATAGAACTAGCCTGTCCTGACCCGGATGATCAGGTCCAGGAAAGGGAGGTAACTGAAACAAGATTTTACAGCGGCATTTCTAGTGCTCAATCCTTACTAAGGTTGCGACCTTCAAACCCTGAAGATAAACAAAGTTCATATAGTAGTTGTGCGCGTCAGGAAAACATAAACGTCAAACTTCCAGTTATTAAATTACCGGTTTTTGACGGGAATTACTTTTTATGGTTAGAATTTCGAGATACATTCGAGTCATTAATACACTCAAATGAAACTATCCCCGACATAAACAAATTCCATTATTTACGATCCTCATTAGAAGGGAGCGCGGCACTTGTCATCAAATCTATTGAATTCTCATCTCAGAATTATAAGGTCGCATGGGATTTGTTATGTCAGAGATATAATAATAAAAAAATCCTAATTTTTATATTTTTTTTATTTATTTAGCAAAAAATAGTACAATAAGTGGATATAATCTAATTAAGTTATTAACAACAAAACATATCTAACAGGACTATTCGTATACAATATTAATACGCCAATGCGTCTGTAAAGAAATGGTCTTAGGGGACCAATATACAAGTTTTTTGCCTAAACTAGGTTACAGTTGTAATCTGTGTTTTAGGCATAAATGGTCTTTGTTTTACATATATATTGTCTTGTCTAAACATTTGTTACCTCGCGTCAAGAATTACAAAACTATATTTAACAAAAGCATGCTTGCGATTGCAGAACTATTTCACTATAGTAAGCAAATTTTCTGTCTCGTCGTAGGTCAGGGTTAGCAACCATGCTGTAACTTTAGTTTGGCATACTTTGCTATTTTGATCGTACACGGAGCATTGTTTATTTATTTTATTATAAAGAAAAGGGCCCAGGAAAGAGAAGAGACTGTGCGTAAAAGCGTGTTTAGTGCGAAATTGCTTAAAAATTATATCCAACCGTCTTTTGGTGTGCCTATTAGGGTTGTAGCAAGTCAACTTGTGCTGTTTTAGAATTACGCTCCTGATGAATAGTTGTCGAACTGTTAGTACTTTACATGATTGGTACAATTCCGTGGTCGGAAAATAAAACGGACGGAAGGTAGCCACTTTCAAAATGGCTCTTTGAGCACGTTCAAGTGTCAATAGAATGGTCTTCGCAGCCCCACCCCACGAAGTTATACAGTATGTTAGTATAGATTGACACAAAGCCGAATATATCCGATGTATCAGTTCTTTGTTAGCAACACTTCTTAGCTTTTTAAAGACAAAAATAAGTTTACGTACTCTAGCCGCAAGAACGTCTATGTGGCTTCGGAAATTCAGGTTCGAATCAATTATTATGCCAAGATATTTTATGGTATCAACCTTTGATAGAGCAGGACACGTATTACATACCTGTTGATTAGCTAAAAAGCAATGGTGTGCACGGATTGTGTCATTGTGTGCTGGTTGCACAGATCTTCTCATGGAAAAAGCCATGTATTTAGTTTTTTCAGCATTGAGGGTAAGTAAATTGCGCTTTAGCCAATTAGTAACTACAGAAACCTATCTGAGCATAGTCGTATACATCCGCCCAACTACTACCCGAGAACAATAGCACTGTATCATCGGCATATGATATTAGAGAGCCATGGTTCAATTGAAGGTCACACAGGTCATTAATGAAAATGAGAAACAGGGTCGGGCCCAGAATGCTACCCTGGGGGACTCCAAAATCGACCATGAGGTCTGCACTTATGTAGTTGGCAACCTTAACACACTGCAAGCGGTTGCTGAGGTAATCCTTGAACAAACATAGCTGCTTGTCCCTGATTCCTATCTGCTCCAGCTTGCTAAGTAATATTGGGACAGACACCGAATCAAAAGCCTTAGCAAGGTCGAGGAAGATAGCTAAAGCTTTCTGTCCTTGGTCCAAATTAGAGGTTACATAATCAGTAAGGCCAAAAACTGCATCATTTGTCGACTTTTGCGCTCTAAAGCCAAATTGGTGGTCAGAGAGTATTCGATTGCGTTCAAGGTAATTAATCAGCCGTTTATTCATAATTTTTTCTAGTATTTTAGATAAAGCTGGAAGTATGGAGATAGGCCTATAATTATTAATGTTATCTTTGTCACCGGACTTGTGGATAGGAATCACAATGGCTTTTTTTAAGATGTTAGGGAAAATACCTTCATCCAGACACTGCTGGAAAATGTGCGTTAAGGGCTTGACAAAAATTTGCTTAAATCGTTTTAGAATACTACTCGAGATATTGTCGCAGCCGACAGCGCAGTTCTCTTTTAAACTGCCTATCAGCGATTCTACCTCGTGTTCGTCTATGTTATACTTACAAAACAAATGAGTCGACACTTGCCTGAGTCATTTGTGCACGTCTAGTGTTAATTCTGACATCTTTATTTACGATATTACTTGCAAGATTTTTGCCGACGTTAGCGAAGTAACTATTTGCCATATTTACTGCCATTTCCGGATTGGTGTGCGATTTTAATATATCAGAATTGGAGTCACGTTTAGCGTTCGAGTACGTGATATTTTTTATAAATTTCCATACTTTTTTGCTGTCTTTGCTATTCTTCTCAAGCTCGGCTCTTTCAAATTGATGTTTTAATTTTTTTAATATATTATTGCAAAAATTTCGGTACCTTTTGTAAATAATTGTTAATTCTTTATTATCAGGAAATTGCTTTGATCGCAAATGCAACTTGTCTCTGTGTCTCATGCAATGAATTAGACCAGGAGTAATCCATGGTTTTATGTTCCTTTTGCTTCTTGGTAACGTGATTTTAGTCGTGTTTGCTATGATAGCATTTTGAATGCAGCCAACAAAATAATTAAGTGATTTGTTTACATCAGCTGAGGTGTAAATGGTGTCAAGTACAATGTTTGTTAAGTCATACTCTAAGTTGGTATAGTTTATCCTACTTGATATCTGGATCGATTCTGTTTTAGGGGGCTTGAGCTCTAGGGCATGTAAAAGAGAGTGGTGATCAGTTATTGTAGAGTTAGTAACCAAAGTTGTAGATGGCAAATCACTTTTGATAAAGATATGATCTAGGCATGAACTACTCTGGTGCGTTGGTAGCATGTGTGCAGGTAATAGGCCGTGAAAAGAGCAAAAATTAAGATAAGCGTGACGTCTAAAGTCCTGACTATCCTCTAGTATGTTAATATTAATGTCACCTACCAAAATTATGTTTTTATATACAGTGTTTTTTTAATATTATATCTAATGAGTTAAGAAAGTTATCTAAGTTGTGGATGGAGGGTGACCTGTAAATGGCGACGATGACGGTGCCACTGCCCAGTCTAAGGATGAGACAATCGCAATCTTGTGTTGTTGGTTCTTCGGCAGAGATATGCATGTTCGACTTAGAATATATTACAATTCCACCATTTTGGTTAGTAGCGAATTTGGTGCTATAAATATTATACCCGTCTATATCAGGAAGATTTTATCCAACACTCAGTTAATATTATAATGTCGCAGTTACATTCAAGCCTTTGCAATAGGACTCTTAAACCATCCATGTTACGATTTATGCTACGTATATTTTGAGACAGAATAATTAACGGATTTTTTATTTTTGAGATTTGGTATTTACAATCTTCAATATCGCATGATCTCGAGTTCGATACAATTAAATTATCTAAATCATTACTTAATAAGCTGTCCATAACTATTATTTAAGAGAAGTGCTAAAATACAGTACCTTACTGTGGCGCTCTTAGGCGCCCTCATAATCGGTTGAATTGATATAGCTAGTTACGGCATAAACGCGGGCAGGGCACTGTTCATCTCCTGTTTTGTGAGCACTTGGTTTTTTGTATCGCTGACATGTCGCACAGATGGGGGCCGCTTCTTTCTTTGTACAGTCCTTCATGGCGTGGCCCACCTGACCACAGTGACCACAAGTAGGTTCCTTTTCTCGGCAGAATTTGGCGGAGTGTCCATATTGCTGGCAGTTGAAGCACCGGGATACAAGGGTGAAGTCTTTGATGGGATAAGACGACCAGTTTAGAAAAACGCGTTCCTGGTTCATTAGAGCTTTGCGTAAAGTGGGCATAACTTCAACAACAAAGTTGCAGGTCTGGCCATCCTTTTTACCAGATTTATGGCTCAATTTCGTTGCACTATGAAAGGACTCGCGAGACATTTGAGGGAATTTGGGAGCAATATTCTGGACGTACATCTGTTCAAAGAATTCCTTCTCAGTAAGTTCCTTAGGGAGCCCATAAATAATGACCCTCGGCTTTCTTTTAACGGGGTCAGAAACGGACAGACCCGGCGTGGTAAATTTATCGGACGCTTTCCATTTCTTGATGTCCTCCTCACTGGCAGTACTAAGTAATAATAACGCCGCCGTTTTGTGTTTTCCGCATTCCACGAACTTGTAGATTTAGCTCTTCGGGCTTAATGATCTGTTGGACTAAGTTTCTTGTGTCCTCGCTACTTTTTTCTTTGTCTGCCGGGAAGACAGCCAGAGAGCTTAGGTTGGTTGGACGAATTAATTTGTTCGATGCTTTAATCATGCTCGCGTAAGTAGTCTTTTCTGCAACCGGCTGATTGCGCACATCCTGGACAGAGGTCTTAAGGTCTTTTAATTGAGAGGCCAGTTCTTGTTTCTCGTTTAGATGTTGTATGGTCATGTGCGCTGCGATGCATTTCTGCTTCACCGACTGATATAATACAACAAGGTTGGAGGTCCCGCTCGTAACTTTTCTGCATAGGCCTTGAATTTTTTGTTTCTGGTCGGAGTTCAGCTTGCTCTCCGCCGCAACAGCGCAGACCTCATTCAGACACGCTTCAATGGAATTCATCCAGTTTTGCAGGTCCGGAGTTGATACCAGCGCTGGCTGTGGGGCTGACTCTTGCATAGCCTCTTCTTCCGGTTGAGGGGGCGGGCTTCGTGGAGTTAGGCCACTTCGATTGAATGGGCTATTCATAATTATAACATCACTGGCAGATACACAAAAGTAGTACGTGACACACTTTAGATACTAAGTAACTCGCAATTAATAATCACTTAAAGGCTCTCTTTAGAATCGAGCCCATAACGAGAGAATCTCATAAATCATTGCGTTACCTAATAGACGTTGTGAGTAAAAACCTAAGAGCTTTGACTACACTCGGACAGCCAGTGGACCACTGGGATACGCTTGTAATATTTATGGTGTCAAGTAAATTGGATTCAGTCACGAGTGGAAAATGGGAGGAGCATAGAAATAACCTCTCCGATCTCCCACTCTTGGATGAATTCATCGAGTTTCTTCGTAACAGAGCAGACATTTTGGAAACCACGTTAGCGAATAGACATGAAAAAAGCGTACCACCTTTTCATAAAGATAACCATGTCAAACATAAACCTAAAGGTCCGTTTACACATAACAAATTTTCGAAAAGTTTCGTCACTTCTAATAACGCACCCAAACCGGTAGGGTCTTTATTGTGTCCGATGTGTAACCAAGGTCATAGAATAATTGATTGTGAATCATTTAAATGCTTACCTCTCGAAAGCAAGTGGAGCGAAGCCTTGAAGTTAAAACTTTGCAACAATTGCTTACGACGTGGTCATGAAGCAAATAATTGCAGACTAGGTGCTTGCAGATTATGTCATAAGAAACATAATACGTTACTACATAAAGACAGTAACACAACCACAACCTTACCTGTGACGTCACCGATGGCTGGGACGTCAGTTGACCTTGAAGTAGTCAACCCACCCCGCAGGACATTGTCAGTCCAGTCTTGTGGGCAAGTTCTCCTTGGTACCGCTTTAGTTAAGGTATCCAACCCTGAAACAAATACTTACCAGGTTGCTCGTATTCTTCTAGATGCAGGCAGCCAATCTTCTTTCATGACGGAAAACCTAAAAAATAAACTTGGATTAGTTAATCGTGATCCTGATTCTTTAAAAATATCGGGCATTAACAACATTCAACTTACCATTTCCGACAGGTGCGACGTAACTATCAGCTTCTTGTCAAACACGTTCAAGACTAAATTAAATTGTTTGGTGATTCCTCAAATTACAGGTCAATTGCCTAACATGGCTGTAAACATTAACCAGCTAAACTTACCTGAAACAATTCAGCTCGCGGATCCTCATTTTTATCACCCTGCTGAAATTGATATGCTGGTAGGTGCGGAAATATTTTTCGATATATTATGCCCTAATAAAATACGTTTGGGTTCAAATATGCCCATCCTTCAAAACACTCAACTTGGCTGGATTGTAGCCGGCCCTTTAAGTCCAAATCATTGTTCGGAATCCTCCCAGACTGTCCATTGTAACTTTACAAAAGAAATCAGTGACAAGTTGACGCAGTTCTGGAATCTGGAAGAACTTCCACAAACTAAAACGCCCTTGTCAGCTGATGAAGAGTTTTGTGAAGAACACTTTAAAAAGCATACCTATCGTTTATCTGATGGCAGATTTTCAGTCTTAATGCCTCTGAAAGAGACGCCTGAAACTGCTTTGGGTGATTCATATAAAATGGCTGTCAAGCGATTTTTTACCTTAGAGAAAAAAACTAAATAATAATCCTGACTTGAAACAACAGTACAGTGATTTTATTCATGAATATGAGTCTTTAGGACATCTAACAAGAATACCTAAACCGACGTTTGGTTTCTTTTTGCCGCATCACTGCGTTATTCGCCAAGGTAGTGAGAGCACACGCTTAAGAGTTGTGTTCGACGGCTCTGCTAAATCAGCGTCTCTAAAGTCCCTTAATGATATACAATTCGTTGGCCCTGTGGTTCAAGACGATCTTTTAAATATTTTGATAAGATTTCGTCAACATAGATATGTTTTTACGGGAGATATACAAAAATGTTACCGTCAAATCCAAATCCATGAGTCCCAACGATACTTACGATTGATTTTGTGGCGGGACGACAGTTCTAAGCCTCTTGAAGTGCTGCAATTGAACACCATTTCTTACGGTACGGCTTCGGCTCCATTCTTGAGCACTCGTTGTCTTCTACAACTAGCATTAGAATGTCCGGATCCTTTAATTTCCGAGGCAATAAAAAAAGATTGTTATATGGATGATTTATTGACAGGCGCTGATTCAGAAGAGAAATTATGTCATATACTTCACGGTGTTACGGAGACACTTAAATCGGCATGCTTTCCGTTACACAAATTCCGTACTAACTGTCCTAAAATATTTAAGACTTCGGCAATTTCAGACACTCTGAACCTGAGTAAGCAGTCCAGTGTACTAGGTGTGCAGTGGGCACCAGACACTGATAATTTAACCTTTGTATTAGATGTAAATCCTAAAGAGGACTCGGTCACAAAAAGAACAATTTTATCCAACACTTGTAAAATATTTGATCCTCTAGGACTGCTAAGTGCTTGTACAATCACGCTTAAAATTTTACTTCAAAAACTGTGGGTTCTTAAATTATCTTGGGACGAACAGGTACCTCTAGACATTAAGAAAACTTGGACCAAGCTGGCTAACAATCTTCACATTTTGCTTTCAGTTTCGGTACCCAGGCATGTGCAATGTTTGTCACCAACGGCTTGTGAGATTAATTGTTTTGTTGACGCCTCGCAAGACGCGTACGCAGCGTGCGTATACGTACGCACTACGGATAGCTCAAATTCTGTTACAGTCAGACTGCTTTGCGCTAAGACAATGGTCGCACCTCTTAAGGTTCAAACTATACCTAGGCTCGAATTGGCAGCCGCTTTATTAGGGGCCCGACTTGTTAGCAAGGTCAGTGAAGCTCTCCGGTGTTCTATACATAAAAAGATTTTCTGGTCAGATTCCACCATCACCCTAGGTTGGATTAAAACAAGTCCTAAAATACTCAAAACATTTGTTTGCAATAGAGTAAATGAAATTCACGAACTCACATCTAGAAACTCATGGCGTCATATACCTACTGACAAGAATCCGGCTGACATGGCCTCAAGAGGTGTAGACCCGAGTCTTCTTATTGAATCTTCTTTGTGGTGGGAAGGTCCAGCTTTCCTGAAAAATGATGAATCGCAATGGCCGCAGACACCCAACACAGATATAACGTTACCTGAAATAAAAGTCTTACAAGCTAACATAGAAAATAAAGCTAATGAAATAATAAACATAAGACTATTCTAGTTCATTAAAGCTAAAAAGAATATTTGCGTTCATATACAGATTCATAAATAATTGTCAAATAAAAGAGAAAGCGAATAGATCATATGGCCCTTTAAAAGAAAATGAACTTAACCAATCACTTACTTATCTAATTAAAATTGCACAAACAGTCATTTTACAAAGAACAACCTAATAAAAAATAAAGAGAAACTTACCTCATCACCTATGTTGCAATTTTCTCCTTTCCTCGACGATGGCGGCGTGCTGCGGCTAGGTGGTCGGCTCAATAACACAGAGTTTTGCTTTGGGAAAAAACATCCAGTGTTATTACACGGAAATCATCACTTTACCAAATTACTAATGCGAGCCGAGCATCTACGCTTATTGCATGCTGGCCCTCAGCTGCTTTTAGCAAGCTTTAGAGATCAGTTTTGGCCTCTACAGGGGAGAGCGTTGGCACGAAGTGTGTATCGCCATTGTGTAACTTGTACCCGTTTTAGAGCCAAAACCATGGAGCCGCTGATGGGTCATCTGCCATCAAGTCGAGTCACTCCTAACTACCCCTTTGGTATAAGTGGGACAGATTTTTGTGGCCCTTTTCAAATTTCAAGTAAAATAGGCCGTGGCAATCGTATCAGCAAATGCTACATTTGTATATTTGTTTGTTTTTGTACTAAAGCGGTTCACTTAGAAACTGTCAGTGACCTTAGTGCAAAGGCATTCATTTCCTGTCTTCGCAGATTCATTTCGCGTAGAGGTAGACCTAGTCAACTTTATTGCGACAACGGTACCAATTACGTGGGGGCAAACAATGAATTAGGTCGAGCATTAAAGGCAGGCATGAGTTCCATATATATGTACACAGCTGAAGAACGCATTAAATTCCTATTTAGTCCCCCCTATTCCCCCACTTTCGGTGGTTTGTGGGAGGCCAATGTTAAATGCCTAAAGTTTCACTTAAAACGAACAATAGGTAATTCTAGTTTAACGTACGAGGAGTTGAGTACTCTTTGCACAGAAGTCGAAGCAGTCCTCAACTCCCGTCCCCTTACTCCTCTTTCATGTAATCCCAGCGACCTTTCTCCCTTGTCACCAGGGCACTTTCTCGTGGGACGTCCGCTGACATCTATGGCAGTTCCACCTACTACCTTAGAAAAAGGCATAAAGACGCGCTACCAACTGATTGAAGCGCTTCGAGACAGTTTCTGGAAGAGATGGCATCAAGAGTACCTCTCAGAATTGCAGAAAAGGACAAAGTGGAGACATCCCTACAAAGACATCAAGGAAGGCGCATTAGTAGTTTTTAAGGAAGAAAATCTTCCTCCCATGCGATGGAAGCTAGCACGAGTCCATCGTCTTTACCCCGGCAAGGACGGAGTTAGCCGGGTAGCCGATTTTAAAACGATCAGAGGGATCGAACGCCGAGCACTCAATAAGGTGTGTCCCCTCCCTGATGATGATGATGAAGAGTTGCAGGCAGCTTCAGCTCCAGCCAGCACTGCCAGTCCTTCAGCCACCTCCAACGGGCCCCCAGGACAACGCGACAGACGACAGCGGTCGGTGTGCGGGCGCGCGGGGCGCGGGATCCCTTCCACCGGGCACTAGCTCTGACAGCGGCGACAACAACGCTCGCGTCTAATATTTGTATACTTATTTTTGCCTACATAAACGTAGAAGCTTTATACATAGTTTTCTTTAGCCCTTAATAGCCCGCAACACCTCTGACATGGGGCATAGGGCTTTTCTTACGAGCCCAGTAGTGCTGGCACTATATAATAAGTGTCTATACCTGGCCTACTTCCCGAAATGCTGGAAGAAGACCTGGATAAAAGTTATTCCCAAGCCGGCAAAGGAGGACTATGCCGTTCCCAAGGCCTACCGTCCAATCGGGCTGCTCCCTATACTGGGAAAGTTCCTGGAGAAACTTGTGTTCAACAGGATCACTTGGGAGCTGTCCAGGGGAACCGGACTGAGCCCGCGCCAGTATGGGTTTACGGCACAAAGGAGTACGGAGGATGCGCTCTATGACTCCATCACATACATGAAAGAGGGCCTGAAGAGAAAGGAGATAACGGCCCTGGTCTCCTTGGACATTGAAGGAGCCTTCGATGGTGCATGGTGGCCGGTAATTGTCAAGCAGCTCAGACAGCACTGCGCCGACGACTGGTTAGTGGGAGTTGTGTGCAGCTACCTGGAGGACAGGCAAGTGACACTCAACTACTTGGGAGAATCTGTCGTGGCCCATACGGACAGAGGATGCGTCCAAGGGTCGATAGGAGGCCCGATGCTCTGGAACTTGCAGCTGGATCCACTGCTAGTCGAGTCCGAGGGAGGGGATACCCAGCTGCAGGCCTTCGCGGATGACATACTCATTATGGCGAGCGCACGAACCACCGCGGAACTAAATGAACGCGTTAATAGGGCTTTGGCAATGGTCGCTGCTTGGGGTGTCAGGCATAAGCTAAAATTCGCCCCACATAAAACACAGGCAGTGATCATCACCAAGAAGCTGAAATACGATGAGCCCTCCTTCCGCATCATGGGCAAACCGGTGGCCCTATCACAGAGCGTCAAGCTGTTGGGGCTAACAATTGATGAGAATTTAGGGTTTGGTCCCCACCTGGACAACGTCACCACGAAGGCGCTCAACCTGTTCAAGGTGGTAACAACAATGGCCAAAGCCCAGTGGGGACTGAACCCTGAGATTTTAAGGACTATCTTTTTCACTGTGGTGGAGCCTACAATTTTGTATGCAGCTGGGGCCTGGGGAGACGTTGCGGGAAGGGTGTACGCGAAGAAACGGCTGGATCGCGTCACCAGGGCTTTCGCGATCCGGATATCGAGGGCCCACCGCACCGTGTCCCTAGTGTCGAGCGCGGTGCTGGCACGTGTCCTGCCGCTGGACCTTAGACTGAGAGAACAAGTAAAACTCTATGAAATCAAGAGGGGTAAACCTCTTGCAGAGCTGCCTGGCAGATCACTGCAGATGAGGATTCATCCCTCGAGCCTCCCCCATCCAGCAAAACGCAAACGGCTGCCGTTCGGCCTGGTGACGTCGCAGGAGGAGTGCGATGGAGTGGACTCTCAGGGCGACGCTCCAAAGATCTTCACGGACGGCAGCAAGATTGAGGGGAAGGTGGGGGCGGCTCTGACGGAGTGGGAAGGTGGCAGAGAGACGGGCAGTAAGAACTTTAAGTTGGGCAACCACTGCTCTGTCTTCCAGGCTGAGCTTATAGCGCTGCACAGGGCCACGGATAGGGCACTAAAAAGCGGGAAGACAGTGGACATCTATAGTGATTCCAGATCGTCGCTGCAGTCGGTGTGCGATCCCCATTCGCTAAACCCTATCGCGCTCGAGGTAAGGGAGTACATCGAGACCACGGAAGAGAAAGGAAACCCTATCCGCCTACACTGGATAAAAGCGCATGCGGGCTTGGTAGGGAATGAGAGGGCAGACGAGTTGGCCAAGCAGGCGGCCCTTAAGAGCAAAAGGGCGCCTGTGTTTGATAAATTCCCGATCTCGTTCGCAAAAAGATCGATAAGACAGGAGACCCTTGATATCTGGCAACAGCGATACCAGGAGGCGGAGACTGCCTCTGGGACGAGGATCTCAGGAAGGCCAAAGCTATCATGGGAAAGATAGGTAATAATAACGTGTTGTCACAGCTCCTCACTGGTCACGGCGGCTTTAAGCAATACCTACACCGATTCAAGCTGGTGGACGCCCCATACTGCATTTGCGACGACCAGTCAGAGGAGACTGTGACGCACATACTTACGGAATGCCCGAGGTTCGGAGGAGAGAGGTGGGACTTTGAGAGCGAAGTGGGGTTTGCGTTGACCGGGGCCGGCCTGTCGAGGGCGATCACGGACAGCGCCTCTCGCGCGGCTTTCCTTAAGTTTGCGGGGGGGATCATCCGCAAAGCAGCGAGAGCAAACGGGGCGACGTCTGTGTAGGAGGTCCCGGCGCCCAGATGTAGACCATCGCCAAGAACATAGCTACATGGGAACGGTCAGGGGTAGTACCAGAGGATGCTGGATTGGGACATGGTCAGTTGAATCTAGAATAAAAAATAAAAATAAAATACACAACAAACAATACGGGGGCGCTACCCGAAAACAGGTAACGTACGCAACCTACGCATTTCACCTCTGTGGGGAGTGGGAGGATTAAGTTGGCTACAATTTAAAAGTCTAAATTGGTTGCAAATTATTTATTAAAATTATGATGAGTTATATTTTTACCCACAGTTATGATAATATTATTGTACAATCCTAGGTTCAATTTCATGTTATTTTACTCTATATCTCTAGCTTTACTACTTATATAAGGAGTTTCAATGTACAATCGTAGTCTTAATTATTCGCAATTTATGATGAGTTTTACCTATATTTCTACAGTTTTATTATTCAATGTTTTATATTTTGATTGTATAACGTGTTTTGCACCTTAGCAGTAAGGTGCGGGATTAGTATATTAGCGCCTTCTTGTAGTAGAATGGGGTAGATTCCATCTGGCCCCGGGGCTTTGAAAGGTTGAAATGTTGAAAGTGCCCACTTTATCTTTTTATGATCTACTACCTTTTTAGACGTGTCCCAATTGTGTCTCGTTGTACTTGTGGTTTGTTCCAACGCACTAATTGCACCGTCGTCTGTTACGCTGTCGTGTATTACTGAGCCTGGGAAGTGTGTGTTACACATTATCTTAAGGGTCTCCAGCCCCGTTTTCGTCTTTCTACCGTCATTGTTCCTGATGGATGTGAGCGGTACCGACTTTGTGGTTGCTAATGCCTCATTCCTTCCGGTATTGACTCAATCTGATCGCAGTGATTCCTCCATGCTCTCCTTTTGGCTTTCCTCACAGCCTTGCTGAGTTCTGTGAGTTTTTGTGCATAGTACCCGAAGTCATTGGATGACTTTGCGTTTAAATATTGCCCTGGTTTCCCTCCTGAGCTTGACTATCTCTGGGGTCCACCATGGTAACTTTTTAGCCAGGGTTTTCTTTTCCGGGCAGTTATTAATGAAGGCCGTGTATACGGCTTGTACTATTTTGTCCGCTTCGAATTCTATGTCTAGGGTTTGCAAGATCCGCCAATATTTCGGATCCGGATATTTCGGATATTTAAATCGAACGGATCCGGATTTTTCGGATAAAACGGATCCACAAGTTTTTTTTGGTATAGAGTAGGAATTGTAAGGCCAAACTAAGAAAAACTAAAAACGGTTATACCACCGTATTTATATACCTGAAAGATTTTAAATAGATACGCATTCCCGAGGTCATAAGGGGTATAAAACGTTATTTTGTTTCAACTTTTAACTTACGACTATACAAACTAACTAGCAAAGTTAGTTTAGTCACTGAAAGTTGTCACTTGAATAACTACAACCGGGATCGATTTTTGAATCTCACCAAGTGACTAATTCTCACCGATGTGAGTGATTTCCGAAAGTTCGTATTTTTGAAACTCATCGGTGACTTATATTTGTCATACCAATGATATCGATTTACGAGTGCCCCTACCCACTCCGAATTGAAATCACCATGCGATTGTTTTTGACAGTTGACGTATGTGACATCGGCCAAAAGTGCCAAAGTATGTTTTATAAAATATAAAATCTGTGTTATATTCTATTTGTTGGTCCTTTTCTAGTGAATTTTTCAAAACTTTAATCTATATTAAGTTATAGTATGAGAAAATAAAAACCAGTATCAAGGACAACACTATAACATCTGCGTAAAAAGACGTAACGGGAAGATTGTCTCTGACTGACATTGTAAAATTTCTGCATGTTGGTAAACAGCGTGTGACTATCAAAAATACGGCTTTTGGAAAATGGTGACATAAAAGTCATCGGTGATAATTTTAGTCACCGGTGACTGATATCACTAGTGAGATTCAAAAATCGCACTCAGGTCGCGTTAACTCCGTACCTGGTGCACGTACATACATTTCAATGAGCTCTATGTATACAGTCAATTCGATAGGGTTGTAAAAGAAATTGAAATGATGACTCGGACGCCTTACTCAGTAATCGATTGGAAGAAGAGCCAACACGGAAATCGTGAAAATCAACGGAAGAGGTGTTTGTTTAGCAAGGGACATTCCATTAGGCTAATAAGACTAGGTATGTCTAGATATGGCAAAAACGGTGAACTATATATAGCGCACTATTCTTATTTTACATGATCAATATAAGTGAAGACCATAATACTAAAAAATTATTACATTACTTCCTGTGTCAAATCAAAGGCATATGTGTCAAATATACTTCTTAAATATTTCTTTAGGTATGTACGTCTAAACTAAGTCTTTCGTAAGTAGGTAGGTACATATAGTCTAAGTAATATTGGATTTATATGATTACTTAGTGCCTACGGTGGATTAGTGCATTTAAACCAACGCCAACTTTCGACATCAAATTCCGCAATGTTGTAACCAATAAATTAAAAACAAAAATAATCTGATCTGGGATGAAGAAGTGGCGAATAAAAACAGAGATTGAGAATGATCTACATTATGTCATTCCGTTTTTAGCGTGGACTCGGTACAAACTTCATTTTGTAGCGGTATTTTCGGTTTCCATGGTTGTATTTTAAGGATCCGTAATATCCGAAAAATCCGGATCCAGGAGCCTGTCAGATCCGGATCTCAAATTTGGCGGATATCCGGATATTTCGGATATCCGGATATCCGGATTGCAAACTCTATCTATGTCAATAATAGAGTTTAGCTTACCTTTTGGGTCTCCTAGGTCCACTTTGAGATCATTTCTAAAGGCCGACCAGTCCGTGTTCCTAGGATTCCGTTTACGTACCCAATAGTTAGTTAAGTTATAGTACATCAGTAATATCCATTTGTTATGAATAACTGGTACTTTGCCTATCGTATCGTAGTATATAGGTCACTCGGGTTCCAGGTTCGTAATTTGAGCTGACGTCGGCACGCCGGCTGACCGTGAACTTGTTATGAGTGCGCACATGGTTATGAAAGTTGTAAACAGTGTTAGAAAAAATTGTTTTGTGTTTTTATTCCTTAGCATGTATCGTGCAGGTTTCTTCGAGTTGGTTTGTGACGTTTATACGTCGTTTTGTGTACTGTTTGTTTCCAATGGTAATGGTGAAAGTTTGAAGATGGGCCGTTTGAGTTTTGATTGTCGTTACACGTACGTAACCGTCGGAGCCGAGATGGACCTCTACTACGCGACCCAGGGCCCATTTTCCTGGCGGCAAGTTGTCCTCTTTCACAAGCACGATGTCATCCTTTTTAATGTTTTTTGTAGGTATATTCCATTTGCTTCGACGTTGAAGTTGAGTTAAATAGTCGCTAGACCAAGTTTTCCAGAATCGTTGCATCATTTGTTCAGTTAGTTGCCAACGTCGTCGCAGATCGATGTTTTTGGAGTCCATGTGGTCTGAGTGAGGCAGTGAAAGTGTAGATGTACCCGTCAGAAAATGTCCCGGAGTAAGACAGTTGTAGTATTCGTCGGGGTCCTCAGTAAGAGGACACAACGGCCTTGAATTCAGACACGCTTCGATTTTCGTCAGCAACGTGGTGAATTCTTCAAAAGTTAGTTTTTGCTCCCCAAGTACTCTTTTCAAATGATACTTCAAGGACTTTACTGCAGCTTCCCAAATCCCACCTCCGCTGGGAAACGCCGGTGCGTTAAAGGGCCACTCTACTTCCATTTTTCCAATTTCATCGAAAAAATTTGAGTTTGTCAACATTTGTTTGAATTGGCCGAACTCTTGCCGTAAAATTTTGGATGCTTTAATGAAGTTTGATCCGCAGTCCGAGTAGACATGTTTAGGCTTGCCTCTGCGAGCGCATAATCGTTCAAACGCGGCAAGGAAGTTTTCCGCGCTCATGTCGGATGTGAGTTCTATGTGCACGGCCTTGGTGGCTAAGCACACGAAGATGACTATATAGCCTTTCGACGTTTTGACACCTCGTCCCTTGTTTATTTTGACCTCAACGTGTCCCGTAAAATCTGCTCCCGTGTGTGTGAAGGGCCTTGATGGGTTAGTTCGTTGCGGTGGTAAGTCCGCCATTAGTTGGTAATTATCGGACGGTTTAAATCAGTGACAGCGTATGCAGCCTCGCAGTTGTTCTTTTACCGCCCTGTTTCCACCGATTATCCAATAACGTTGCCTTATGTAGTTGAGGGCTTGTCGCGCCCCGCCGTGTAAAGTTGCCATATGACCGTGATGAATGACAAGGTAAGTTAAACGCCCTTTCCTGGGTAAGATGAGAGGGTTTTTCATTCCCGGCGGTAAGTTAGAGTTGCTTAGACGTCCTCCAATGCGAAGAAGTCCCTTTTCATCCAAGTAAGGTTTCAGCTTGTACATACCTACAGCTCTTTTTAGTTAAAGTTTCGTTTTTTATTAACAGTTTATATTCCTCCGGAACTGACATTCTTTGTGCGCATTTATTTATTTAATTTGTTTTTTTATTCACAATACATTGAAAGCTTACAGTGTAAACACCAAATCGCATGTAGTTATTTCGCCATTAGCGGCGAGTAATTCGTTTGAAGTTAAGTAGCTGCTATCAGGTTTCTGTTTGGGACGTAAAGTTGCAGTAAATCGCAATATCCACGCGGTGATTCTTATTACTCGTGTTAGCGAGCTGTGATTTTGAAGTAGGTTATTAATAAAATTATCTTGATTTGTAGTTAGGGTTGTCTCTTCTTTTTTCGCAGTTCCGATGTTAGTTGTAAAGTTACAATTTAAGTTTGGAAGTGCTTCTTTTTGGTCAATTTCGTCAAGTGACGGTCCGTGCCACCAGAGGTCAAAGTTAATCAGCTTGCTCGGGTACATTCCTCTAGAAGCGCAGTCAGCAGGGTTCTGCTCAGATTTGATGCACTGCCACTTCTCTGCTGGTATTACTTGTTTAATTTTCGTCACTCGGTTAGCCCCGTACTTTTCCCAACGTGCCACATCTCCATGGAGCCAAGCTAGGACTATTTGGGAGTCACAAAATGCTTGTATAGTTATGTCGTAGTCTTGGTATGCTTCCATCACTTTCTTCATGAGTTGCGATAATAAAAGAGCTCCGCAAGTTCCAGTTTCGGCAGAAACTGAGATATAGGGGCAACCCTAGTTTTGGCAGTTAGTAATGTCGTTCTTGGTTTTCCGTTTTCGTCGTTGGTGCGAGTATAAATGACGCAGGAAAAGGCTTTTTCGCTTGCGTCACAGTAGCCTAGAAGTTCGATCTGTTTTGTTGTGCCGCCGATCCATCGGTTAAGTTTAACCTTTTTTAATAGAGGTAGTTCGTTTTTTTAGCTTTAGCCATTGTTCTTGTATGTCGACAGGTAAAGCTGTTTCCCTAGTTAGGTGAGGGTTGGTCCACACCTTTTGAAAGATTAGTTTAGCTGTCTCCGTGACAGCACTATACCAGCCTAAGGGGTCGTATAGGCGTGATATTTCTGATAAGAGATCCCGTTTAGTTAATGGGTATCTAGTTTTTTCGGATAGGTTCCAATTGACCACAAAGGTGTCCAAATTAGGATTCCAGCAAAGTCCTAAAGTTCTCGTGGAGTCTTCATGTTTGAAGTCGAATATGTTTGTCGAAATTTGATCTTCAGTTAGGTTTACAAGTAAATCCGGGTGATTTGCTGACCATTTTCATAGGTTCATGCCGCCGCCTCGGAGTAACTCGATTAATGATTTTTGTAGTTGTTTTGCCTTTTCTATAGAGTTGTGACCGCTAATGAGGTCATCGACGTAAAATTCGTTTTTCAGTACTTCGGCAGCAGCGGGATGTTTGTGTCCGTCGTCAATGGCTAGCTGCTTGAGAGTTCTCATTGCTAACCAAGGCGCACATTTATAACCATAAGTCAAGGAACATAGTTTGTATTCCTTAAGGTTTTCAGAGGGTGAGTCTCTCCATATTATTTTTTGTAAGTGACGTTTTTCTTCAAAAATCCATATGCATCGATACATCATTTGGACATCCGCCGTAAAAGAATATTTGTAGGCTCTCCACTTCAGCAGTAGTGATTGAATGTCCTTCTGTAGGTTAGGACCCTTTTCTTGTAAGCGGTTTAAGCTGTAGCCGGTGCTTGTTTTTTGGGAAGGGTTGAACACGACCCTTAACCTGGTGGTGGCGACTTTTTCCCTCAGGACTCCATGATGTGGTAGATAGCAGTCTCGAGCTGATGATGAGGTTGAAGGTATCATATGCTGAAGGTCGGAGTATTCTTTTATGAAATCTTTGTACATTTCGGCGAGCTTAGTTTGCTTCTGTAGTTTTCTTTCTAGTTGTAAAAACTGAGAGATGGCAACCGATTTGGAATTACCCAGTTTTTCTTCGAAGTTAGCGCGCATTGGCATTTTCACGGTGTATTTTCCATCGGGACCTCTCTGAACAGTTTTCTGGTAATAGTCTTCGCAGTAATCGTCTTGAGAGATTTCCTCGTTGTTTTGAGTGATTTTTTCGTTTTCCCAAAACTTTGTAAGTTCTTTCATGTTAATTAATGTTACATGACAGTTGTAAGTTTGTAGTTTGCCGCAGAGTATCCATCCCAAACGCGTTTGTTGGGCGATAGGAGCTTGTTGATCGACCTTCAGTACACCCTCCATAATCATGTCGGCGTAAACGTCCGCCCCAAGCAGTAGGTCTACAGGGCGCGACTCGTTATAATCGATGTCGGCTAGTTTCAAGTTTTCTAAATGCGGCCAGTTTCCTTTTTTGAAGGTGGAGTTAGGTAGATTGTTCGTTATTTTGTTGAGAATCAACGCTTCAGTTTTAAATGAGTAATTGGATTATAATAACTTGCAGGTCAGTTTTACTTTTCCTTTACAGTTGCCAGACAAGTCTCCAATTCCAGATACAGTTGCAGTTAGTTTGTTTCTGGGCAGTTTTAGTAGTTGTGCTGCGTTCTGAGACAGCAAGTTCACCTGCGAACCCTGGTCCAAAAGAGCACGAAGCTTGATGAATTTTCCATCATCTATTTCCCAGCGTAGTTTATCGATGTCTGACCATTTTGATTTCAATATGTTGAGATTATCCTCTAGTTCCCATTTTTCATTGCTAGAGACAGTGTCGATGTTTGACATCGCACGATCAATTGCTTTGAAGTTACATTCTTGTTTATTTAGTAGCAAGATGACGTTGTCGTTCGCTTCGTCGTCCAGTAGTCCCGTCAGGTCGAATTTGATTGAACTCTTCACTGAACTTACAGTTAGTTTACGCATTAATATTAGCATATCCGACTTGGTGTCTTCATACATGGCCTTAGTTTTGCCGTATATGTCTTCCAGGAAGTAGTTGATGCTTTTGTCCTCGATTTCCTCTTCAAGGACTGCATGTTGGTTTTCGAAGTCCGCCCAAAGGGCGTCGAGAGTTGAAAGCCGCTTGTTTAAGTAGTCATGAGATTTTCTTGCTGCGGAGTCTTTCTTGTAGTTTACACATAAAGTTTTGATTTTTTCAAAGCAATTCTGCTGCTGTTGAAGCTGTCCAGCCATGTTGAGTTAAGTTGGATAGTTGACACGTCAGTTAAAGTTGAGCTTGGAGTTTGTTTACAGTTGAGTTTGACGTTCGTTTAACGTTTATAAGTTGCACATCAGTTGAGTTTGATGCAAGTTAAGTTAGTCTGAGTTTGACGGCAGTTCAGTTGTGTTGAGTTAGTTAAAAGTTGTAGTTATGTACCGTATAGTTATCCGACGATAGTTCTTGATCTTCGCTGGTTAAGTTGCTTCCCGGCACCCTTCTTCAGTCTTCTAAGTCCGGACCGGGATGGCCGCGCAGTGGTCTTATTCGGCCACACTAGTTCACACAGGTAAACAGTGCCCCTGCACTCTATACACGATATGTGCAACTTCTCAATTTACTGGTGGAACCCGCTTGTGGGAAGCCAGCAAACCGAATCGCTATCGCAATAAAGTCACAGAAAACACCACATACCTGTTTAGGTTCGAAGGACCATTATGTATGAGCCAGTTAGCCCAGACATTTGTTGCTGTGTTGGAGTGCGTTGAGAGAACGGAGAAGTTAAGGTATTGTTATTAAACTGATTTTTTACTTTTAAGATACAAAATAGTTAGACTTATTGGCTGTTCCCTCAGTTGATGCTTATCGCACGACAGTTATGTTTGCACTAATATAATTTACTTCAGAATGACATATTATAGCGCGGCCTAAAGTAGGTCGCAACGTAAACGGAAAAATGTAGGTACAGTGGTGAGACTGTACACGAGCCTTACGCATCATTGACCGGAAACCACTCGACCATCCGGCAAAAGAAATATTTAGAAATCATAAGATCTTAACTTTACCAAGTATATATATACTGACAGCTTGTAACTACATACGCGAGAACCTACATAATTACCAAACATTAAATAGGACGTCACGTAGGGAACCGCTGCTAATAGCTCCGAACCGGCGGCTGGCGAAGGCCCGCGCGGCGCTCAGCGTTAATGTCGGAACGAGCATGTTCCCCTAAACATAAAAGAGGCTAAAAGCAACGCAGTATTCTCTAATAAACTGAAAGCAATGTTAATCGACCGAGCGTGTTACACGGTCTCAGAGTTTATGCAAATGACCAACCCGTTGACCCTAACACATCAAACACAGGTATATGATAAATCATAATAATGTACTCTAAATAATATTAACGTAAAATGTAATGTTAATCAAACTGCTGAATGTACTTACCATGTTGTTAAGATTATTTTAAAAATAACTTTTTACCCAAATGTACGTCTGCTAGATAATAACAAGGGAATGTAATAATATTAATTTAATGTAAACTGAACACCTAATATTTATGAACTGTGTGTACCTATTTAAAATGTGACCTATAAATTATGTTTATACTATTTATCAATAAATGATCTGAATCTGAATCTGAATCTGTTGCTCGTTGATATTTATGGATAGTGATCCCCCTAGTTTGACTGACACTGACACTCTCACTCTCAAGGGAGGAGTGAGGAACCACTATGCTATCGCGGGAACTCGTGGAGTGACCGTGTTGTATTGTGGCTAAAAGGGCGTCCAGTTTTCTCCCGTGAAAGCGGGGAAAGATACCCCACCGTACCGGTGCTGGTGACGGCGCTGCTGCAGGCAGGACTGGCTTAGGTACTGCATTTGGGCACGGTGGGATGTGGAGTGGGTTTAGCCGGGTGACGTTCTGAAGCTGATACCAGTCCGGGCTCCCTGAAGGTGTATAGGTATAGTGCCGTAAAGCCCGTGTATGCCGGGTGCGCCCGGGTGCTGGGTCATAGGACGCTGTAGGGGTGGCCGGTCACACTTCGGTGCCTCGTAGGTTGGTAGAGGACAACTCGAATATGACGGCGGCCTTAGAAGGCGCCGTTATATTCGTGAAGGATCGCTTGATGGGAACTAGGAGGGCTTTGTAACACCTAATAACAAGACTGACTGACTTACTTATCGAGCCCTTATAGGAAGCCCTCTATATTAATGTACTAGCTTCCGCCCGCGACTTCGTCCGCGTGGACCCGGGATAAAAACTATCCTATATTTTAATCCAGGATATAAACTATCATCGTGCAAAATTTCATTCAAATCGGTTCAGCCGTTTAAGCGTGATTGAGTAACAAACATCCAAACATCTAAACTTTCGCATTTATAATATTAGTAGGATTCTTTGTGTTATGGCTGAAGCCCTGGCATCGGGTGGCTTGAGGCACTTGGTGACAGCGGTGGTCATGAAACACCTTTAACAACTACAGGTGGTACGTGGCAGCCTCGCAGGCATATCAGGCGACCTAGCGCGAGAGAGAGAGAGGAGAGAGGAGAGAGGAGAGAGAGAGAAGTGGGAGACCACCAGGAGACGAAGGTAGGGTTCATTCACCTACGGCTATTTCCATCACGGCGCGTGCCATATAGATTCTTTCATTTTCTCTACCACTAGAGTTACATCCCCATATAAGGCACGCGTCGCGACAGTAATGTTAACGGTTACTGAAATTACGTTTCACGTGTTTTAATTCGGTTTTTGGCGGCTTTGATCATATATTTACGTATGATTTTTGACGTTTATTTTATTTTAACGCATTATTTAATGCGTCGCATAAACTAAATTCGCGCTTTGGTTTATTTAGAAACTTTATTTACATTCGGTTTATTTATTACGAATGTTATTTATTCACATTTATTTGTTGCGTTTGTTGCGGTTTCATTTGAAACATAATTTTACATTATTATTTTATACGATGCGTTTTACGACGAGATTTTAACACAACGTAGAGGGTGCTATTCGTACTTCATGAACTAGACGATCACAAGTATTTTATTTATGGCCAGTATTTTAGTTAATTTATTAAATAGTATTTTATTTAAAGGAGGCTAGTTTAGTCTTTCTACAGCCCCCTGGGGGTTCCACTCCGACCGACTAAGACACGCCGGAGACGGAGGCCCTGACTAGGGTTGCCAACTATTTTTGGAGGAGATATAGTTTTTTTCATAAAAAACGACAAAAATATGGTACACTGTAAAAAAATCTCGGCAATTTGAAGCACTTCGTAAGGTCCCTCAAAATATTGTATTTTCGCGTACTATATATTTCTTCAACAGTATATAGCACAAAGAGTCAAAATATAGTACAATAGTATATAATATAGTGCGGTTGGCAACCCTAGCCCTGACCGACTTGCGAGCACTCGGGTCCGTGGGGTCGTTACTCCCCAACAGCTTGCCACAAGCAGCCCTGCGGGCTTATTATTATTATTAGTTTAAGGGTTCTCACAAATTGGCGCGGCCTGCGGTAGCGCATTACAATAACCGCCAGGTTTACCATCGACCGCTACCGCAGGCCGCGCCAGTGTGATTCAGGCCCAACTCGAAATGTCGTTCTGGGCAATGTCAAAGATGTCAGTTTTCCTATATCGTTACTGTGGTTCGTACACTGGTTACTAGAATCCTATATGAATGATGACGTAAACCTATTATATTATAACGTAGGTATATATATAATATGTTATCCTCTTGAAAATTCGCTGGTATCTACTTACTTATTGTCTTCCTAGTTAAACATTTATTGGCTCCGCTTACGCCGCCATAAAGTGGATTAGGAGCGATAACGGCACGCCGATTGTACTCGTAGGTATGTTTTCGCATTCGGGCGCCCGGAGCCGGAGCACTCGCCGCCCGCCGCCCGCCGCGCCTCTCGTCACGGTCACAATGTTTTTAAGAGGCAAAATAACATGTTCGGATTTGTGGGTGACGTCGCACCACACACCGAGCGACTTCTACCTGAGCGCGTGGCAGCGGGGCTCGTCGCCGCTGCCGCTGCTGTGGGCGCGGCTGGCGCTGGCGATGGCGGCTGCAGCCATCCTGGTGTTTTCGCTGGTGGGTGGCAGCACCAATACCAGCCCGCTTTGGCTCATCTACCTCACCAACTGGGGACTGGTGCTGGTTATGGCCGCGGCGCTCGCCGCCCTCTTCGTCTCGTGCATGGCCGTCTACAAGACACCTCCAGGTAAAGCAGCGTAATGGCGTACGGAATTTTACTTTAGGGCAAAGCTGCTGATATGCAAACCATCTTCGTTTTGCAAAAACGAGCAATACGGTCAATATGCAATATGGGCTCACGTGTATCACTGAGAGAACATTTCCAAAACATTAGTAGATTATTAACCGGGGGTTGAAAGCCACCCTTTCTTGACGAGATATTTTCTCACTTCGTTCGAGCGCCATTGTTCGAGGCTGAAATGGGTAACTTTCCCCGAATTAAACACTACTTTTCATTTCGAATACCTACGAGGAAATGAAATGAAAGCCAAAAACTTAAATATTTTCTATCAGTCAGTCAGATCCTATAGAACCCATTTTAAAAACATTCGTGTGGAACATTTGGGCGGGAACTGTTGACAGATTTTAATAATGTTTGTGTGTGGACCATTTCCTAAACGCGCTTTTGAAGCGATTTTATCGAAAAAAAACTAATGTTCCATTTTTTTGGACGAAAAAATACGTTATAAAATGTATTTATATATACCATATAGATATAGTAATAAAGAATTAAAACTATCATAATATTATCAACAAGCTTCAATAATTTACTTTAAAAACAACGTTTTAACCGACTTCAATTTAGTACTCCGCCATGCCACGAAAACATTTCCACATTTCTTATCCAATTTACCACATGAACTGATTTCCGAGAGCAAATGCGTTGATTACTTATTAGAGAAAAAAACCCAATCGCTGTATGTGACCCGATAATATTTGAGGACTTCCATCGATTCCACAAGGATCACCTTTGGCACTTCATTAGTTGCTATTTCAACGGAATCTTATCAGAATCTGTTATATAATAACAATAATAATAATTAGTTTCCATCGCAGCACAGTGTTGCACTGCAATAGTCTTTGCACCTGGCGGGGACCATCACCGGGTATATCATGTTGTGCGCTCGGAGATGGTATCCGCCATGTGTATCCCTCGCTTTATATTATTTTTGTTTTAAAGGGCCTCTGCGCTGTTGGCTTCGGCCCCACGCATCCCTTCCAAAAGTCCGGGACCCAATGGTCCTGAGATATGGAAAGAAACATACAATAATAATAATAACACGTGTTTTTAACAATTTTATTTTGTATTCGTTGTATTCGTGTTTTATCTTTAAAATGGCTCGATTTTATATCGCCACTATACTTAAACATCATACAGCCCTGGAAATTTTTTAATTGTCCAGAAAAACGGCAATTTGGTGGAAATACCCCATTTTTGAAATGTCACTGACAGCACGCTATGATAACTAGATCACAGCGAAAAACACGTCAAGCACTAGCGGAAGAACACGCACGCCCTCCACCTCCACCCGCCTCGTCGTCCACACCATCGTCCAGCACGTCATCGTCGGGCGATGAATTTGCGACCGCGCCCGACACTAGCAGCAGCAGTTCGAGCGACGAGTGCGGGTCGCCGCCGCCGCCGCCATGACCACCTGCGCGGCGCGGGCGGCCACCGCTGCCGGCACGCTTGGGGCCTGCGGGGCATCCTGCTCCGCCCACGGCTCCCGCTACCGGTGGTATAGTGCGCCGCATGCAGTGGACGCAATCCATTAACGAAAACTGCATGCGCGCCTACTATGGGGCGACAGAGGGAGGAACTAATCTGTCCGCGTACCGTGTCCGGATGCTGCCTCTGTTCCAGGCGCTTGAACCGGCCATCACCGTGTCTGCGCAGCGTCTATCGGATCAGGTGCGCGTCATCCAGCGGCACAAGCGGTTTGATGACGCTACGCTTGATCGGCTACGCCTGGAAGTACTCTCTGCTCGTGCGGCCTCTACCTCGGCGCAGGATCCGCCCGCCTTGTTGCCTGCTCCCGACCTGGCATTGGGGGCACCGCGGGTTGATCCCAGTGCCGAAGAGGACTGTGCGAATCAGAGCATGAGTACCCAGACCAATGAGCAACTGAGGAGGGCTTTGGAAGATGCGATTACGGGGTATCGATCCACAAACAACTCTAGGCCACGACTACCACGCCTGCCCGTAAATAGACGCAATCTAGCGTTAATGGGCGCTCTAAACGCTCTACTAGACCCGTAATATATACAGGCTAGTGAAGACTTACTTGATAGACACTCAATCATGTACTGCGGGGCCATCGCGGCGTGCCATGTTGCTCGCGTCAAGTTTCCGGACGCTGACCGTGCACCTAGGACCGCCCGGGGTGTCCCTGCATGGCAAGTGCGGATTGAGCGTCGTATCAATACGTTTAGGACTCTCATTGCAAAGCTGATCTGCTTCAGGGGGGCAACAACCGCCCCCGAGTCAAGCGCTTTGTGAACCAGGCCTTCGCGGGAACTGGTATCAGGCCCCGCGACTACATGGCCTGTGTCACAGAGCGCATTGACTTTCTGAAGCAGAAAGTCTATGCAAGGGGCAGGCCGTATTCGCCGCTACAGAGAGCGAGTGGATAGATACCAGCAGAATTGCCTTTTCCAAAGCGATCAAAGGAAGGTATACCGAAAGTGGGAGGGAGCCGACCTTCGTGTGTCTGACAGACAGCAGCCGGATGCTACTGCCATGGTTGACTTCTGGCGTAGTATCTGGTCAGTGCCAGTCAAACACACCGAAGGCGAGTGGATGAGTGTTGTCGAACGTGAGTGTGAGTTCATCGAGCCCATGGGGACTGTTACCATCAGCCCCGAGGACGTTAGTTGTGCCATCCGTTTGGCCCCGAACTGGAAAAGTCCTGGACCGGATGGATTACATAACTTCTGGCTGAAATGGTTTCGATGCTCACACCTGAGTTTGGCAACGCAGTTCCAGCAAGCCCGTGAGCTCGGTTCCCTACCATCTTTCTTGACAACTGGTATCACCTCCCTGCTCTATAAGTCCGGTAGTACCACGGAAGCGAAAAACTACAGACCCATCACGTGCTTGCCTACGCTGTACAAGCACCTTACATCTATTTGGAGAGCAATCATTAACGCACACATCGTTGCAAACAACGTTTTGGCCCCTGCTCAAAATGGATGTAGGGTTGGGTCTCGTGGTACTAAAGAGCTCCTCCTCATAGACATGACCATTTGCCAATGAGTCCGGCGGAACAAAGGGGCCTTCTCGGCCGCCTGGATTGACTACAAGAAGGCCTATGATTCGGTGCCTCATTCATGGCTGAGGAGGATCTTAGAGTTGTATAAAGTTGATGCAGTTCTAAGATCCTTCTTAGGCGCTTGCATGGGGCAGTGGACCACAGTCCTTCGTCAACTGGGGGAAGGAGATCGCTCTTCTGGTCCGCATGACTCTATAAGGATTGAGCGTGGGATCTTCCAGGGCGACAGTCTGAGTCCTTTGTGGTTCTACCTAGCGCTGAATCCGCTTAGCACCCTGCTGAAGGATTCAGGACTAGGTTACCGGCTTCGGGGAGAGGGTGAGGTCATTTCTCGTCTGCTCTATATGGATGACCTTAAGCTATTTGCACCGAATGGACATGACCTGTTGGAACTACTGAAAACAACAGGTCTTCAGTAGCGCCATCAAACTGGAATTTGGTGTCGATAAGTGTGCGGTCATGCATGTACAGTCGAGGTCAAAGATATGTTTACACTTTTGCACCTTACTGCCTTGTAAAATAAGTGCAAAAGTGTAAACATATTTTTGACCTCGACCGTACAGCGGGGGAAAGTTGTAAATTCAACAAATTTGCTACTTTCTGAGACAATGTCCCTCAAATCTATCTCCGAAGCAGAAACCTATAAGTATCTTGGTATGTCACAGTCATTGGGTATTGAGGGTGAGGGCGTAAAGCGGGCGGTGAAGGAGCGCTTCTTTTGTCGCCTGACCAAAGTACTTAATAGTCTTTTGTCGGGCGGCAACAAGGTGCGCGCCTCCAACGCCTGGGTGATGCCCTTGCTTACTTACTACTTTGGCGTACTAAGGTGGACTCAGACTGAGCTGGATGCCATGGACCGAAGAGTCCGAGTACTGCTTACTGCGCATCGCATGCTCTACGTGGCGGCTTTTTAAATGCCAAAGACCTCCACAACCGCGAGGTGTGCAGTCTCAGGAATTATTTCCTAAACAACGAGTGTGGGATTCATCGCGACGTAGTAGCAGTAGACGGAAACTTCACCCCGCTCTTCTTGGCAAACGAGAACTGGCGGAGACTTAAAGGAATGAGCGCCGAGGACCGCAGGGCTGTATGGAAGAGCAAGGAGCTACACGGGCGGTTCTACAAAGCCCTCACAGGACCCGATGTAGATCTGCTCGCGTCGGTGAACTGGTTACGTTTCGGGGATCTCTTCGGGGAAACCGAAGGTTTTGTCTGTGCAATTGCGGACGAAGTTATCATGACGAACAACTACCGGAGGTATATCCTGAAGGACGGTACGGTCGACATTTGTCGGGCATGCCGCCGTCCCGGGGTCACTCAGGCATATTATCTCCGGTTGTTGTCATCTTGCTAACGGCGAGTACTTGCACAGACATAACCTTGTAGCCAGAATTATTCACCAGCAACTTGCTCTGCTACGGTCTTGTGGTCTCCGAAGTGCCTTACTATAAGTACACACCTGCGCCAGTTCTCGAAAATGGTCGTGCCACGCTCTCTTGGGATCGATCTGTCATCACGGACAGGACTATTCTTGCCAATAGGCCTGATATCGTGCTGACAGATCGATCGAAACGCCAGGCAGTGCTCGTCGACATCACCATCCCCCATGACGAGAACCTCGTGAAGGCCGAGAAGGACAAGTACCTAGACCTGGCTCACGAGGTAACCGCCATGTGGGATGTTGATTCGACGATCATCGTCCCGATAGTCGTTTCGGCGAACGGTTTAATAGCGAAGAGTCTCGACCATCACCTCAAGAGACTCTCGCTAGATGGCTGGATCAAGGGTCAGATACAGAAGGCGGTACTCCTGGATACTGCGCGGATAGTCAGGAGGTTCCTGTCTCTTTCGCCCTGACCGCCGGTAGCTTAGGCCCCGCCTCGCTGCCGGCTGCACCCTAGGTTAGGTTTTTATAATGATTTTATGTTTTGTATGTATAGTTTTATATTTTACTTTTTATAAAATTATTGTACAAACCTAACTTAAGATGAAATATGAATAAAGAGATAATAATCATAGGCGGGAGGTTCCTGTCTCTGGCGCCCTGACCACCGGCAGCTTAGGCCCCGCCTCGCTGCCGGCGGCACCCTAGGTTAGGTTTTTATAATGATTTTATGTTTTGTATGTATAGTTTTATATTTTACTTTTTATATAGTTATTGTAAAAACCTAGCCTAAGACGAAAAATTAATGAAGAGAATAATAATAATAATAATTTATTTATTCACGAAGTAAACTTATTTCTATTAACATTTTCTTCTGCCAAACCACAATACGGTTACATACATACATATGCGGTTATATACTTTTGTACTTTTAAATACATAATTGAGGAATTCCATTAGTCATCTGTGGTATTCATCATCAGTTAATTAAAATTATTTATAATTTACATACTGTAATGATCATCTTAATTTGGCTCGTATGACTGTATTTATTTTAAAACGATTACATGAATGTATACAATATTGATATGATTTGTTGACTGAGACATGGCTATAATTAAATTAAATTTATGAACTGAATATACTTTCATTGTTATGAACTAACCACAGCAAATGTGTGTACGCCTAGATAGGCAGGATTTAGTGATACTATATTGTCATTTGTACCTTTGACTACCTATTTGTACCTGAATTCTTCACACAATACCTAAATGATTTACTGATTTACTGAATTCCACTCCACCAAATTTATGATTTCCGGGTGTAAATACACGAGTTATTATAGAAAATACCAAAACCACTACACGCGTGCCTAATATAATTGAGGAGTTCCCTCAATTCCTCATGGATCCCATCATCCAATTGAATTTTTGAAAAAAATGGGACCCACCTGGAAGCATATACTTACAAACAAAAAAAAATTACGAATCGGCTCATCAATGACGGAGTTCTGAGGTAGCAAACATTGAAAAAAAAAATGATAAAAAAAAAAAATCGAATTGAGAACCTGCTCCTTTTTTTTGAAGTCGGTTAAAAATGAACACAGTTTTATGGAAGTGTGGCAGTTTAGGTTTTTAGCTATGCAATTTTTTTTATGACTAGGACGCGGTTTGAAGCAGTTACATTAATCTTTATTACGCGTAATACCTAAGGCAGGTCGGCGTAGATACGACGACGAGGAAGCGAGGAGGAGTGTTAGGCGTAATGCGACCCTACAGCGCAAGCCGAGAGAGAGAAGCGAGCGTGCCACGGCAGCGGCCGACGAAGCGCCAGAACCGAAAAAATGTTATTTCACTTCCTCTTATTAAATCTACGGTTCTAGCGCTTCGCTGGCCGCTGCCGCGGCACGCTCGCTTTGCTTGCTCGGCTCGCGCGCTGTAGGATCGCGGTACACCTGACACTCCTCCTCGCTTCGCTCGACGTCGTACCTAACGGAGACCTTAAAACATTTTTACTCAGTTACCTATGTATGAGTAATAGTCTTTTTTCGTATTAATGCCAGAACTACACATTGCCGCGAGTCGAGGTGTTACCACCTTAAAGGTGCGACCACACCGCTGCTCAAATACGCTAACGCACCGTAAAACGCAGCAAAATGTATGAAGAATACGTGACGCATAGGGCATGCAATACCGGACGATTCTCAATACCGGTATTGAAATTCGGTATTGGGCATCAATACCGGAATTCCGGTATGAATACCAGTATTGGGGTATTTTATAAATTAATTAAAAATAAAACAATGGTAAAATCTTTTTAATTATTAATAAAAAGATATCGGTTCTTCAATTATATTAACATAAAATAACAATATGGCATCTGCATATATTAAAGAACAATCAGACCAAAATGAGTAATAACCACCACCTTTTATATATAAAACATGTGATCGTCACGATATAGACTAAAATCAACAACTTTAAATTTAAAGATTAGTAGCAATTGCAAACAGGATATTCAGTCTACTGTGGACTGAAGAAATAAGATATTACTAAAGAAATTGAACGGCATACCCGACATTTTTTTTCTAGGCAGTACATTCGCTTTCCGTACACTTTTTATTTCTTGGATCCCCTTACGGGTGTTTTATTAACTCGCTAGGTAAAGTTTATCTGATGTCCGATTAATTTAAAAGTTTAGATACCTGTCTCACGGTTTTTTACAGAAAAACCATCTAAGTATGTATACTTAACGATTACACCTGTATAATCTATTATTTATAAACTTAATACATATTTAATGAAGGCTATCCAAACCTATCGACAGTGATTGTACTTAATAGTAATGATTCTCTGATCTCAACTAAGTGTGCTATTTCGAGCGTATATATTTTTCTTATGTACTATGATATTTGTGTGACTTACAAATTTAGACACAAGGTGGGTCTAGGTTTGAATTTAAAAAATAAAAGATAATAATTAAAGATAGAGATTTAAAAAATAAGCTTAATCATATAAATAACAAATATACTACTTACATTTTTCTTGATTTCTTCCCACATTCACGAAAAATCACCCCACATTTACGAAAAATCGCAATCACTTATCACAACACAACAGTCAAAACACTCCAAACGGAAAGTACCCAAAAGAACCGCACAATACGAGTCAGCTTAGATAACTTTTGACATATGTGGTAATTTTGCGACTAAATTGATATTTGTCATATGGTGTTTTTACTTCCCACCCTGAATGCCAAAGTAAGTGAGATAACGAGAAACCCCTTCCATAGACCTTATATCTGGTATTGACCTTGATCGGCCTGATAACCAAGCGCTGACCGATACGGGTGCTTGCCGTTCTAAACATATATTAACGCGTTCGCTGACAGTCGACAGGTGGGCCATATGTAGGCTTAACAACGCTTAATTGAAGGTACTGTCAACGAACGTGTTAAGTTGTCATAATCACCCTACATTACTATATATCAATATATACACGACATTATAATGGCAATAATAAAATATTTACAAGGTACGGTTATGAGTTTACTAGCTTAAAAAACCTATATTACAAAAATAATCAAGAATTGTAACTCAAAAATGAATACCGGAATTCCGGTATTTCGGTATTAGTCCCTTGCAATTCCGGTATTCATGCCCTAGTGACGCATACGACACGTCAACGCGTATACGCAGCGTTAAGCACCGGTGTGGTCGCTCCCTATACGGTGAGGTATACAAATTTAGCAAAAAAAGACTAAAATTTTTTTTTGTACAGGATCAACATCGCATAAGAAACAAAACCATTGCGAAAAAAATGTCATGGAAACATTCGATATCTAGGAGCATATCTATCGTTTAAGAATTAAAAATATTGTGATAAATGTCGGTTGGTCATATTTGAGAATGGAGAAGCAACCAAATGACAAAAAAGGTGACAGGTTCGGGTTCAGGTTGTTCGAGTGGGGAAAAATGCGAACGGAAAGTATGCTACGCGGAATTAACGAGTATGGGGAAAAGATCTAATCACTCCCCCTCGTATGTAGGTATGTACCTACACCTATAGTGTGAAACTGTTTAAAGATAAAACAACTTATATAAATATTAAAAACATCTTTTTAGTTAGTTTCACGCAGATATCGTAGGTACACTAAGATCTGCAATCTTATCCAATAAGTAATCACGGGGAATAAGGTGATGGCTTTACCACGAGATTTATATACCGGAACCTATTATTTAGCAAAGGAAACACGTAACTAATTGTCATAATAGATACCTATTAATAGACTGATAGAGTGAAATACAAGCACGGCAGCCGATTCTTGACATCAAGTGGCTGATACTGTAATCGCTAAGTTAATAGGCAGAGCTAGAGATGCCACAATATGACGTCGGAAATAAAATAAGAAATCAACCTAGGTAGGTAGGTACATTTTTGTACCTAACCTGTAGGGTTTTGGGGTCCCACAAAATCAAATGGTCAGCACTAACACTTTAAAATACTTTTATTCATATTATTACAAAAGCAGGGAAAGCAATAAAAAATAATTCAGTTAGGATCGAATGCAAACGTGCAGTTGGTCCGGCTCGCAACGAGATCTGCCGGTAGGTGGCGCCCCTTCACCCCGCGCGCCCGCGCACCCCGCCGATTTGCATCGTTAACATCCTCCACCCCAGTGCTGCCTAGCAGTACTCATCAGCCATGGGTATTCGAGCAACGCGCGCAGCCGATCTCATTAGTAGACCAGTCTTGGTTTTGATTCTGACCGCTCTCACTCGGCCGTCTCTGTCCGGCATCACCTCTTTTATCAGGCCTCGTGGCCAGGTATTACGTGGTCCATCTGGGTCGACCAGTAAAACGAGATCTCCCACTTGCAAGGGTCTCTGCTCCTGGTTCCATTTCCTGCGTGGCAATAAATCAGGTAGGACTTCCTTAAGCCACCTTTTCCAATATAAATCCGCCAGGCGCTGAGCAATTCTCCATTGTTTTCGGAGGTAAAACTCGTCATCATTGTATACGCCAAGCTAAATCCAATCTACCTACAGATTTGAAGATGAACCAAGAAGAAAATGATTAGGCGATAGTGTCTCAGTGCTGACTGGCTCCACAGAAACTTGTGTCAACGGCCGGCTGTTCACTATATTTTCGACTTCAGCGAGGAAGGTATTCAAAGTCTCATCTCGAGGAGCTCGCTCTTTCAGGACGACTTTCAGGCTAGTTTTGACGCTTCGAATCAACCTCTCCCATGCTCCACCCCAGTGTGGGCTCGCAGGAGGTATGAAAGTCCATTTCGTGCCATACTTCATGCCCTCTTTTATTAGGTACTCCTCATCCAAAATCTCGATTGACTTTTTCAGTTCTGTATCGGCTCCTCTAAGATTCGTAGCATTGTCCGAAAATACATTTTGGGGCCATCCCCTGCGCGCGGCCATTCTTCGCAGGGCCATTATAAAAGAGTCGGACGTTAGCGTACTAACAACTTCGATGTGAATTGCCCTTATTGTCAAGCATGTAAATAAAACACCGTATCTTTTTTCCCGCCTTCGACCACAAGTAACTTCCATGGCCCCAAACAGGTCAACACCACAATATGAAAATGGTCGCTGATGATGTGCAACTCGAGCCCTCGGTAAGTCTCCCATTCTTGGGATTTCTTGTTTACATTTTCGAATGCGGCAAGACATGCATTTCGATGCTACATTCTTTACCGTCGGTCTAATTCTTAATATACAATATCTCTGTTTCAGGTTATTCACCACTGTTTCCTGGTTCCCGTGCGCCGCGAGTATATGGTAACGTTGCACCAACAATCGTACTAAATAATCTTTGCCATCCAGTATTATAGGTCTTTTACTTTCAGGTGTGACGTCACAAGCGGCGTCGATTCGCCCGCCGAGGCGGAGAACTTCGTGCTCGTCCAAGTAAGGCGACAGGGTAAGAATTCGACTTGTAGTAAGTAATGATTTTCCTTTTTTTAGGTTATGTATTTCTTCGGGAAACGACGTATTTTGGGAATATTTTAGGAGTAACCTTTCTGCCTTTGCCATTATGGTTTCCTCCTCTTCGTCGGTAAGTTTACATTTATTTATAAACTTAAGTACTGTGTATGTAGCTCGAAGTAGTCGCAACCAAGAAGAAAATCTCTCAGGATCGGGTATCGGTAAGTGTGTGTGTGTCTGTATATTTGTTACACATTCCAACTGTTCTTTATTTATTTCCGCGTCCACTATGTCGTGAGGCCACTCGTCTTCATATTTTTGCAGGAAAGCAGGTCCATTGATCCAGGCCTGAGGTAATGTAGTAAGTGCATACGACTCTCTCGTGGCTAAGTCCGCAACATTTAGTTTTGTTGGTATAAATCGCCACTCATTCTTTTGTGTATACTCGTCAATCTCGCCGAGACGGTGCGCGACGTAAGTTTTATAGTTCCGCGCGTCATTCCGTACCCAATGCAGTACCGTCGGTCGATGAGTCACTCCAAAACGTTCGGCGCTCCGGTTTGATTCTATGTCCATTTGTTATTGTTTCAGCTAAGCGTGCGGCAAGAACAGCTGATTGAAGCTCCATACGAGGTATCTAAGTAACTTTGAGCGAAACAACGCGACATTTACTCGCTATAAATGCTTGTTATTAATCCATCTTCAATAGGCAACTGCGGATATTATCTTCGTAGATGCGTCGCAAAAAATATGCAATTGTAAGTTTGAATAACAACTTGAGAAGTAAACAGGTTCCGGCGCAGGTCGCTCGGGCGAACTGATAACAGGCGCTCCCGTCCCGCTCGCCCTAGTGGTGCGCGCGCGCATCTCGTTCCCACTTGCTGCGCCTTGATAGTATCTAGGTAACCGTACATCATTCATAGCCTTTAATTGTTCAATCCATTTTGACCACTTCGCGTATATGTTATCTGGTACAAATTCGTCCCAGGTTATTTTAAGCCGCCATGTCTTTGCATAATTAATTTTCCATTAATTGTAAATGGTGATAAAAATCCGTAAACGTCGAAAATCGACATTACTACTCGTAAAATATCTCGTTTGGTGGGCCTTTGATTTCCATGTATTATGTTTTCAGGTATCCCTCATATTATTGAACCCCTCGACGCCGTCCTTAAAACCACCCTCACATCCATCCTGAACGTCCATTTGGACAGTCGTGCCTGGACCCAGGCTTCTCTGCCAATCCGGCACGGCGGCCTGGGAATCCGGCAGGTTGTCAGTGTAGCCCTTCCAGCGTTCTTAGCCTCTTTCCACAGCACGCAGGAACTAGGAGCCAGCAAAATTTTTAGCCCAGCTGCCGACAATGTCGCGATTGCCTGTTCGAGCGAGGCAATAAGCGCGTGGGAGCAGGCCTGCCCAGATGATTCGCTTCCGGTTTCCCCGAAATCTCAAAAGCAGTGGGACGAGCCCCTCTGTCAATCTTCTCTTAAAGACCTCATCACCTCCGCTCAAAGCACAGCAGAGCGTGCTCGTCTCCTTGCTGTAGCGGAGCCGGAGGCGGGGCTCTGGCTTCACTCTTTGCCGTCTCCAAACCTTGGCACTCTCCTCGACAAACCAACTTTAACTTTGGCAACCTGTCTGCGACTTGGCTCCAAAACTAATGAGCCGCACCGCTGCCGCTGTGGCGCCCACGTAGACTCCCTAGGTCACCACGGCTTGTCCTGCCAGAAGAGTGCTGGCCGCATCTCCCGCCACGCCTCTTTGAATGACGTCATCCGTAGGGCTCTTGCCTCCGTTAGCGTGCCGGCCATTTTAGAGCCGAACGGTATCGCACGTGACGATGGTAAGCGCCCTGACGGCATGACGCTCATTCCGTGGAAGCAGGGGAGGACTCTTGTGTGGGACGCTACCTGCGTTGATACGCTAGCCCCGTCCCATCTCCAAGCGACCTCCTCTAAAGCCGGAGCTGCGGCCACCACGGCAGAGCAACACAAGCAGCGGAAATATGCTGTCCTCGGTGAGGGCTACATGTTTGCGCCGTTTGGAGTGGAAACTCTGGGGCCGTGGGGTCCGGGCGCGAAAGCCCTATATAAGGAAATTTCGGAGCGGCTCATTCAAACATCCGGCGACCAGAGGGCTGGCAGCTATTTTGGCCAAAGGATTAGCCTAGCAATCCAAAGAGGCAACGCTGCCAGCCTTCTGGGCACCATAACCAATGACGGGGACCTGGGGGGCATTTACTTTTTATAGGTTTAGTTTATAATATAGGTTTGGTTTAGTTATATTCCGTTATAAATATATATATATTGTTTTATTTAAAATTGTCTCAAAAAGTTTCAAATATGAAAAAGTTTATTATTATTTGACATTCTTAAATTGTGTAATTATATTGTTATTTAACTTAATTTGCACCTCAGGTATCTTCTTCAACGAGACATCGAATCCGAGCGTGTCTCGGTCGGGGTGCCATAAAAATCCTAGTGTTCGCTCGCCTCCATTGTACTGCTGCCCGGCTTTAAACCTTACAGCGTTGTCACCTAAGGTCTCTTTTGGAATGTCGTTTAGTACTTCTTTGCAGTTACTGTTCCAGTTACGTATTTCAAAATTCCCTTGTTTATGTATATAGGTGATTTCATAAATCAATTTCTTAGCGGTTTCTTCGTCAGGTAGGCTATCTATATAGTCATCCATGTAGTGTTGTGAGTATATAGCACTCGTAGCGGCAGGCATTATCGTTTCAAAGCGTTTAGCATTCTTGTTTTTTACAAATTGTGCGATGAAAGGCGAACAGTTGGCGCCAAATATAAGCGATGTCATTACGTAAGTATTAACCGGCTCGTTAGGGTTGTCACGATACAAAAACCGTAGGGCGTCTCGGTCTTCAGGTTTAATCTTGACTCTGAGAAACATGTCTTTAATGTCGCCTGTGACAGCCACTCAGTGTTCTCGAAAACGAAACATTATTCCAATAAGTGATTCGAGTAGGTCGGGGCCCTTCAATAGGTAACTATTCAATGACATGCCTTTTGTTTTAGCAGCAGCGTCATATACGAGACGGAGGTTTTTTTTATTGGGATTATCCACCCCGAAATGCGGTAACCACCAAGTTCTGGGTGTAACACCCGGATTTTCCAGTTTTTCTGCGTAACTATTATCAAATAAATGTTGTACGCGTTCTCTATATCGCCGTGCGTATTCTTCATTATTTTTCATTTTTAGCTCGACTCCTTTTAATCTAGACAAGGCGTTATGGAAGGAGTCCACCATGACACAATCTTCATCCTTCCAGGGTAAACCTACTTGCCACGTGCCATTTATAAGCTCAGACGTTTATTCCAGGTGTTCTTGGGCACGCACGTCCTCCGAGTTCTGTCGCGGCGTAGCAGCTACCCCCATGGCGTCGATGGAGAAGAAGAGACAAAGATCTTCATTAAGTGCTTGTAAAAGTTTATTATTGTCCAGCGCGACGTCAGAGACATCGTTATGAGAAATATGTAACGACGAGCAGAGCACATCCCTGGATGACGTCACGCGCGAGGGCGCCCTGCCGTGCAAGCACCATCCCAGCGGAGTACGGGTAGCGCACGGCTCGTGTGGCTGACCTGTCACTACTTCCAGAGGCACCAGTAAATGATGATTGTCCTGACCTATAAGTATTTCCGGTTTCAATTTTTTATTACATAAGTGTTCTTTTACTTGTTCCAAATGTTTGAAGTTTTCTGTTTACTAAACTTAAATGTTGTGCAGGTAAGCAAGTCATTTACACTACGAGCTGATAACGTAAACATCTTTCCGTCCTTATTACGTAACGAGAAATCGATCAGCTGTGTTTCACAAACCAGTTCGCTATTGTCCCAAGCGCCTCGCACTCGCAAACACTCCCGCCGCCCGTGCATCCCTGCGCGTTTTGCTAAAGATGCACTTATTAATGACACGGTCGAGCCGTCATCGAGCAATGCCGTAGTATTAATTTTACCGTTAGGTCCTTGAATACATATGGGTACGACTTTTAATAACACTTCGCACCTTTTGATGTTTATGTTCATAATGTTTTCACGGATTTCACTGGTTTCAGTCTGATTATCACTGATTGCAGTTTGATTGTCACTAACTTCAGTCTGCGTATCACTGTTGGGTTCATCGACGAGTTGCACTTGGTTTGTACTGTCTTTGGGCGAGCTTTGAGCCGGTACGTAATGCAGGAGTCAGTGGTGGGGCTCACTGCAGCCGTCTACGTCACACGCCGCGGCGGAGCACGTCTGGCGGTCATGCTGAGATATCAAACACTTGTAGCAAATACCGAATTTCGTGACATGCAGCCAACGGTCTTTTAGTAAGGCTTTATTGAACTTCTTACATTCTGTTAGTTTATGTTTTGTTAATCCACAAAATCTACACTTGTCGTAACTATGGCCACTTTGCAATAAAGTTGTTTCAGAGTATCTTAAACCTTGTTCGAGACTTTTGCGTTTAATATCCCGTACAGGAATAAGTGAAGCACTGCATGTTGACACTTTCACTGCTTCTTCATGTAAAAAGTCAGCGAGAATATCCATTCTTGGTTTAGTTCGCTTTTGTATCAGTGGGTAACTATAATCAGTCCATTTAGATAGCAGCACAGTAGGTAATTTGGTGAGGACCAAGGAGACTACGTTAGTTCCATGTAGGTATTCTTCACGGTGAAGTGCACGAATAGCTGAAACGTAATTTTGAATTTTTGTCGCAAACGTCACTATTTCCTTATAATATTCTACTAATGGTAGAGGGTTGAGTTTTTTTATTTCTATTGATATTCGGTTCAGTATTACTTCAGCATTTCCAAATTGTAGCTCCAATGCCACCATTATAGATCCAGGTGGCGTTCCACTCATCAGCAGAGCTGCGACTGAATCTTTTGCAGGGCCACGGAGACATTTTCTCAACCTCCACATATTTTCCATTTTACTGAAATTGCAAACTCTAGTAGATTCTTCGTAGGCTTGTTTAAAGTGCAGCCACTCCATGGGCTCGCCGTAGAATAATGGAAGGTCCCGTGGCGTGCTAATGCGGCTAAGCAGGTTTGTATTGTGACTACTGTTCGCTGAGGTGGTGACCAGTTCCTTAAGAACGTTAGCCAGCTGTTGGATTGGACCGTCGGTTCCGGCGGCGACTGCGGCCGGCGGGCACAGCGAGCCCATGTATTGTCCATGCTCGGGGGCAAGCTGTGTCTCCAATTCTTGTTGGCTGCGTTCAACCCACCTCGCGACATCACTTCGGTGTGTGGATTCTTCGTCCGATTCCGATTGTGGACTATTCTCGTCCTCGAGTTTAGCGAGATCTGCTTGTAACCGTTTATCGATTAATTCCATTTCAATGCGAGCCTTCGCTTCTGCTGCTTTTAGCTCCAGCTGTTTACGACGCGCCACTATGGAAGATGCCGATGACTTTTTAGATTTGGTTTTACGAGAGGAATGTGGGGTCGGCTCGTCCATTTTTGGTACCTCCACTTTTACAACGCTACCCTCATCTAACAAAATTGTTCGGTCGATCTTCCTTTGTTCGTTCGTAGCGGTTTCCAAACATTGTTGTTTCTGGTTTTTGTGCTCCTTCTGTTTGTCTTCGATCTTCTTTTCCTGTTCACGTCTAATTGTGCTACGTGTGTTGACCATTTTCACTGGTGTCCTATACATACGCGATCCGGTTCGAAGACCACTTTGTAGGGTTTTGGGGTCCCACAAAATCAAATGGTCAGCACTAACACTTTAAAATACTTTTATTAATATTATTACAAAAGCAGGGAAAGCAATAAAAAAATAATTCAGTTAGGATCGAATGCAAACGTGCAGTCGGTCCGGCTCGCAACGAGATCTGCCGGTAGGTGGCGCCCCTTCACCCCGCGCGCCCGCGCACCCCGCCGATTTGCGTCGTTAACATAACCTACACCTCCCTAAAGGAAAATAACGAAACACAATTAGACAACATAGAAAAATACCGACCGATCTCGAAACTATGTCAATTTGGTAAGATTTTGAAAAAGTAACCGATTAGTGTCTACTTTTGTAAAAACTTCGCCTCATAATTCCAAATCAACATAATTTCCTCCGTGGTCGTAGTGTTGTCTATAATCTGGGGGTACGGCAGTGCCCCCGCCAAGTCGAGCGCGAAGCAAACACTGTCGTACCATCCTTTGCTGGAATCATTTCGCCGCATTTTCAGGCCCCTATTTGAGAACCTCTGCATAAGACCAGAACGCAGAAATTTTCGTCATCCTGTAAGCTATTATCACATACTTAAAATCCAAAATTTTAAGTCTGTAGCTCATTTAGTTCTGAAGTTAAGCGAAAGCAAAGTTTCACATTTATGACACTCACTCACTCACTCACTCATGATCATCAAAATAGAACTAGTACTTCCCATAAAAATACTTAAATCTTTTAAGTAGTAGTACTATGTAACATGCAGTTCTGTAGCGCACCACATGTGGATCCACATAATACCAGCGTCGTTTCGCCTTCTGTGGAGCGACATTATGCTGAGTGGACTCCGTTTTCGCATCTAATCTTGGTTTTAACATAGCATCTAAGTGTAAATCTAAAATGTACTTACTGTTATTTGCGAAATAAAGTTTTTCTTTTCTATTCTTTTCTATTCATAAACTCAGAGAGCTGAAATTTGGTACAGAGTTACTCAGCTGTATTAGAGATATGGTAATGTCCCCATCTACTATTGGTACATTAAAAAATCAATTGTCATTGCAAAAATCCAGCGTAGTGGGACACATCTTCTAATTTAAATTTAATCTGGGGGCACGGTAGTGCCCCCGCCAAGTCGAGCAAAACAGCGGCAAGGCCGTACCACCCTTTTCTCGTAGCAGTTCAGGCCATTTTCGACCCCCCTATAACTTCGTTGTGGATAAAACTAGAAGCCTGCATTTCCATTAAAAAAAAACTGCATAAATAACTTCCCATATAAACATATAGGATTACAAAGTTATATTTGCAGTAAATGGGATCAAGAATGGGATATTGACACAATAACCTACAAAAAGAAGTGAGATCCCATAAAAAACATTCCATGTAAAAAAGAGGCCAAGTCTCGAAACTCTTTCACCGCAAAAATTTGTGAGATATTTGGTAGTACCAAGTCTCAGGCATTCTTATTATTCTTTATTTGCTAGCTAAATAAAATTTTGTGACTTGGCATTCACACAATAGTTACTACATAGTTTTAGGTATGCAAAAATCCATAAATGCAGTAAAGTTGTGTGATTGCCAAGTTGAAGAATTTTATTTAGCTAGCAAATAAAGAATAATAAGAATGCCTGAGACTTGGTACTACCAAATATCTCACAACTTTTTGCGGTGAAAGAGTTTCGAGACTTGGCCTCTTTTTTACTTGGAATGTTTTTTATGGGATCTAATTTACCTTACACAAATTTATATTAAATGCGCGGATGCTGTGTATACTGATTTTGCCAAGGCATTTGTAAAAGTGTGTCACTTACTTTTGAAGCTTTAGCATCATATCAGAATAGACGGTGTCTTTTCCGTTCAATAAAATCCTATACTTATTGAAAATCGTTTGCAAGCTGTAGTAGTAGGAGTATATACTTCCGAGTAGGTACAGGCCTATTACATCAGGGGTTCCACAAGGGTCTACCTTGGGCCCCATCTAGAGTTACCAAATACCCTAGGCGTAGTAGGTAATTAAGCTGAGCAGCAATAGATTGATGCCGACTGCCGAGGGCTGTCGATGATATTTGAGCGTGTTTGCTGGCGTGTTGCAGAGGACTCCCTGCCGCGGGGCGCGCCGCTGTACTGGCTGCTGTTCAACGTGGCTCAGACCGTCGCGCTCGCCATCACCGTGCTGTACTGGGTGCTGCTCTACGACCCCGGTTAGTGCTACTGCTTGCTAATGCTAGTGCTCATCTAAGGGTGAACATTATATGTGCGATGATCTCGAGTAAGTATATATCCATCATACCTATAGTAGAGCAACTCAGCACAGCCCTGGTGGTAAATAAATGTAATCATTGCAGAGACGACGGTATACCCGAGCGCGGTAGCGCAGGCGCGCGACGTGGCGACGCACGCGCTGAACTCGGTGCTGACGCTGGGCGAGCTACTGGCGGCGCGCACGCCGGCGCGCGCTCTTCACGGCTGGCAGCCGCTGTTGCTGGCAGTCGCCTACCTCGCCTTCAGCGCCGTCTATCACGCCACGGGCGGCACTAACCCGTGAGTAACGCCGAGTGATTATATCTTTTCCCAAACTCGTTAATTCCGCGTAGCAAACTTTCCATATCCATTTTTCCCGCGGAATTAACGAGTTTGGGGAAAGATCTAATCACCTAAGTACTCGTATACTTAATATTAGCTCAAACAAGTATTCTTGTTTGCTTAATTTACTATGCTTTTGCAATAGTTCTCCATAATTTTAATTTATATAACCTCTTTATAGGTAGAAAAATGGGAAATCACCAGTGAATGAACACGGTTTTTTAGTAAATGAACAACTAAAACCAGTGAATGAACTACTGTTATAGTTTTTATTATTTGTTGGTTTCAATAGTTGTTTAGTGATTTTGTTTGGCGTTATATCGATATATTAGGTCCTTATCTATGAAAATGGTGTTTTGTATGGAGAATTTTACGAAAACTGTGATTTTCATACATTGAATTGCGGATTATTCAGCAATGTCAAATTCAAACCATACACATATCTTAATTACTTACTTAAAAATAGTTCGCATCATAAAATACGTAGGGGAAGACGGGGGATATTGGATCAGTGTTTGTTTTGAGGCACATAGTCCAGCAGATACACACTTTATGTCCGTTTTATTTTCCTCATATTAATAAGGGGTTATTAAGGCATAAATAAAATGCACTATAGAAGGCACACAAGTTGAACTTTAGGCCACAGAGTAACTTTAAAAAAAATTGGTCCACTGTTCCGCATACTCGGGGAACCTTGTATCAGGGCATTGGGAACTATGGACCATAGGGGGAACAAGGGATCATATGTATTAAGTTACATAAAATACCGTCATAAATCAACAGAATTTATGTTTTATTATAGAAAATATAAATTCAAAAAAGAAAACTTAAAAACAATACTTTGTCATCAAAAAAAATACTTAACGTCAATTTTAACATTACTTATTACCAAAGTTGTGACTTATTTGAAATACTTGTATGTAAAATGCAAATACAGTCAAATATAAAATACTTTTTTACTGCAAAGTTTCGAAGTATTACCATTACCACTCCAATTTTCAAGTGAATGTGTCAGCGATTCAGCAAATGGCCACTAGAGGTGCTGCAACTTTGAAAGTCCAAGTATGTGCAAAATGACAGTTAAAACAAAATAAACGTTATTATCTGTGAAACATGACGTTACGCTTCGCTTTTTAACGAGATTGACTTCGATTTCGAATTTTATTTGAATAAAGTATTTTGAAAATACCTATTTAGCAATTTAGTATTTAAATACAAAAAGCAAAAGTATTTTATTATTTGCATTTTATAAAAAAAAAATTGTACATCTCTGCTTATTACAATCTGTAATATAGGCACTAATTTCTTCCTGCAACATAAAATCACAGCAATCAGGCAGCCTTATATAGGCAGTTTTTAGGTTCACTAGTTTACAAATAATCATACAATTATAATATAATCAGTCTAGGCTAAGTAGCCAGTTACCTAGGGTTACAAATCAACTATGAAAAATTATTACAAACGACTTTACCAATCAAGCCTTACCTACGTATTAATAATAAATAATAATAATAAATAAATATAAGGGGACAATCTTACACAAATCGACCTAGTCCCATAGTAAGCACAGTAAGGCTTGTGTTATGGGTACTAGACGACGATATATATAATAGATATAAATACTTAAATACATAGAAAACATCCATGACTCAGAAACAAATATTCATGCTCATCACACAAATATTTGCCCTTACCGGGATTCGAACCCAGGACCTTCAGCTTCGTAGGCAGCGTCACTACCCACTAGGCTAACCGGTCGTCGTATTGACAATAATGATATCGCTAAAGTCTAGGTATTAATTGTGGGCACCTTAGATTCCTAGACTTTAAAGTACATCAATACGACTACTCGTAATGAAACACGTAATACCCTTGCTGTCTTTTCGTTTGCCCCGAAAAGGATTGCTGAGCGAATATCATTTTTATATCACTTATCGCTACAACTGCCAAGTCAGGTAGGTATATTTGGCGTTCGAAATGTATTCATTTGTTTAGCGCATTTGCATAAAATACTAACTTCAGCCTCTTTTTTAATCAGTCTTAAATTTTTTCCGACGTAAAAGACTTCCTTATTTTTATTCCATCGGAAAATTACTAGTATGAATTGTCCTTCTTGCGGTATATTTTCTAATGGCCGAAAATTGTTCGAGTCAATAATTTTACTATCAGAGCTGACTTCTTCTTCCAATGAACAATCTTCATCAGAATGGAGAATTATATTTTCCACGTCTTCTTCGCTCGAGTCGCTCTGAAGGACGTTCCTGTTCGGCTGAAAATACTTTATTCACAGCATAATTGGGAGTGAATCTCATCCTTTCTTTAGGCACCTCAGTAGCTTTTTTAAAATACCGATGTAGCAAATTCGATTGCCACAATTGGGTATTTAAGTAAATATGTGAATAATGTGAATACACGAGACAATGCAAACTGAAGTAGGCTATATGCTGCAGTCACTAACCTTGATGGCTGAACGGGCTGGAGCTAGATCCTCTGGCTCTCTCCAAGATACCAGGGTACGCGATGGCTGCTTTCTCCGAACGACTACCTACGTGTTTTGGTTTACAGTAACTGCCGGCCGGCTTTGCACTTAAAGTTTGCACTGTGGGGGTTGATTTTGGACACCACAATTGAAAATTATGAGAACGATATAAAGTTTTGATGTTAGCACGTTAGAGGTTCAAAATGGAGTCATAATACGTCACGCCATTTCTTCGGCATGCACCGTCTCGCTCGCGCGTTACGGGCGCGGTCGTCTTGCCTCTCTTTCGCGTAACTGCAGGCGCAAGCCAAAACGCTTACGTTAACCATTCAGAACGCATCGTGTATTAGTTTAGTGGCGCGAAACTTTTAAAAAGACTATTTGAATAGTGAACATTCCGCCCACCAAAATACAATATTATGTATTTTAAATATTAAAAAAAAATGTATTTAGTTTTAAAAATAACGTAAACGAAGAATAGTGCGTGTGTAAGAACAATACTAATAATTAACGTTACCTTCTACTTATTATCACTAAAACTAAACTTAATTTAGGTTTATATCCTACTCTGAGTCACACTGATTAGGAAGGGGGCATAGTTTAGCTAATGGTCGCTTGAGGAGCGTTCCGTTAGCAGTCCGGATGGTTGCTAAACGAACAACACCGTCCGGTCCAGGATGCAACTCTACCACCCGGTAGTGCAACGGTATAGTGTTTTCAGTTTTTATAATTACGATTGAATTAACTTCTAAAGGTTGGCACTGAGAAGTCCATTTTGCACGTTTTGTTAGGGACTGTAAATATTCAACCTTCCAACGTCTCCAAAAATCTTGTTGAAACCGTTGGATTAATTGCCAGTGACCCAAACGATTCAACTTTATAGAAGTTAGATCTTCATCAGGAACCGAAGTTAACGGCTCCAGTGTAAGAAAATGACCAGGAGTAAGAGCGCTCAAATCGTTGGGGTCAGTGCTGACAGGGCACAGCGGGCGCGAGTTTAATACAGACTCAATTTGAATGAATAAAGTGGTCAACTCCTCGAATGTGAGTCTGATCTCCGATGACACGGTATAAGTGCGCCTTTGCAGCCTGAATTTGAATTTCCCAACGCCTCCAAAATGAGGGCTAGACGGGGGATTGAATCGAAATTCTATGAGCTGTGAATCAGCTGCCGACTTCAGATAGGCATGTAGCAGGTTATTGGCTCCTACGAAGTTTGTCCCACAATCTGAATGAATGATCTTAACGCGACCTCTACGACCTACAAACCTACGAAGAGCCGCAATGAAGGCTTCGGAGGACAAATCAGATACTGTTTCTAGATGCACAGCTTTTGTTGTAAAGCACACGAACAAGCATAAATAAGCTTTTCCAATCTTAGCACCTCTGTACGAACCCAGCCTAATGCGAAACGGTCCTCCGAAATCAACACCGACTATCGAAAACGGTTTTACCTGATTCACGCGAACGGCCGGTAAATCGCTCATGAAAGGTTCGAGAGGAACGGGATTCAAACGATAACATCGAACACATTTTGCTAAACAGTGTCTGATCGCGCGTAAAGGACAAAGAATCCAAAACTGCTGTGTTATGAGATAATGCATGGTATTCGTTCCAGGGTGACAGTTTTCACGATGAACAGCTTCGATAATACGGTAAGTCAGTGTAGCGTTCCGCGGAAGTACAGCGGGATGTTTATGTTCAAATTCGAGCCCGGCTCTCGCCAAACGTCCGCCCACCCTAAGAATACCATTTTCATCTATAAAAGGGTTTAATTTACGCATGGACTTAAAGTGGTTTTTTTGCTTGAAGTCTTGTAATTTCATTATGAAAGTATCTCGATTGTACATGTTTTACGATAATGGTTAGGGCGTTGTGAAGTTCACTATGACTAAGGAAAGCCGACTGACGACGAGATAACTTGTTACGTATGTTAGTTATAAAACGATAGCAATAGGCCATGACCCTCTGAATTTTACGTAGCGATGAGAATTTATCCATTAACTCGTCAATCAAGTGAGTGTCATCGTTAACGATTAACGCTTGAACACGTTCCTCTGCAACGATGTCGACATCATCTTTAGTAACTGACATGTCTAACGAAGGCCACACCTCAGAAGGTTGCGTAAGCCACTCTGGCCCCGCCCACCATAAGGAATTATGCACCAGGTCAGCTGGAAATTGGCCCCGAGAAGCTATGTCTGCAGGGTTATCTCCGGAAGGTACGTGATTCCAAATAGCCTCTGGAATTGCTTCCTGGATATGACTCACTCTATTTGCAACAAACGTTTTCCAACGGTATGATGGCACCTTTATCCATGAGTGTGACGGTGAAATCGGACCAAGCAAACATTTCGAAGATGGGTAACAATGATGAGTAGATCTGTTTTACGTATTTAAGCAGATCAGCGAGTAGCACGGCCGAGCACAATTCCAATCGGGGGAGAGAAACTCGTTTGGTGGGAGCGACGCGGGATTTAGCGATAAGCAGGTAAACATGTTTGGTTGTATGGGTGTCGGGGTGTTGTGACTTGAGGTGAAACCAGTGAATATCTAGATAATAGGTATTTATTCTTCGTTCTTACATTTAGAGTACTGTGCGCTGGCTGGTAGGAGGCAGAAGAAAAGAGAGTGAGCCAGTTCAGGCGAGCCTTTTTATGTTAGCCCATTCGTTCATTCCACTCGCTCTGAGTGGAATTAACGAATGGTAAAGATTGTACATGTTTACTGCCCTGACTGCGCATATTTCTGCCTGGGGAGATGTGGCGTTTCAGACGCCACACCACCCCCCCAGGGAGAAAAAAAAGGTATACAAAAAAAACTAAAAAACTAAAACTACTTAAGATTAATACACGTATAACTTAAAGATACAGAATTACTTACTTAAAACTAACGTAAATACTTCTCCTACTCGCCGTTCCACGCGCGCCAAGAGACCCAACGGCCGCTATTTAAACTTCGCGGCATAGAAGCCCTTAAGGTTGACATTCGTGAAGCGCGCGCCCAAATGTCGCGCGCTGCCGGCTTCCGCCAATCAGTCTATCGCTGAGCTAGGTACCGACGCGCATCGCCTATGATCGTAACACTGTTTAAACCTAATAATTACCTGTTTACCTATTAATACTGAGCCTATAGCCGGGGCTAATTCGTTTCTGTGTTTAGTTACTGATAATAACTTCGTATAGTGTTTTTTTTGTGTTTTAATAACCTAGCCAGTGCAAATTTTGTATTAAGAATTAAGACTCAATAATAATAAACTCTGTTTCCCAATTCGCGTCGATCTATCATTTACATACACAATAAATGGCGTCCCAAGTGCGGGCAGAATGCCTAAGTGACTAAGTGAACAAGTATTAGTGTTTAAAAGTGAAAAGAGATATAGTTATTAGTTATAATGTCGCGTAAAACACGGAAGAGAGTGAACGAACTCGATGGTCGTGATGAAGATGAGAACATCTCAATGTCTCAAGCAAATTTCGCCTTTTTATTGGAGACAATACAGCAGTCGCAATCGCAAATGTGTGACCGGGTCTTCGAACGGTTGGAGCAGTTGACGACAAGGTCGTCTTCCCCCGCCCGGCGGCCCAGCGCGTCGCCGAGTACCTCAGCGGGCGAGGCTCCACCGCCGGCCGGCACCTTCGCGACCTGTACATCTCGCTACGCGGGTCGCTCCGATAACATTGAGGCATTTATAGACGCGATTGAATCATTTAAAGAAGCCGCTAATGTCTCAGGCGACATCGCTCTGAAAGGTATGTCGATGTTGCTCACCAATGAAGCCGCGACTTGGTGGCAAAGTGTGCGCGCCGAGGTCACGACATGGCACGAAGCGCTTACATACCTACGCGACGCTTATGGCGACCGCCGCTCAGAGTCCACTATATATAGGGAGTTATTCAGTTCGGAACAGGGTGACGATGAACGGACCGATATATTCGTCGCCAGAAGCCGCGCCCTGCTCGCCCGTCTACCGCCGAGTGATTTATCCATCAAAGCACAGTTGGATATGATATATAGTTTGCTTAATTTCAAAGTAACCAAGGCATTAAGGCGAGAAGAGTTCTCCTCATTTAAAGAGTTGCTAACAAAAGCCCATAAAATTGAAGATTCCGACAGTGCCCGTAACGCTAAAAAGCAAAGCGCATCACAGTCATCACCGAGCGTTCCAGAATTCACGAAAACATCCGCACGCAACGCTCCGTTTTCACGCGCGCGAGCGCCGCCTATTTACGCCAGTACGCCGAGCACTTCAACGCCGCCGCCGCCGCCTTCGCCGCTGCCATCGCTTGCGCAATATCCGCGCGGCGCATCGAGTGTACGTTTCACGCCGCCGCCGGGCGCGCCGTTCGCGCGCGGCGCGGCGATGCCTACACCGCCCGGCGCACAGGCCACGCGCGGCCCACCGACACCTGCGCCGATCGCCGCGCCTAGTCGAGCGCGCTCGTTCTGCGTATACTGTAAGAACTACGGACACGATCGTGACCAGTGTCGTAAGTTAGCGGTCAGGGGTGAGTCAAACTTACTTACTAATCCAGTGTCGTGTTACAAGTGCGGTGCCAAAAACGTTACGCGCGATAATTGCTCGAAGTGTAATGCGGAACAATGCTTTTATAGTTTTAATAACGTAACTGCCGATGACGAGATTAATACTGACTATGTAGAAAACGACGTTTACACTGTAACAGCTGATGAAAATATTTCTAGTGTACCCGTTGCACCCATGTATGATAATAGTAATTATATAACTGAAATGGATTTGTTAAATGTGTTTGCAAATGGAATTTACTCGTGTAATAATAATAATGCTGATGTCGAATTTAATGCAAATAATAATAATGTCGAACGTAAAGTTCCCTCCTCGCGCGCCGGTACCGGCTCTGAATGCGTGTTACGTCGGGTAAATCGACCTATTTTTGACATACAAATTCTGGGTTCGCGTGGCACGGCGCTTATTGATACGGGAGCGAAACATTGTATTGCGGGTTATACTCTGTATATGCTTCTTCTTCGCAAGGGTCACTCTCTTCAACCGGCGCGAAAACTTATTAAGCTCGCCGACGGTCACCGGCGTGAAGTCGATGTTCTTACTACCATCTTAGAAGTGAGTAGAGGGTAAGAATATTCGAGCTCCGTTCATAATACTTCCAGAGGCCAGCGGGAATGACACACTTCTAGGTATTGACTTTTTAGTGACCGCAGGTGTTTCCATCGATTTCTCCCGCGGGTTATGGCGTTTTTCAGACGACAGTGAGCATCGTGAGTTTCAACTTCGTTTCGAACGTGACGTCACTCAGGAACTAACCTGCGCCGCAGCTGATGTTCTGCGAGTTGACGAAGGCTCTCAGCTTATACCACCTGACCGAAACATGCTGGCGCGTGTCTTGTCAGACAATGCGGACATTTTCCAGCCAGGGGGAGCACCAACACCCTATGCTGAGCACCGTATTGACACAGGTGACCATTTACCTATATCTGTGCCTCCGTATCGTTTGACTCCTGCCAAGAAGGAACTGATGCGCCAAGAAATCGACAAAATGCTCAAAGAAGACGTCACGTCGGCTCTCCGGCACTCCTGGTACCAAAACCAAATGGTAGCATCCGTTTCTGCGTAGATTACCGGCGCCTTAATGCTGTGACTAAAACGGACAACTACCCTATGCCGCTTATAGACGAATTGCTCCAATCTACGAAGAGGAATTGCTTCATGAGCACCTTAGACCTTAGGTCGGGATATTGGCAAGTGGGGGTGCATGAGCAGGACCGAGACAAAACTTCGTTCGTGAGTCCATTTGGCACATACCGCTTTAAGCGGATGCCTTTTGGGTTAAAGAACGCTCCTGCGACTTTCCAGCGTCTGATAGACCGGCTACGCACCTGTTCGTCCCTGTCGAACGTGACACTCCTCGCGTACCTTGATGACCTTTTGATCATCTCTGAAGGTTTCGAACAGCATCTAAATGACCTCCAGGCCGTATTCAGCCGTCTTCGAGAGTTTAACCTCTGCGCCAATCGTGAGAAATGTGTTTTTGCAAGGGAAAGTGTCAAGTACCTAGGGCACATAATAACTCAGCAGGGCGTCTCGACAGATCAGGCCAAGGTCCAGGCTGTATTGGAGATGAAGGAGCCAAAAAACCTCAAACATCTGCGTACATTTCTACAGACCTGCTCCTGGTTCCGAAAATTTATACCCAATTTCTCGAAGGTATCAGAACCATTAACCAAGCTGACAAGAAAAGACCAAAACTGGACTTGGGGTCCCAATCAAGCAGTGGCATTCAAAGAACTGAAGCACCTACTAACCACCGCCCCTATCTTAATTCAAGCAGACTTCTCACGTCCATTCGTTTTACGTACTGACGCTAGCAGTTACGCTCTCGGTGCGGTACTCCTGCAGGGGGAGGGTAAAGGCGAGCAGCCTATTGAATATGCCAGCCGCTTGTTGAACTCCGCCGAGCGGCACTATTCTACTACCGAGAGAGAAGCCCTTGCGGTGATATGGGCCGTTGAGCGATTCAGGTGTTATTTAGATGGGCATCCGGTTATAATCGGCAGTGATCATCAACCACTTCGTTGGCTTTTGACCCTGAAATCCCCAACCGGACGGTTAGTAAGGTGGGCGCTAAAACTGCAATCATTTGACATACAGTTTCAGTACACTCCCGGGAAGGTTAACGTGGTAGCTGATACACTGAGTAGACCAAACTGCTCTGAGGATTCTCGTGAAGACTGCGGCATCTGCACGGTAGTGGTAGACCTGCCAACAAAGGATCCTGCAGAGTTGCGAAAAGAACAACTCGCCGACCCCGAAGTGGAGAAGATTGTTACGGAAGTTGAAGGTGCAGACGAGGTGGCAGCTCGACAGTGGACGGAGCGTGGATACTTGATGGAGCAGGGAATACTATATCGCTATAATCCTGATTCAGACAGTGAGACTCCACAGCTTGTTATTCCCATCAGTCTCAGAGCAGAGATCCTGCAAGACTGCCATAACTCCCCGATAGCAGGACATCCTGGAATTGATCGCACCTACTATAAAGTTGCTCAGCTGTACTACTTTCCAGGGATGAGGAGAGTTATAACTGAATATGTCAAAAGTTGCATCGATTGTCAGCGTTATAAATCTACAAATGAGAAACCACCTGGCCTTCTCCAGACACCCGTTCTTAACCAACGTAACGAGGTAATCGCTATAGATTTGTTTGGACCGTTACCTGAAGGCGAACGTGGTGAACGATGGATCCTACTGGTGGAGGATACAGCTACCCGCTGGGTCGAACTATATGCTCTCCAGGAAGCTACCGCAGAAGTATGTGCTCGTACACTCATCGAAGAGTACTTCCTTAGATACGGCTTCCCGCGTCGAGTAGTATCTGACAACGGCGTACAGTTTGTTGGAGCTGTTATGCAGCAATGTATGTTTATTCTGGGAATCAAAAAGAGTCTGATCCCACTGTACCATCCTGAGGCAAATCCCGCCGAACGAAAAAACAGGGATTTAAAGACTCAGCTCGGCCAACTGGTAGAAAATGAACACACCTCATGGCCAACCAAGTTAGCAGTCATCAGATTTGCAATGAACAGCGCCGTTTGCCGCACGACTGGTGTAACTCCAGCTTATCTAATGTATGCACGTGAGATGCGGTCACCCACTGAGCTTCGCCATGATTTGCGAGCAATATTAGATAAAGAGAACTTTGTGCCACAAATCACTCCTTACCTCCGCTCGTTCATCAGTTCCTTATCCGCCGTGCGGGAACGTGTGGAGACACAGCAGGACAAGTCCAAGGACACAGCTGACCAATCTCGCCGTCCAGCTCCCGTGTATGATGTCGGCCATCAGGTGTTGCTCAAGTCGCATGTTTTGAGTAATGCTAAGAAAGGTATAAGCGCTAAGTTCGTACCTAAGCGCGATGGTCCGTACATAATAACGAAGAAGGTTAGTCCCACTACTTTCATTATTGCTCCCGTAACGAAGCCTGAGGAGACGTTAGGGAAATACCACGTTCAGGATTTGACACCATTCGTTAATACAAACTCGGAGCCTGACACCGTGCCGGCTCCTGTTATACCGAAGCGACGTCGTGGACGCCCGAAGGAGAAGCAAAACGAGCTAGTCCAGGAACGAGGGCGTTCTCCTACACTAGAGGGGGAGTATAACGTAAATACTTCTCCTACTCGCCGTTCCACGCGCGCCAAGAGACCCAACGGCCGCTATTTAAACTTCGCGGCATAGAAGCCCTTAAGGTTGACATTCGTGAAGCGCGCGCCCAAATGTCGCGCGCTGCCGGCTTCCGCCAATCAGTCTATCGCTGAGCTAGGTACCGACGCGCATCGCCTATGATCGTAACACTGTTTAAACCTAATAATTACCTGTTTACCTATTAATACTGAGCCTATAGCCGGGGCTAATTCGTTTCTGTGTTTAGTTACTGATAATAACTTCGTATAGTGTTTTTTTTGTGTTTTAATAACCTAGCCAGTGCAAATTTTGTATTAAGAATTAAGACTCAATAATAATAAACTCTGTTTCCCAATTCGCGTCGATCTATCATTTACATACACAATAAAACTAAGTTTACTGAGTTTATGAAATGGCCCGTCTCAGGTCTTCTTAAAATGTTAAATCTTACTTATTATAAATCTGACTTATTATAAATCTAAAATATCTTTAAATCTAACAGTACGGCCTGACCGAGTGGTAACTGGCTTTGGAGGTACAACGTTAGGTACTGGAGTGACAGGCGCTGGCGGGGGCACTGAGAGCGCTGGCGTAGCGGGCGCTGGCGTCGGCACTGGAGGTGCTGGGGACGGCGCCGTAGGCGTGCGCGGCAGCGCTAATCGGCCCGGTGCGGCAGGATTGCTGGGAACGGTAAAATGTATATCAGTAGAAATATAGGCAGGTTTGACACGGTCCATACTGACAGTAGTCTGCCTCCCAGCGATGTCGATAGTCATCGTTTTGGGGTTGCGAGACACTACCCGGTAGGGGCCCGTGTAGGGTGGTTGTAACGATCGGCGGACCGTATCGTCACGAAGAAAAACGTGTGATGTTGTTGCTAAATCTTTAAATACAAATGACCTGGGCTGCGTATGACGGGAAGCTGGAGTAGGGCGTAAATTAGCCATCCTAGCCCGTAGTTGTGCAACTACGTCGTCGGTCTCGTAGGAAAAGTTAGAGCCGGCTACAAGGAATTCTCCAGGTAGGCGCAGTGGTTCCCCGTATACGAGTTCTGCGACTGAGCAATTAAGGTCCTCCTTAAGTGCAGATCGGATACCCAAGAGCACCATGGGGAGCGCGCTATGCCAGCTGTCAATATGGCACATTAGAGCCGCCTTCAGCTGGCGATGCAGGCGCTCAATCAAACCATTAGCCTGAGGATGATAGCTCGTGGTTCGCACACGCTTGGATGTGCCCAAGTCCATTAGTCTGTTAAATAAAACGGATTCAAATTGTCGGCCTCTATCTGTCGTGACAGTAGCGGGCACACCAAAACGGGCGATCCAGCCGTCCACGAACCGATCAGCCACCTCCTCAGCGGTGATGGACATCATGGGCCATGGTCACATGCAGGCATGCCTCAGGCCATCGTGAATATCGGTCGATTGCCGTCAGACAATAAGAGTAACCGTTCGACATTGGCATAGGCCCAATGATATCCACGTGAACATGTTTAAATCTCGCAGTAGGAGTGACAAAATCACCAAGCGGGGTAGAGACATGACGGGTTACCTTACTCTTTTGACACGGAAGGCACTCACGGGCCCATGTGCGGCAGTCCTTATTTACACCAGGCCACACGTAGCGTGCGGCAACGAGGCGTGCGGTTGCGCGTGCGCCGGGGTGACTCAGGCCGTGCAGGCGCTCGAACGCAGGTCGGCGGTGCTGCGGTGGCAGGTACGGTCTCGGCTTGCCGGTTGATACGTCGCACTGGATAGTGATGTCTGTCCCTGGAATTAGAGTAGGTATTAGTTTTAAAGATGAGTTGTTCAAGACTACCTTCAACTCATCGTCCATCTGTTGAGCTTGGGCCAGGCTTGTATAATCATCAGAGAGAGAAATAGTTTCAATGCGAGACATGGTGTCCGCTACAACATTGGCCTCCCCCTTGACATGCCTGATATCAGTTGTGAATTGGGATATAAATGTTAGTTGATTTAGTTGAGAGGGCGGCAACTTCTCTCTTCTCTGCTGAAAAGCATACAGCAGGGGTTTGTGATCCGTATATATCGTGGCGTGTTGGGCCTCCAATATATGCCGGAAATGTTGTACCGCTGTATAGACTGCCAGTAACTCTCTATAATAAGCAGGCCAAATGGCCTGAGCCGGGGTGAGCTTCTTACTGAAGAAAGCTATTGGTTGCCAACCCCGGTCAGTCTGCTGTTCTAAAGCTGCACCCACCTGGGTGCCCGAAGCATCTGTGAATAACGCTATGGGGGCACCGGACACTGGATGTGCCAGCTGAGTTACCTGTAATAAGCTATCTTTACAGGCGTGGAAAGCGCTTTCTAGTTCAGGGGTCCACGGCATCGGCCTCGCCCCCTTCAGCTTTGTGGCTGTGAGGAAATCAATCAGTGGAGCTTGTGTCTCCGCGGCACGAGGTAGGAATTGCCTATAATAATTTATCATGCCAAGAAATCTTCTCAGGCCTTGAGCGGTTTTGGGCAAAGGAAAATCCTGAAGAGCAGATATTTTGTCTGCCGGAGGTTTCAAACCACTCTTGGAAACATGATAGCCGAGAAAGATAACTTCTGTAGCATTCAGTACACACTTAGATGGGTTCACGACCATACCATAGTCAGCCAATCTCCTGAATAGTGTACGAAGGTGAGCATCATGCTCTTCAGCATCCCGAGAGAAAACTAGGATATCGTCTACATATGGAAAACAAAAATCCATACCTCTTACTATTTCATCGATGAACCGCTGAAATGTTTGCCCTGCATTCCGGAGCCCAAATCCCATGTACGGTAGCTCGAAGAGGCCAAACGGGGTCGTAATCGCAGTCTTGCAGACATCAGCGGGTTCCACTCGAATCTGTTGATATGCTTTGACAAGATCGATAGTGCTAAATATAGTGGAGCCAGCCAGGTTATGGCTGAAGTCCCCTATATGACGCACTGGATATCTGTCCGGAACTGTGCGGGCATTAAGTGCCCTATAGTCACCGCAGGGTCTCCATGTTGAATCCTTTTTGGGCGCGAGGTGGAGAGGCGAAGCCCAAGGACTCTTGGAGGGCCGTGCTGTCCCGACTCGCACCATCTCAGCAAACTCCTTCTGTGCAGCACGCAGTTTGTCGGGCGCGAGACGCCGCGGCCGAGACACGACTGGCGGGCCGTCGGTTGTCTTGATGTGATGCACGGTGTTGTGCTTCACCTCTCGCTGCATGCCGGGAGGCCGAGTTATCTCTGGAAATTCAGAAAGAATTGTGTTATTGGGAGTAATATCTATGGCTTTAATACTCAATTGTCCACAGGTTGCGACTGTGGCCCCAGATGTTAAACCTGTGACACCACAGCGCAGGACTTTGTTGCGACAGTCTGGTAGCAAGTTAAAGTAAGCCAAAAAATCTGCTCCTATTATTGGTGTTTCAACATCGGCAATGATGAAATTCCAGATAAACTCACGGCGGAGGGCAAAATTTAAATTAAATTTCCTGCAGCCATAAGTTTTTATGCTAGACCCGTTCGCTGCACACAGGTTGTAATCAACTGCTTGAATTTTATTAGACATGAGTTTGCGAGGGAAACAGCAGAGGTCTGAGCCGGTATCGAGAAGAAAAGTGTATTTTGTCTCTTTATCGGTAACAAAAAGACGGCTGCTACTAGATTGACGGTCAGTTGCCGCCACTACTGGCCGTCTGGCGAGTTTCCCGACCAGCTGCAAGGAGGTACACACTTGTTAGCCTTTGTTTTGAAACAACGGTGATACCAGCACAACCTTCCAATGCTATTCTCTCTTGGTCTTGGCATGGATTTGGACCTCGAGCGAGCCCTTCCCCTTGATCTGTCTGCTGTTAAAGAAGCCACCTGCAGGGACAGTTTTTCTAATCTGGCATATATGGTACTCCAGTTAGGATCTGCTGGAGTAGTTCCAGGGATGCCTAATGCAGCTATAGAATTGTGCACCGGACTTACCTCTAAGATCCTGTCCGCCAGCTCGGCGACCTTGTCCAGGTCGAGGTCGCTCTGGGCTGCTAGTATACCCTGGACGCTGTGGGGTAAGCGCTGGAGCCATAGCTCCCTTAGAACAGCGTCATCTTTGATGGTGTTCCCCGCCAGTGACCGCAGGTGGCGAAGGAACTGTGTGGGTTTCCTGTCCCCTAATTCCTCCCCGGAGAGTAGCTGTCGGACCTTCTGGGATTCGGATGTGGAGAATCTAGTAATCATTTGGGTCTTAATAAAAGAGTATCTTTCGCCTTTGGGCGGAGGGTTGACTACCAGATCCTCCATTTCCCTAGACAATCGCGCGTCAATTTGGCTGACCACATAATTGTACTTAGTGTCGTCAGCCGTAATGTGCGCGAGGGCAAAATTAGATTCAATATGTGCAAACCACGCCGCCGGCCGGTCTGACCAGAAAGGGGCTAAATGAGGACGGATGCCATGGGCAGCCATTTGGGGAGCTTGCGCGGGCCCCGCCAGCGCTCTCAGCTCCTCGTTCGCGTGAGCCAGCAACGCATTTTGTTCGTGTAACTGTTGTACCTGTTGCTCTAACTCCTCCATTTTGGACATTATGTACGCACTCGGTAGAGGATAACAATTTACAATTATCACGTATCAGATATAACAATGAAAAAAAAAACTAGATATATTCACTAAAACCACTTAACGTCCATAAAATTATGAAATATTTTCTCGTGACAGTGACGTCGCTGCGGTGCGTTCGAATACGTCCCCCGAACCACGTTGGTCGTAAATCGAAGCACGTTGGTCGAATCGAAGATCGAAGCACGTTGCGCTGACCACGTCGAAACAAAATGGATGCTAGTTACAACTTGTATAGAATAGAATAGAATAGAATATAATAGAATAGTTTTATTGTATAACTGTGTACATAAGCTGGACGTGACAGAATTGGTTTCAACAGTTACCCAATATCGGGCATACAACAATTTGCATTACTTTAATAGACTAACTTACAGCTAAGATGCGAAATATTCACTAAGGTTATAGAATACTCTCTGAAGCAGCCAGTTTCTAAGTTGGCTTTTAAATTTATGCCCTTCTAAAACCTTTAGTTCAGCCGGTAACTTATTAAATACTTTTATAGCACTTATGAAAGCACTCTTTTTATATATACTGCTTTTGATTCTAGGTAGGATTATATTACATTTATATTGCTGACGTAAATTGCTTTTTACTGCAGACATTTTTGTAAAGTACTCGGCATTGTTTTTGACAAAAGTACAAAGCTCTATAATGTAGATACTAGTGAGGGTAAGGAAACCTTTTTCTCTAAATACATTTCTTAGTGATTGTTGATTGTGAATGTGATAGATAGTGCGTATGCATCTCTTTTGTAAAAGAAAAGTAGATTGTACGTCTGTAGAGTTCCCCCAGTATATTACTCCGTAAGTGAGCAATGGATAGATGTTTCCGAAGTATGCGCTTCTTCTTATTTCTTCTGAGCATGTTTCAGATAGTATGGATAAAGCGTAGCAGTGGCTAGCTATACTTTTATTGATCTTATCTATATGAGACTTCCAATTTAAATTAGGATCTATACTTACGCCTAGAAATTTTATGCTGTTTACTGTTTCTACTGTTACACCTGCTTGACTTATATTTAGGGTAGTAGGGCTAGTTTTATAATTTCTGAATTGCATGAGTTTGGTTTTACTTAGGTTTACATCTAGATTTAGTTTTCCAAGCCATTTAACAATTTTCCGTAGTGTACAGCTAATATCGGACTCTAGATTGGAAACATTTGCTTTTGCAACAGAAAAAAGTATAGTAGCATCATCTGCAAACAGTACACAGAGTTCATTAACAATCTTCGGGAGTTCATTTATGTATATTAAGAACATGAGTGGTCCAAGGATACTGCCTTGTGGCACACCTATATTTACTGTTTCAATGTCAGATTGGTATTGTTCAACTGTTTTAGTACTTTTACAATACTTAGATATAGATGTCATTTGCTGCCTATTGCACAGATAGCTTCCAAGCAACTTCAGTATATGGCCTCTTACACCCACATTTTCTAGTTGTCGTAGGACAATGTTATGTACAACGCAATCGAAAGCTTTCGACATGTCAATGAATAGGGCACAGCAAAGTTGTTTGTCATTTATTTTATCCCAGATGCCTTTAAAAGTCTTAAATATAGCTAAGGAAGTGGATTTGCGTTTTTGAAAACCGAATTGGTTCGAGTCTAGGATAGCATGTGCATTGAAATATTTAATTAACCTATTGTTTAAGACTTTCTCTAAAACCTTTGAAAAGGTTGGTAGTAGGGCTATGGGTCTATAATTGCCCATGTTGTCTTTCGCCCCTTTTTTGTAAAGCGGCTTTATGATAGCTTTTTTTAAGTCGTCTGGAAAAATACCCGTTTCGAGTGTGAGATTAGTTATGTAAGTAAGCGGAATGGCAATATAATCTACACACGTTTTTATTACTTGTACTGGTATTTCGTCATGTCCAGTACTTTTTTTTGACTTGAGTGATTTAATGATCGCTATTATTTCATGTGGGTCAGCTGGCACGACAAAAATGCTATTACATACACTGGGAGAGATTGGTTTATACTCAGTAGGTTGTGAGGCGCAATTTACATTACGACTTGAGAAGAAAATATTAAATGCTGTTGCCATATCTAATGGGTCTTTAATAATTGTACCATCATTATTTATCTTTTCAACCGTGGTGGTAATACAGTTTTTAGAGCGAGTGTGGCTTTTTATGAGCCCCCAAGTCGCTTTGGTTCTATTAGTGCTATTTTGCAAATGATTATCGTTTGTTATTATTTTGGCTTTTCTTATCACTGCTTTAAATATCTTACAATATTTGTTATATCTGAGTTTATTTTCTTTATTTTTACATTGTATTTGCAAATCTAAGTGCATTTTCCGCTTAATTTTACTGGCTCTTCTGATTCCTGTAGTCACCCAGGCAGCCTTTTTTTTATACGTCATTTTGACGGTTTCTACAGGTATACACAAGTCATATATTAAGCGGAACAGATGTATGAACTCGTTATACGCTAAATTAGGGTCAGAGTGACGATATACTTCATCAAAACTAAGCTGCGATATATATTTTATAAATATTTCTAAGTAAAGGTCAATTTTACGCTCTCGTTTGTACCAGTACTTTTCACTAAAACTTATGGTTGTTGGGATTTTTATGATTTGCCCTGTATGGTCAGATATTCCTAGGTTTAAAACCTCAGAGACGTAGTTGCTAGTGTTCGTTAGGATGTTGTCAATGCACGTTTTGACATGATCCGTAATTCTTGTTGGCTCACGTATGGTAGGGCAGACGTTATATTTCCGCAATAAAGTAATAAATCGCTTTGTATCTGTGCCATCGTTCATTAAATTGATGTTAAAGTCTCCTGCAATATAGACTTTCCGCCTAAACTTTCGTGATTTGCATACCAGTTGTAACTTATGTAGAATGCAGATTTTATGTAAATCTGATGCACCATGCGTATCACAAACAACAACACCACGTGTTGCTAAGTCCCGTGCACCCGGTAAAGATTGCTCGCTGCACACACGAACCACGTGCAACTCGCGTTTTCGCAAGCGAAGTACGAGTATGATGCGCGCTCGGCGGCTCTTGATAGCCCGCCTGAGCGTAGCGAAAGATGGGGCGCCTCCAAGCGAGGACGGGACTCCACGACGCAGCCTTGTTGCCATGCGTCGGAGACGGCGTTTTTCCAAGTACGCCGCGCGTCGGTGGTCACCAATTTGGTTGTATGGGTGTCGGGGTGTTGTGACTTGAGGTGAAACCAGTGAATATCTAGATAATAGGTATTTATTCTTCGTTCTTACATTTAGAGTACTGTGCGCTGGCTGGTAGGAGGCAGAAGAAAAGAGAGTGAGCCAGTTCAGGCGAGCCTTTTTATGTTAGCCCATTCGTTCATTCCACTCGCTCTGAGTGGAATGAACGAATGGTAAAGATTGTACATGTTTACTGCCCTGACTGCGCATATTTCTGCCTGGGGAGATGTGGCGTTTCAGACGCCACACATGTACGTCGTCGTGATCATCGGTGGCAACCAGGTACACCACGGCCCCGTATCCAGCCTCCGAACTGTCCGAGATCCCGTGGATCTGACAAGTCTTGATTTTAGAACCGGATAAGCATCGAGGTATTTCTATAGATTGTAATGATGACAGTTGATCAGAATAACGCTCCCATTTTTCCACGATGTCTCTAGGCGGAGTTTCGTCCCATCCAAGACATAAAATCCATAGCTGTTGGATAAAGCACTTAGCGAGGAATGTTAGAGGGGATAGAAATCCCATTGGGTCAAAGATGTTAGCTAATTCACTAAGAATAGTGCGCTTTGTACAGTTACGATTCAATGGTTTTACTTCGAACGTAAATATGTCCCCGCCTGGGTTCCATTTTAAGCCCAACACCTTGAGGTTATGAGTTTGATCATAATCCATTGAAACGGAGTCTGTAAGACAATGTTCGTCTGGCAGATGAGACAGTAACTCGGGACGATTACTCGCCCATTTGCGAAGTTCGATTTGACCCTTGTGCAACAAAGCTATAACTTCAGCTATGGTTTGTTCTGCTTCCTCTAAGGTAGGGGAACCACTGACGATGTCATCGACATATACGTCGGATTGCAAAACTGACTTTGCTAAGGGATATTGATCACCTTCGTCTAGAGCCAATTGCTTCACCGTTCGACATGAAAGAAATGGAGCTGAACTTACTCCGTACGTGACGGTGTTCAACCGGTACTCCTGTATAGGCTCGGATTGGTTAAAACGTCAAAATATAGTCGCGATCACTCTCGGTCATCAAGATCTGACGGTACATTTGTCTCATGTCAGCGGTAAACACGATGGGATTGACACGAAATCGGCATAATATATCAAGGACGTTAGTTTGTAGTTTTGGGCCTATCAGTAGCATTTCGTTAAGAGACACGCCGCGGGCGTCGCTCGCTGAGGCATCGAACACCACACGGAATTTAGTGGAGACGCTATCTGGACGTAAGACACAGTGATGTGGTATAAAGAATTTACCTTGAGACAGTTGGTCGATGGGAACCAGACTCATGTGACCGCTTTGTAGATAATCCGCCATGAAATCGGAATATTGAGCATGGAGTTCTAGCTTGCTTACCAGTTTTCGCTCCAGCGAATGAAATCGCTTTAGCGCCATTTCCCGGGAGCCAGGGAAGAAGAGATCCTTGGCGTTCTCTTTGAACGGCAAAGTGACGATATATCTCCCAGTAGGGTCACGAGATAAAGTTTCGCAGTAATGTTGCTCACACTGGATTTCTTCATTACTGAGCTTTGACATAGCCTGAGGTACAGAGTCGAGCTCCCAAAACCTTTGTACTTGTTCATGTAACTGTTCACTTTCACTGATAAAAAACGAACTAACTTCAGTTATTTGCGTCACCTTAACATTGCCTAATAGAACCCAACCGAATATTGTGTTCAGAGCAGATGGTTGTGATTGTCCGCCATGAACGCTGCCTGGCAATAGAAGAGAAGAGAAGACTTCTGCGCCTAGAAGAATGTCGATATCCCCAGGCAAGTTGCAGTCAGGGTCTGCTAGCTTCAAATTCTGAAGATGAGTCCAAGTTGTTTTGTTAAGCTTGATTGTGGGCATAGGGCCGCATATATTAGCTAGAGTAAGGGCGTCAATATTGAAGACAGTATTCCCATTGACTCCCACTTCAAGCTGAATCGTGCCTGATACGGCAGCCGGTGATTGACCTAGGTCAATCACCGGCCATACGTGGTCTAGACCACGTATGGTACGAGACGTCGACGATCTGTCTAAGCCCAGGCTATTGGCTGCACGATCAGTTATAAAATGAGCTTGACTGCCCGAGTCGATCAAAGCACGAAAGGTTTGAAAGTTACCGGATGAGTCACGAATGTCAATCATGGCGGTCGATAACAATACTAGAGAACTTTCGCGACTGTTTGTGACCATGCTCACCTGTGCCCGACAATAAAACTGTTGACGCCGGTTTCTTTCCGTAGTTTAATTTGTCGAATGGCTTACTAAAACTGGTAGGGTTGCGGTTCCTGTCGGGTATCCGAGGCTTTCCCAAAACGCTTTTTTCACTAGCCGAAAAGTGTGTATCGCGCATAAGTGCATCGCATTGTGTGTAAAGAAAGGTTGTAAGTGACTCGTAGGTAGGTAGCTCGCTTGTTGACGGCTGTTGTTCGAACAGGCATCGGGTTTTTGAATCCAGTTTGGAAAGAAGGAGGTACGTCAAGACAAAATCCCATTTATCAGTAGGCAGATCAAGGCGCGTCAGCATGGTTAAATTTTCGTTAAATGTATCAAGCGTTCTCCGAAATTCATGAGGGGAGTTGGACTTAAAGTTTACGTCTAACATCTCCTTCCAACATGTGAAGACTAAGTCCCGTTTACCACGATACCGTCCAACTAAAGATTCGTACGCAGCGGAGTAGTAGGCCCCTGTTACAGGGAATGTACGGATGAGTAATAAAGCATCACCGGATAAACACGACACGAGGTAGTTCATTCGTTCTGTGTCCGATAACGATTTATTTTCGTGAATGAGCGAAGTAAATACATCGTAGAACTCAGGCCATAACTTAATATCTCCGCTGAAGTTGGGCAAAACTATTTTTGGAAGTCTTACTTGAACGATGTCATTTTTCAAAGGACAAGGTGGTTGATTCGGTTCATCAGAGGTTACTACGAGTTTCCGATGTATTGAAAGAATTTCAAAATAACATTCATCAAATCGAGAACGAATTTCATCTTCCCTGTCCTCCGCGTCACTATCGATAATGTTCAGTATGTCAGCGTGAGCCTCCTCGAACTTCGTTACGTACTTTCCAACTTCCGAATAATAAATTAGAAACGCGCCAATTTTAGATACGTCACTTTTCGCCTGTAGCGCGATCTCTAACGTTTTATTCAAACGGTTAAACGCGAGTGTACGTACGCGACGTAAAGCGGGCAGATCGTGCAAGATAAACCGTCCATTTCGATAGATTTCGATTTTGTTCCTTTAATAGATTCCCTCTTATACATTCTTTAAATGATAACTAGTTACGTATAAGCGGAATATGTAGGTATAGGTAGGAATTGCTAAGTACGTTCCTAACCGCAACAGTTTCCTCGATCACTCGGCCCAAGTAGGTTTTAATAAAACTAAATTAACAAAACAGGCAGACACAGTCATACACAATACCTACCTACCCTAAACAAGAATTCGGAATAAAGTACCGATGGGCGAACGTTTCGATAGTAATATAAAAAGGTAGGTTGAAATATTCCAACTTGATAGATAAACAACGAAGTTGTCGTGGGTGAAATAATTACCTACCCATATTATATCTATCACGAATAAGCTCGAAACTTACAATTACCTACGATTAGTAAACAGCGAATAGTAGTTAATGTAGGTAATACAAGTTTGAAATCAAATATCGAACAGCTTAAAATAATGATAACCTACAATGTACCTACAATCAGCTGTTACAGTGCCTTGCACTTGTTACCTACGCGAAATATCGGACTACTGTAATTTCGTATTTTCTATTCAAGATTAAATGCATGACGAGAATAATACGCACAACAAAACGGTGAACTTTGCTAAATATGAATATCTGTTAAACGTATTGAGATGTGCAAATAACAAGAACAATTTTTTTTTTAAATATGCCCAAATTATTACGATATGTTTACAGCGCGACTAAATTAAGATGGTAACCGTGCAATACCAACTTCTCGTGAAACTGTAGTACAAGACGGCAAGCAACACGACTTTCCAAAATGGGTCGGATAATACCTTAGATGATTTGCAATAATTATTGCGTTCCTTTTACTAAACAGACTGTTATTTATCGAAAATCTTATTGGAATTTAGTTGTTCGTACACACAAACACTTGTTTTAATACTTCGGTGTGATAATTAAAGGTTTATTTATTACTTAAATGAAAGTTACCTACACCGCACTCGTAATAATAATGGCTGGTAGTTATTTATTCATTTATCGAAAATATTGTAGCTAGGTGGTAAATGTTATTCAAATAAATGGATTATTTTCAATACAAGAATTAAATTTGACTGAATCTAAAGATTCCCTGGTTTCGGCACCAAAAATATCTAGCAAATTCGATTGCCACAATTGGGTATTTAAGAAAATATGTGAATAATGTGAATACACGAGACAATGCAAACTGAACTAGGCTATATGCTGCAGTCCTTGATGTCTGAACGGGCTGGAGCTGAATCCTCTGGCTCTCTCCAAGATACCAGGGTACGCGATGGCTGCTTTCTCGGAACGACTACCTACGTGTTTTGGTTTACAGTAACTGCCGGCCGGCTTTGCACTTAAAGTTTGCACTGTGGGGGTTGATTTTGGACACCACAATTGAAAATTATGAGAACGATATAAAGTTTTGATGTTAGCACGTTAGAGGTTCAAAATGGAGTCATACGTCACGCCATTTCTTCGGCATGCACCGTCTCGCTCGCGCGTTACGGGCGCGGTCGTCTTGCCTCTCTTTCGCGTGACTGCAGGCGCAAGCCAAAACGCTTACGTTAACCATTCAGAACGCATCGTGTATTAGTTTAGTGGCGCGAAACTTTTAAAAAGACTATTTGAATAGTGAACAACCGATGTACCTAAGGTTGAATATGGTATGCCAGTTAATCTGGCCACGTTCCTCTTTTTGTTGCCTTGGTTGATTAGGTTTATAGCATTCTACTTTCTTCCATTTACGGTTTTCGCAATTTTTCCTTTATCTATATGCTATAAGAAGTTGCTTCGTACCAAATTTCAAGATTCTGAGTTCACGGGAAGTACCCTGTAGGGCTGTAGGTTTTGATTCCCTTGCGAGTTTCGAAAAATTGCGGATTGATTTTTTCACAGCTCCAAGGGACAGTAGACATTTACATTAGTTATTCATGGTATAATTTTGGATTTTAAATTGGATTTAGGCAGTTTTTAATTCTAATTATGGAACACCGAGTAAAAAATGAGAATCTACACTTGAATGACTTAAAACGATGTTTTAGTAGCACAATTTCACTTATGATTTCCAAAAACCACACACGATAAGTCACAGGTTTATAAAACTAGTACAATAGTGGCACATCAAAGAAAGGTGACATAATATGTAAAATCCTTAGGGGAATTTACTTAGATAATCTATGGGAGAGCTATGGTCTATCAATCCTACCTCCTACGGCCCTACACAACCCTAACACCCTAATTCCCTAGCCCTATCCAACCCTATCATAGATTTAACATATACATATATAATTACATACGTCGGACTCCAGCGGGCATATTCGTGGCATGTCAAAATGATAGGTAAGGTTCGCAAATCAATCAATTCACTTTCGAGTATTTGTACTTAGTATTTGGTACCTAGTATTTATAATGTGAACTTCCAAATATCATAGCAACTAACTGCGTTATTTATAGACGTACTTGGACTACACATAAGTTAAAATGGAGAAAAAATTCGTTTGGCTTTATCTGTCAATCAGACAATTGCAGCTGTGAGAAAGGAACAAAACACAAATGAGTTAACTGGGCATGTCAAGTTCTATGAACACGGCCTCTAAGGCTGTACGTTAGTTAGGTGTTAATTTTTTTATATCCTTTAAATTTTAAATGAAAATAAGATTGAATAGTCTGTGTTATATTTGATATAATTTACATTCATGGTACATTTGTAGGTATATTATGAGAATATATTATTAATATTTTTTCCAAATTCTTGGCAGTCAAGGTTCTACGTCGGCTTGTAAATATCCATTTTAAATGGGAGAACGAGCTTTCAACATCGACTGAAGTTATTGGCAAGTATTTGCATTGCTCAAAATGCTGAAGTGTTTTTATTGACTTTACATGTAGTCTCAACCTCTTCGTTTTGAATTAGTTTATTCATCATCCTTACTGTCTTATACCCTGGATTAGATTTTAAGAAACTTCGTAATTTAAGATATATTTGTTTTCCTTTAGGGTGCAGACGTACTTTTGACAGTTTGTTCATAGTCTTATTTATTACATTCAACGAAGACTGCAGCGGCAAATTCCGATTTTGCAAGTGTTGTATTTGTTATCTCGGAAAAATGTGTATGAATAAACTTCACTTAACAAATAAAGCAAATCTTTCTATTGATTAGACGGCACTCTACCAACAAATATAAGTATGAACGACAGTCATAATGACGCATGTCAGCTATTTATTTGTTTTTTAAGTGGCCACTTCAGTGAGCTATCAGTCATCACTTCAAAGAGTATTTAAACATAAAAGATGAATAAATGATAACGGGTAGGGTAACTAATTTAATTAACTATGTTACAAATACTAGGTACATTATAATACTCGTAAGTTAAGATTTTTTTGTAAACCTTACCTTGCCCTCAAACTGCCCCCTATAGTCCGACGTATGTATACAAATAAGAAGGATGTCTGCACCATGAGACCTACGGGTTACAGACGGAAGGTTGGAAGGGTAATAGGTTGGATATTCACTGCCAACTGCACAGACTCTTGCAGCTGATTAAGGTTACTAAGGTGTCTTCGCCACAGTGAAGGAATATACCCTGGTCGATGAATGATACAGCGATGTCTAAACTCAAAGAGACTTTATTTACAGTTAACATCATATTTATACCAAATTATACATGTGTGTGCGTGAATACATGTACGATCCAAGCATCGCACATTTCACGTGTCAGCATTAAATATAATGACGTTATATTAATAGCTGTATCGGCGATTACGCCACTTATGAATCAGTCTACGTTTATACGTGCTCCTAGCTAGTACCTATACATTTACCTTGGTTATCAATAAAATCATTCAACGACATCAGTGTTTCTATCAAGTCTACAATCAACAATCAACAATCAAATCATCTCAGGTGTACAACCCGTACATCTTATGGTCCTTCGAACCGGATTATAAGTGACAGAGTAACAGGAATTTTCGTCCAAACGGCCTCCCACAAGCGGGTCTCACCGTGCGGATTGAAAAGGCGCAGTAAGTCACACCCAATCCAATCACATTCTTATCAGAAGAGGACATCATCAGTTCCACAACAAGATATCAAGAGACGTCTACAAAATCAATTTAGAGGAGACTTCCTGGCACTCGGAGCTCCTCATTGGCATCAGCTGCAGCGACAATTATTATCAATTTTAAATCAAAAGACCAAGGGTAATCAAAATCAAACATCAATATCAGCGGTATCAATCAATATCACAGGTATATCAATCAATTTCATCAATTATATTAATTAAGATAATTCAATCAATAACTCAAGATGAGTTTGAACAAGGAAATAGAGATGATTATCAATGAACAAAATCAGCTTATGTCAAACATGAACAGGCTGTATGAGAATTACAAAAAAGATGGGCAAAGTCGTCGAACCGTGTCGAATATCAATAATAAGCTAAGTGGCCTCGACGGATTCTGGCATGAATATCAAATCAATCATGAAAAGTTAGTGGCATACAAAAATAAGGATTACACTTATTTTGCCGAAGAAAGCTATGAAAAAACCAAAGTCTTTTACGAATCAGCTCGGTCCGTTTTGGAGACTCATTTGGAGATAGCAAAGCGGGGTCCTTCATCATCAGATGTAATGCCCAACTGGGCGACGGAATCGACCGAAGACCCGAAAAATCAAGAGGAGCAACCTGAAACTTCAACTCATAGGAAAATAGAGGTTAGTAGACCGAGCCATTTGACCCATCAAGAAAACGAAAGTGACCCTAAAGCCGAATCTCAAGACAATCATGAGAAAATCGACCGGCGGGTTCCTATTAATCCCGGGTTCGCAATTCCACCGATCTTCAATAACATGAATAAATCCAGCGTGGATACTAACAAATTATTAGACAAAATGAGAAAACAACAAAGTAACTTCAAGGCCTTTGCACGCACCATACATTACATCGATCTCTCAGTTATTAATGAGAAATGGGAGTTGGAAGATTTACTCAAGTCGGTTCAATCTCGTTGGACAACTATCGACGCTCTTCACTGGGACATCGACAGTGAACTCCTTGAAGACGATGAAGTTTATAATCAAACTTTCTACAAATATGAGAAGAAATTCCAGGATACCAAAAGGTCAATCAATACCAAAATATGGTCTATGACTCATCGGGAAAAATCAACCCCAGTCATGGATATACCGCCGTTTAGTGGAAACTATCAACAATGGACTTCCTTTAAAGATTTATTTAATGAAGCCATCCATTATAACCATTCGATGTCAAAAGCACAGAAGATGCAATTTTTGAAGAACAAGGTCAGAGGTGAAGCTGAAAAGCTAATTCAACATCTCAACATCAGCTCCGAAAACTATGAAACCTGTTGGGAAATTTTGAACCACAGGTACAATAACACAAAACTCATTTTCACAGCCCACCTCAATAACCTCTTCTCGCTACCATCAATGCAACAACAATCATACCCACAAATCAAGCGTCTACATGATACCACCAACGAGTGTTTGAATGCCATCAGGAACCTCGGCGTGGACATCAAGTCATGGGACCCACTCATTGTCCATATTTTATCACAAAAAATGGATGCCGAGAGTCATACAGAATATGTTGAATCCCTAAAGAACCCTCGAGACTTGCCAACCCTTAAAGATTTTCTTGATTTCCTGGAAATGAAGTTCACGTCATTTGAGGCGAGCCGCCGAAAGTTGGACACACCGAAGCAACATCATCAACCTGAAACATCAAGAAAGCCGTTTTACAAGTCATTCGGAGGCACAAAAGAATCGGGCATATCACCAACCAAATCAAACGATTTTAAATCAAGTCATTTACAAAGAAAACAATGCCCCGTGTGTAATAGAAGCCACGGAATATTTCATTGCGAAACATTTCAAAGGGCAGCACCCGAAAGCAAACGAAACATTATTGCAAAATTAAATTTATGCAAAAATTGCCTCTACAATCACTACGATAAAGAATGTTTTTCTACAAGTCGATGCCGCACGTGTCAGGAGAAACACAACACATTAGTGCATGATGCCTACACAATGCAACAAGACACTTCCGCTCTATTTAGCAAGCGGAAAAATATAGCAAATGTTACGCAAGAATCGAATAATATCATGGATGTTTTACTAGCAACTGCACTTATCAAGATAAAAGCAGCAGATGGAAGTTATCATATCATGAGATCAATTATCGACCAGGGATCACAAATGAGCTTGATTTCTCAAAGCGCCGCGCAACTGTTACAACTTCCGCGGCAACGATGCAACGATATTGTTTACGGCATTGGCGCCAAAGGAATAACTTGCAAAGGTGTAATCAACGTCACCGCTACATCACTACATTCCGATTATCAGTTTGATGCCAACCTGTATGTCATGAACACACTGATAAATCACCTGCCGAACAAGACGTTCTCTAAGCCTGAATGGTCTTACCTGGAAGGCGTTCGACTTGCAGACCCCGAATTCCACGTTAAGCGCCCGATCGATCTACTATTAGGAGCCGACGTCTACGCCAAAATCATTCAAGATGGTATTATCAATGTAAGCGAAGCCCTGCCACTTGCACAAAAGACGCACCTTGGGTGGATACTTTGTGGAAACGTGCCTTCATATCAATGCAACATTGTCCTCAACAACATGGAAGATCTTACGCGCTTCTGGAACATAGAAGATATCAATGACTCTTCGAGCTTGTCCTCAGAAGATCAATACTGCTTGGACTTTTATCATGAAACTACATTTCGCCAGAAGGATGGAAGATATGTCGTACGCCTACCGTTCAAGCCTGAGATGGAAGACTCTTTGGGATACTCAAAAAATATAGCCATTGCTCAATTCAAACAACTCGAAAACAAGTTTAAAAAGAACGAAAGCATCGCAAGGGCTTACAAAAACTTCATACAAGAGTACATCGATTTGGGTCACATGCGTGAATGCTCAGACGAATCAGATAGTCAATGCAATTCAACACGAGAATGCTTTTTAGCTCATCACTGTATCAAGCGACCAGACTCAACAACAACTTCTCTTAGAGTAGTCTTCAATGCTGCTGCCAAGACCTCAAATGGGATCAGTCTTAACGACACCATGTACACCGGACTGAATTTACAAAAGGACCTGATGTCACTTATTATCAAGTGGCGACAGTATAAAGTTGGAATGATATCAGATATCGAAAAAATGTTTAGGCAAATCTTGGTGAACAATCAAGACCAAGTATATCAAAAAATCATTTGGAGAGATGACCCCCATCAACCGCTACGTGAATATGCACTGACTACAATAAGTTATGGTACCCGGGTCGCTCCGTTTCTGGCGATGATGACGCTAAAGAAGCTAGCAAGTGATGAATGCAACAACTATCCCGAAGCTGCCAGCGTCATAAAAGAGAGTTTTTACATGGACGACCTCTTACACGGCAGTCACGACATTGAAACAGCGAAGAAATTGCAGGCAGATCTTATCAACTTACTGAAATCAGGGGGCTTCAACCTTCGTAAGTGGGCATCAAATAGGCCAGAGCTACTACAAGAAGTCAACAAGTCTCAAAAATTACATCAACCTTTCGAGTTCAAAGATCAGGAAACTACGAAAACATTGGGACTACGCTGGCACCCAGGGGATGATCATTTTACTTTCCAACTCAAGATTGAACCACCATCAATAAGTAAGACAATGACAAAAAGGGAGCTGCTGTCGAATATAGCGAAGGTATTCGACCCACTTGGGTGGCTGTCACCTCTTACAACAAAGCTAAAACTACTGTTTCAAAACGTCGTATCAAATAACATCGGATGGAACGATCAAGTGCCAGACAAAACCAAAAAAGAATGGGACACAATCTATCAAGATTTACAACATATCAAAGATATCAAGGTACCACGATGGTTAAATACCGGTAAAAATCAAAATATTGAACTTCATGGGTACTGTGACGCATCCACGAAAGCGTATGCATGCGTTATTTATTGTCGAGTCTGCCCCCTAGGGGTCAATGACATTACATCTTTGCCACCGCCGGTATTGGTAGCAGCTAGAACAAGACTCGTGCCAACGAAGAAGGATGTCAGTTTGCCGAGGCTTGAACTCTGCGCAGCTCAACTTTTATCTACATTGATGAAGAAGGTGACGCAGTCGTTATCAGATAACAACATAAAAGTTATCTGCTGGTCCGACTCTACCGCAGTTTTAGGTTGGCTAAACGGGGAACCTAGCAAATGGAAACCCTTCGTAGCCAATCGAGTTGCCAAGACCACCAAAATCATAGCACCAAACTGCTGGAATTACATCAAATCAGAAGAAAACCCAGCAGATTGCGCGAGTCGCGGAATCACGGCTCAACATTTATTGAAACATCCACTGTGGTGGAATGGACCCAAATGGCTCCCATCGTACAGAACAAATCAAGAGAAACCAACTTTCACTACAGATCAAGAAATAAAATCATCAAAACAATGTCACCTGGTAACGTCTAATCAGACAAACGACGTTATCAATGAAATAATGTGCAAGCATAGCAACATGACACGCTGCACGCGAATACTCGCGTGGATACTACGCTTCGCCTCGCGTAGCCATCTACGCTCAAATTACCCAACAGCCGACGAGTTAAGTAGAGCTAAAAATAAAATCATTAAGTACATACAAGAAAGAGAATTCTCAAATGAAATCAGAGATTTGAAATCAAACATCAAGGTCGACGACGTTGTGATTATTCATGACGCAAACTTGCCTGCCGGCAAGTGGGCCCTTAGCAGGGTATCAGATGTTCACCCGGGAAAGGACGGTTTCGTGCGCGTCGCATCATCAGTTAAGACAAAAAACGGAGTCATCAAAAGACCCATTATCAAACTATCCGTCCTACCTGTAACAGAAAACGACGAACCCTCCAAAAATCAAGCAGGAGAACAGAAGAAGGATTCGAATTCGGTCACATGCCACAAGGTCAGAAGTCAGAGAACACCTTCAAAGAGCAAACTCTTTAATTTCATGACTGTGGCCTTCATGCTATTTATGTTATTTATATCACCTGCGCAATGCGCTCACAACATATCAAGTTTCAAAGACGGACAAGGCATTTACTTCGACAAAATAACAAACATGAAACTCGCCCGGGATGAATGGAAACTCGTGGTTTACTACGACATCAATCCCTACTGGGAAGGATCGGAACTGTTTTCAAAATACATCAATCATTTGGAAACTATATGTCACGCTATAGGAAACCAGCAACAATGTAATATAGTATTGACACAGCTACGTCACGCCTTCTCGGAATTAAAATACTACGACAGCATGTTACTCGGTCAACGCTCCGAACAACTTAGAAAAAGAAGAGGCCTTATCAATGGCATCGGTAACATTGCTCACAGCCTATTCGGTGTACTGGACGAAAATTTCGCAGAACAATATCAAAAGGACATTGAATTGACAAGAATCAATGAGAAACACTTGGCTCAATTATGGAGAAATCAAACTTCAGTCATAGAGGCCGAGTACAACCTACTCAAAAGAGTCGAGCACTCAGTACAACATCAACATAAAACCTTCAATCAACACATAAACAACATCGAAAAAAGCATAAACAAACAGGGTAGCCAAATTCAAGAAACAACACAGATAAATGAATTTACTGTGTCCTCGATTATCGCAAACAGTATACTAGTCAACCTAAAAGGAATTCAAGATACTTTATTGGACACTATCACTAACGTCATTTACGATAAATTCAACGTGCATCTATTGACACCACAACAACTGAAAGATGAGCTGAATATCATATCCGGGCAACTGCCAAATGACTTAACCCTTCCATGCGAAAATATCAACAACGATATACACAAGTTATATCATTTAATGAAGGTGCGAACCAGAATGACCCGTCAGTACCTACTCTTTGAGATCCGAATACCCTTAGTATTTCGCGATGGCTACGAACTCTTCAGATTGATATCAATCCCAGTGCAAAACGGAAAAAATATGATCAAAATACGACCCATAGCAAATCAAGTGGCTATAAATATCAAAAAGGAATCTTTTATACCCATGCTGGATGAAACAGTTCAAAAATGTACTCACTACGACTCTAAGACACTTATTTGCACGCTACAAGGTCCAATTTATCAATTGAAGTCGGACACTCACCTGTGTATAGCGGATCAAGTTACAAATAAGTGTTCAGTGCACTCTGACACATGCCGGAACATATGGACGGAACTAAGCGCTACGAATACATACCTTTACTTTTGTTGTGACGTATGTACAGCAAGAATCATATGCGAACAGGACGTAACGGCAGAGTATATCAATAAGGCCGGGATCATAACCTTACAAACAGACTGCGTACTAAACGGAGATGCTTTTACTATCTTTCCTCAAAAGAAACCTTTCAGCGAGATCAAGACTCAAGCAGACGTCGTTAGGTTCAGCGTACCATCTATAAATAATGTTATCAACCTCACGATACCAATCCTTCAAAGAGAATCGAGAGACCCAGCAGAGAACAACATATCTCTGAAGAGTATCAAGGACCAGATCGATCACATGAAAAACGAGGGCTCATTATCAGATGGAATCAACTATCACGACGTTCATCACTACACGGCGATCTACGCGATCATGGCCGTAGTAGCCATGATGGCAGCGCTGTACGTCCGCCGCTGCATCCGGCGATGAAAACTCATGGTGCGACTCACCCCTCCGCTAGTGGCTCCCGCGGCCCGCGGACGTAGGCCCACTGAGATATCAATCACATCGCGCAGCTCAATTCCATCGGCAGACCAGCAGGGCAACGACGGACAACAACAGGAGAGACAAAATCACCGCGCCGCTGCAACTGCCCTCAACAATATAACTACTTCAACAATGTTCAGAGGATTTACCTCCATCCAATAAGTTTATTAATTTCAATGTTAATTTGTTCCATATGACTGAAACTACTGAGTATTCCTTGTATTTTTTTGGTTTTTTGGATTGTGTAAAACTAATCGGCATCTCCTATCAATCTCATCTCGTGGCCGGGAATATGTACGATCCAAGCATCGCACATTTCACGTGTCAGCATTAAATATAATGACGTTATATTAATAGCTGTATCGGCGATTACGCCACTTATGAATCAGTCTACGTTTATACGTGCTCCTAGCTAGTACCTATACATTTACCTTGGTTATCAATAAAATCATTCAACGACATCAGTGTTTCTATCAAGTCTACAATCAACAATCAACAATCAAATCATCTCAGGTGTACAACCCGTACAATACAAATATTCCTTTTCTTATATGTATTTTGTTCATTCAACTAAACAGCTATCGCACTTTGCCCGCGCTCTGTGCTACTGTGCAGTTTCTTGTCCCAAATGTTGATGCTGATGATGCGTACGTATGTTCACCCGTTCACCGCACGTGACACGTGAACATAATAGACTAGCCCCCTTATTACCGGCTCATACAAAACATCCACGCCCGCGGCCCGTCAACTTTCAGCTTCTCTTATTTACTAACTGTTGCGACCGAGTTAATATACCTAAATGTTACAAAACCCTTACAGTGAATTGCTTCTAATCGAGAAAAATATACTTTAATTTAAGCAAATAAGCAGCGTTTCGTTCATTCACTGGAGAACTTACCCTAGTTCATAAAAATTGAGCGTAGAAATGACGCGCGATTGAACAGGAATTTGCGCCCTGTGTTAACGGAGTCGCGGGCATCGCTCGTGAATGCTGATGCGTGATTCTCGCGGGTGTGCCGCCCCGTGCCCGCAGGTCGGGCGAGCCGTTCGTCTACGCGGTGCTGGACTGGAGCCGGCCGGCTGCGGCGGGCGCGGCGGCGGGCGGCTCGCTGGCGGCGGCGGCCGCGCTGCACGCGCTGGTGTGCGGGCTGGCGCGCGCGCGCTCCGCCGCCGCGCGGAGCCTGCTCGGAGTGCGCGGCCGCGGCCCGCCCGCGCCGGCGAGCCCTGCGCGTGCGAGCCTGAGCCTGCCGCTGGCGCTGCCCTGAGCTCCGCATCGCGATGGAGATGTGCGGCAGCTGCCGCTGTATGTGTGGTAGCTCTGCGCCCAGCTGTTCCGGAAAGACTATTTAATTATTTATATTTATTAATACCCAATGTGCTGTTTTTTCACTGGTGATTGTAGATTTAGCGTTAGGGAATCAGACTAGCAGTAGCACGTTACAACGAAAAGTTGGAATTATCTAAAGAGACATTATCAGTTCGATCAGAAATCTCTTATTTTTACCTATGCAATGAATTTAACATCATGTAATATAATTCATCGACTACAAGCTTTAAGGTTCAAATTAGTATTAATATCTACGCGCTATATTCGCGATCCAAAACTCTTTAGGTATCTGTACTGTCAATACCTGGACCTAAGAAGGAAGCAAGAGAGGTGAGGGTGACGACGGGGTGCCCGGGGTGACGGGTGCCGAGGGTGACGAGTGCCCGGGGTGACGGGTGCCCGGGATGCCGGGTGCCCGGGATGCCGGGTACCCCGGGGCGACGGGTGCCCGGGGTGACGGGTACCCGGAGTGACGGGTGCCCCGGGGGAGGGGTGTGCTGCACGTCCCTTGCGCTCATTTTGCAGTTGTACGTACTTTCCGGTTAAACTCATCCTACTAATATTATAAATGCGAAAGTTTGGATGTTTGGATGTTTGTTACTCAATCACGCTTAAACGACTGAACCGATTTGAATGAAATTTTGCACGAAGATAGTTTATAGCCTGGATTAAAATATAGGATAGTTTTTATCCCGGGTCCATGCGGACGAAGTCGCGGGCGGATGCTAGTAAGAATATAAGTTTTAACGTTTTTCTGGACTTTCACTGGTGTAGCTAACTCCGAGCTGTTATAACACTATTTGGCAATGTAAGAATGATCAGGCAGGTGGGCAAATCATCTGATATACTTAAACATTTTGAAGCCTCGTTTTCATTAATTTAAAAACAAAGTTTTAACTGCCTCCAAATCAGTACCTACCCAAATCGCTTCGACTTTGCCTATAGAATTTGAAGAGTTCCCTCGATTTCTTTAGGATCCCATCATTAGATCCTGACCTGATAACATTGCCCATATAACCATTTTCGGTCGCGATAAGCCAATAGTGGTCACAGACTTGGTGAAGGTAGTAGCAGTGTCGAAACGCTTACAACACATACAAACAGTTAGAATTTGGTTGCGATGTGCGGTAATATTGTGAACACTTTGTGACCAAATTGAGTTTTGCTTATTTTGTTACGGAACGGTTTCTATACATTTCGAACTTAATATTAAAATTATTTTTTTGGAAACACTGTTTAGTTTGTGACTGCTTGAACTTGAAATGTAAATGTACCGGCACAGTGTACACAATGTTACCGATTGCCACCAATTACACACAAAGTTACGTAACCGTTCCTAAAATGTGTCGACAATGTGGAATCAAACAAAATATCATATTGAGTCAAGAGTTCTCAAAGTTTGAGCATTCTTTCAGTAGAGAATCGATGTTCGGAAGTGAAAATGAATCGAAAAACAAAACCCTTCCGACTTTCGTCTTCGTTTTATCGAAAAGTCAGTAAACTACGAGTATGTACATTTAGTGAGACTGGTGACAATGTGAGTCCCAGAGAAAATAGTACTGAAGTACCTCCATCGTGCAGTAGCAGTAATAATCAACATCAAAGCGGTAATGTACTAGTCTTAGCGGTACGCAATCCCAGGGTGTACCGCTAGGACTAATCTATTTAAGTAAGTTTCTTTATTGAAAACATTTTTAAGGTTTTGGTCCTGTCAAACATTAAAACATAGTTTGAGAACCCATGTCATGCTCCGTCCATTCGAAATAAATTGACTAACGAGTCGACACATTATCGACACAATGTGAAAACAGTAGAAATAGATTTTAAATTTGAGTGACACCCGGTTAGGTATTAAATAATCAATTTCTGTAGTTTTAACAACTATTAAGTCGTAATTCTAACAACACTAAACATTTTAACAATTATAATATGGTCTATGGACCTTTTTATTGTTATTTTAGTAGAAGACCATCTATTCTAACCTCGTATTCAAATACAATAATTTATCTGGGGGCACGGCAGTGCCCCCGTCAAGTCGAGCGCGAAGCAAACACTGCCGTACCATCCTTTACTGGAACCATTTCGTCGCATTTTCAGGCCCCTATTTGAGAACCTCTGGATAAGACGCAGAACGCAGAAATTTTCGTCATCCAGTAAGCTATAATCACATACTTAAAATCCAAAATTTCAAGTCTGTAGCTCATTTAGTTCTGGAGTTGAGCGAAAGCAAAGTTTCGCATTTATGACACTCACTCACTCACTCACTCATGATTAGACCCCGGATTGTTGTGGCACTGACGTCACAATTTGGGGAGTAAATTGAACAGTATTAATTAATACGGATTTATTAAAATAAGATAATATAAAAAATATCATAGTGTTAATGAATACGAAATTGTACTTATTATTTTTTGGTATACATATTATTGCGAATCTTCCTATAAATAAATTGTCAGTTGATTAAAATATCGACGTTGCTCTTTCGTTAACGGACTCTCCGTAACAGATCAATAGTTGTTCTAAATGACTTGCGGTTAGGCTACGTCTTCTAGCAGAATATATCCACTTCAAAAAGAAAAGCTTCTTTCCACTGAGACAGATGTTATTGGAGCATATTTGAAAAGTTTGCGGTTTGTGACTTTATTAAATTGTATTCGATTACGTACCGTAAATGAAATTATGTTTTTCTCTGGTGAAATGAATATACATTTTTATCTTATCTTATAATTTATGTATCATTTTGTTCTACCATTCCATTTACTCACTCCCCAAATCACCCTATTGTGACGTCAGTGCCACAACAATCCGGGGTCTACTCATGATCATCAAAATAGAACTAGTACTTCCCATAAACTCAGAGAGCTGAAATTTGGTACAGAGTTAGGGTTTAATGGGCACATAAAGGGAAAACTATAAAAACTAGGATAATCGAAGATCTGGAGTACCTGGTGACCCTGATTAGAAAACACAAGAGCCCAACCAAACTATTAGAGATATATATATACCGCCTATACAAAAAATATTCAACTTGGTGGGCCGCTTCATTTGATGTAAAAAATCGAAGGTCTGAAGTATCTGATGAAGAACCCTCAGCTGGTCTCAGCTGTATTAGAGATATGGTAATGCCCCCTTCTACTATTGGTACGTACATTAAAAAATCGATTGTCATTGCATAAATCCAGCGTAGTGGGACACATCTTCTAATTTTAATTTAATCTGTCGAGCAAAACAGCGGCACGGCCGTACCATCCTTTTCTCGAAGCAGTTCAGGCCATTTTCGACCCCCCTATAACTTCGTTGTGGATAAAACTAGAAGCCTGCATTTCCATTAAAAAAAACTGCATAAATAACTTCCCATATAAACATATAGGATTACAAAGTTATATTTGCAGTAAATGGGATCAAGGATAAGATATTGACATAATAACCTACAAAAAGAAGTGAGATCCCATAAAAAACATTTCATGTAAAAAAGAGGCCGTCTCGAAACTCTTTCACCGCAAAAAGTTGTGAGATATTTGGTAGTACCAAGTCTCAGGCATTCTTATTATTCTTTATTTGCTAGCTAAATAAAATTTTGTGACTTGATTTTGAATTTATACACCTTACTTCGCATATGTACATACTGTCTATTCAGGTTTCCTCGCGATGTTTTCCTACGCCAAATTTCCGAAAAACTCATGAGTACAATCCGAGATTCGATTGACGGTCGCATACTTGAACCGCTAGGATACTATGAGAAATAATGAATTACATGATGAATCCAGCAACATAAAAACCGGCCAAGTGCGAGTCGGACTCGCGCACCGAGGGTTCCGTAAAATTTTCAGTTTTCGCAATTTTTCCTTTATCTGTGCTATAAGACGTTGCTTCGTACCAAATTTCAAGATTCTGAGTTCACGGGAAGTACCCCGTAGGTTTTGATTCCTTTGCGAGTTTCGAAAATTTGCGGCATATATCTTTTGATTGCGTTGGCCTAGAAGTTTGATTTTTTTACAACTCCAAGGGACAGTAGACTTGAGTATTTGGTATAAATTTTAGCTTGATACCTCCACGCATTCCTGAGAAAGAGAGAGAAAGAGAGTTGACGGACGGACGGACAACAAAGAGATCCTATATTATTTTTCCTTTTGAGGTACGGAACTACCTAGAATGTGAAACCCGATTTACAATGTAAACTACGTTGTTGTTTGTGACATTATCACTGTCTACAACATAGATAATAGGTATAAGTACATAACATTAATAAATACTAGTGTAATGTTAATATATTATTTATTAGTGAGGATCGATCCGTGCGATCTCGCCAGCTATTATATAAACCTACCAAGGTTTCCAATAGTGGCTAAGGAAAGAAGATTTTGTAAAATTAAACATATTGATTTAATAAATTAAAAAAAAAACCCTAAAAATTTGTTGGATGTATTTATTTTAAATACAAAATACAGTGTGTAGTGGCCTCTAATTTTAAATACCTATCGTAAAATTTCATTAATCACAATTATTTACCAATAGCGCTAGTGAGCACGTTAACGCCCTCTTAAATGATGATGAGGATTATCTATCATCAACGACATTCATCAATTTTATCACATTGAATAAATATATGTACCTACTTTTTTATGACATCGTTTTTATTTGTCTTCCTTACCTAGCTATACTAATATTCAAATTACATACATAAGCCTAGCTAGCACATTCGCGTTAATCTCGAATAAACATCGCATTCGTCCTTTCCTAGTAAGTGGGACGAAGGCTTCTTGTCCGACATATTTAAACACGATAATGCAGTAAATGTTGTAAAATGCCTAGGAATAACTACTCGATGTGATTCACATACTTTTTTATGTTACGTGGTAATCAAAATAGTCGATGAACGAAACATGATAATAATATAACAGTGACAGCCGTTCAAAAATGTTAACCATGTTAACGGGTACCGTACCTACGCCATGTAAAATATTCTACTAACAATTAGTTGCGGCACCGCTAAAAACCGTTAGCGAACAACGCGTCCCATCACTACGCTTCTGGCGCCATGATGTGACAAAGCGCGCTAGTTTCGAAACAGCCAATCGCAGAGCCGAATTACCGACCTCCCCGCAACCCGCACCTACCGCCAACTGTGGTGATCTTTGCATCGAACTAAATCGCTTATAGCCTCTATCTATTGGAGGTTATCTGTGCAAACAAATTTCACTATTGACATGTGATTGACATTTATTTGTTGAGATTATAATAATAGACTGTTCAGGTTGACCAACATTAACATACATATACAGTGCTGCCACCATAGTTTAGTTACTTTGTACTATGAAGTATGTTCATGTATAGGGAGCTCTGTTGCTCTGCAAATAAAATGTCGAAATGGAATGGGCGTTTTTAATTTACGACTAAGATTCAATACGCTTCCACTGCGCTAATTCGAGGAAAAGGGTTATAAAATGGCTCAAGATTACCATTTAATACCACGATTGAGTGAAAATGCAAACTTCGGGCATTGGAAATTCCGAGTAAAATTAATGTTGGAGGAAAAGGGAGTGTTATATTGCGTAGAAGATACTGCTGCTCCCAAAGAAGCGAAGGCCTCAGGAGATGCCAAGGCGAGATCTATAATTGTACAATGCCTATCTGATAGATATATTGAGATAGTAAAAAATTCTAAAACAGCTGCCGACATGCTGTCAAAATTAGAAGACATCTTTGAACGAAAAACGGTATGTAACAAATTACGCTTGAAAAGGCAATTAATTATGCTAAAATGTAGTGCGAGCGAAAAACTGCAAGATTATTTTCTGAAATTTGACTCCCTGGTAGGCGAATTAAGTGCCATCGGATGCGACGTTGATAAAATGGACCAAGTATGCTATCTTCTATCGTCGTTGCCGCCAGCTTATGAAAACGTTATCACATCAATCGAGACAATGATCACGGAAAAGTCAATTGAAATAGAAACAATAAAAGCACGACTGCTTGATGCTGAGTTGAAACAATGTCAAGAAAACAACCATGAAGAAGCATTTCTAGTATGCTACGGATGTGGAAAACATGGACACTTAATCAAGAACTGTAGAGACAAGCCAGCAGATACATACAGCTACAACAGAGGATATCGAGGAAGGCCACATTCACGAGGATATCGAAGCAATCGAGTATATCGAGGACCAAGAAACAATTCAAGGGGCAGAGGCATGCAGCAGAGACATTCAAGCCATGTAGCACAGGCCGAAGATGACCATCATGATGTCCTGTCATTCACAGCATTCAGTACAGGTGAACAGTGTCTTAATGTAAGTAATGATGTACAATTTATTGTAGATTCGGGTGCGACAGAAAACTTGTTAAAGTCAGACTATGAGCGACACATGACAAGTATTGTAGAGTTGGATAGGGCTATTAAAGTATTTGTAGCAAATGGTCAGTACCTAACCTGTTATAAAAGAGGCACATTAAATTTGATGTGTAACAATGTGTCAATAAATGTTGAAGGATTAATTGTACCAAATCTGTCACACAACCTGCTGTCAGTCAGAAAATTGTTAGAAAAAGGATATAATATACAATTTACAAAGAATAATGTATCAATTTCAAATAAATTACAGGAAATAAGTGGTAAATTATTGGGAAATCTGTATGTAATACCAATGCAATTAAAATCAAGTGAATGTTTAGTTGCTGCCAATGATGTTTTGTGGCATCAACGGCTGGGACATGCCAACAGGAAGCATCTGAAGATAATGGGGCTACCATGTAGTGAGACACCATGTGAGCCGTGTATGCAAGGTAAGTCAACAAGATTACCATTTTACTCCACTCCTAAACCTCGTTCCCAACACATTGGTGAATTGGTACATACTGATCTCTCTGGACCTGTAAGTACTCCCACATCGAATGGTGAGGCGTATTATCAAACTATTATTGATGACTATACACATTTTTGTGAAGTATACCTATTGAAGAGGAAAAGTGAAGCTACAGGAAAGTTAATTGAATATGTTTCCAAAATAGAGAGACAAACAGGATATAAAGTTAAAAAGATACGTGCTGATAACGGAGGCGAATTCAAGAATGACATTATGAAAAACTTTTGTAAGAAGAATGGAATCACAATGCAATATACTATTCCTTATAGTCCAAAGTCTAACGGCGTCGCAGAGAGAATGAACAGAACGATATATAATAGAGCCAGAACTCTACTGTTAGAAACAGGATTGCCCAAAACCTTGTGGGGTGAAGCAGTTAGATGCTCAGTATATCAAATTAACCGTTGTCCATCATCTGCCATCAGGTTTAACACACCAGCTGAGAAGATGTTTGGCGATCGTGATCTATTAAGGTTAAGAGTATTTGGATCCAAGGTGTGGGTACATTTACTACCAAAACAGGATAAACTTGAAGAGAGAGCAAGGTCTATGAGATTTGTTGGATATTCACCAAATGGATATCGTGTATGGAATCCTGAAAGTAATGAAATTACAGTTGCAAGAGACGTCAGGTTTGATGAATCACAATTTAAATATAATGAGAGCAAACCAAAAGAGAAAGATCTACTATATAGGTACAAAGAAGAACAACAGGAAGCTCAAGAATCTGATCGAGATAATAAGAATGAAGAAACTGAAAGAAAAGAAGGAACTAACCAAGAGAATCAAGAAGATGAAAGATACTATACAGATGAAGAGAGTATTGAGGAAAATAGACAAGAAACTAAGGAATGTCACACCAGATCAGGAAGAGAAGTACGAAAACCAAAAGAATTACTTGATCATTATGACCTAAATTATACGGCATATTGTCTGTTATCGGGAGACCCTCAAGAATTTGACGAAGCTATACAAAATGAAGAATGGGAAGATGCAATCAAGAAAGAATTAGAGTCACAAAGGAAAATGGCAACATGGGAGGAAGCTACACTACCAAAAGGATCTAAAGCTATAGACACCAAGTGGATTTTCAGAACTAAACAAGATAACACAAAGAAAGCAAGACTTGTCGCTAAAGGGTATCAACAAAACAATTCGTATAATAATTATGCTCCAGTAGCTAAACTGTCAACAATAAGGCTGATGTTAAGTATTGCAGTACTACGAGATGAACCATTAGAACAGTTAGATGTACCAACAGCGTTTTTAAATGGAGACCTAGATGAAGAAGTATATATTAAATGTCCAAAAGGATTAAAGATAGAGGAAGGAAAGGTACTTAGATTGAAGAAAGCTTTGTATGGCTTAAAAGAAGCACCTAAATGTTGGAACAAGAGGTTTCACGAGTTCATCATAGGAAAAGGATATAGTCTGTCAAAACATGACAGCTGTTTATACCGAAAGAACAATACCTGGATTCTACTGTATGTAGATGCCATCTTATTACTTGGAGAAAGCGTTGATATAATTAGTCAACTAAGGAACGAATTTAAAGTGAAGGAACTAGGAGAAGTGAAGAATTACTTAGGATTAGAAATTACAAGAAAGAAGGACAGAATGGAAATAAGACAAAGTGAGATGATACACAAACTATTAGTGAAATTTAACATGCAAGATTGCAAGAAAGTCAACACTCCAATGGAAGTAAATTACAGTGCAGACACCGACTCAGAAGAAAATGTCTCTGATATTCTGACTAAATCACTACCCGCAATTAAACACATGTACTTCATAAATAAGTTGAACCTAGTGTAATACTCTTATTTAGGGAGAGGTTTAGTACACTGGCGTTGTCATGAAAAGTCTAAGGTGGAGATATGGAATGATGTCTATACTCGTTGAATTTATTTTATGGCAGATAGTACCTCTTTCATGGCAACTACCTATTTTATATTTTTAGTCGTGTCTCTCTTCTAGAACACCATCAAGTCGGCCTTTTGAAAGATATCGTGTCGCACTTAGTTAAGTTTTGTTTAGTAAGTTTCTGCGCTGTCATAGTTAAGGTTTAGTTGACTCTCCCCTGCGAGCGAGAAGCATAGTAATCTACAGCAACTCTCTATAGGTAATGTTGGCTCAGGACCGCTTCGGCCTCAGTTTCATTTCGGCAACTTCTTAAGTAGTTCTCATTCGCATTTGGTCTACTGTTCCGATTCGCCAGCATTCCTATATCGTCACTTTCTTATCTCGCCCGCTTTCTTACGTGGGCCACTGTAGTAACTTGGTTATATTCCTAATTAGACTACAGTGCCGATTCGTCAACACTCCTAATTCGTCCATAGTGCTTACTCGTCAACATTCCTATTTAGACCACAGTGCCAACTCGTCAACTACATAGCAGCCCTAATAGTACATCATCATTATCATCAAAGTTATCTTTATGGTTAAGGACAAGTGTGACAACAGCAAATACTAATTGTAACTGCCGCATACTAGCTGGAAAATAGCACTTAAGAAGATATGAAGTGCACATTGACATTAATTTTATCTATGATTCAATGACACACATAAGTCAATTCAGTCAGTCGCTGAATCAAAAACTTCCAACAGTAAAATGTCGAATTTATATATTACTAAATCTCAGAGAGGCCGTGATTTGCTTGTTGTAGGCAATAAATACACGTACACTAAAAGTTCAGAGAATGTAAATTCTTCAAGGTGGAGATGCACAAATAGATGGGAATGTTCAGCGTCATTAACTTTAGATCGAGATCAAAAAAGAATTTTGCGTGAAAGCCTACATATATGTCGTCCAGATAAAACAAAATTAAAGGTGCGACAAATGATTGCAACTGCCAGAGAAGAAGTTTGCCAGAATTTAAAGTCTGTACAAGCAGTCTACGAAGAGATAGTGGAAAAAACGAAACACGACATTTCTCCGCAGCATGTTCCACCATATATGTCCGTAAAAAGCAGTTTATATAGAATGCGTAAAAAATATCTGGAAACTGATAAACTTATCTTTAGACATTTAAGCGAGGTAAAAGTGCCAAAAGGAATGGATAGCAAGTTTCACGTGATAGAGGATGGTGATGATGACAAAATTATCATCTTTTGTTCATTTCTTTCAAAAACCATTATAGAAACGAAAGTAAATGGTTCCTATTTCGGGGACGGTACGTTCAAATCTACCCCAAAGCCCTTTTCTCAACTGTACATCATTCATTTAGACTATTGTTCGGACGAGAAACGCGTGTATATATTTCCAATAATATACGCAATGTTGCCCAACAAAAGGCAAGATACGTACATACGCTTGTTTCATTTAATTAAAAATGAACTTGGCGTTTCCATTGGTAGTTTTAAATGTGACTATGAAATTGCACAGTTTAATGCAGCTCGAGCAGTATTTCCGGACGCCGTGATCACAGGGTGCTACTACCACTTCAATAGAGCTGTGTGGAAGTGGGCTGATAAAAAAAAGGTCACGTCAACACCTGAAGGAAGAAAGGTAACACGATGGTGTGCGAATTTTGTTTTACTTCCACCAAACTTCATACCAGAAGCTTGGGATGCTATAATACGCGAAGCACCAAATACCACAGAATGTAATATTTTCAAAAAATATTTTCTTGACCAATGGTATAAAAAAAGTCACAATTTCTTGAGTTGCTCTAACGATATCCACCGGACGACCAATTCAGCAGAAGGCTACCATCGGAGACTAAATTCAAAGTTGCATGGCAGTGAAAAACCAAATTTTTTTTTATCTGCAAGCTGATAATGCAAGAGGCCAGTCATTTTGACTGCAAAATTATGAGGAGTGCATTTGGGCCGTTTCCAAAAAATAGGAGCAGTAAAGACATTTACTTCGATAAAAAAATAATGTCGTTGCGGAGGAAACTCACGGTGACAGAGATATCTGCTATAGATTTCCTAAAAAAAATGGTATACATTAAGATGGCGTGTTAACTGATGGTGTTGACCCTTTTGTGCCTTTCGGGGAAGGAGTTCAGATTCTACTTGTGTCTGTTTCACAGCACGTCTGTTTCTTACTTTACCGGATTCTTGGCTGGATTCTTCTTTGGTCGGTTTCTAATCAGGTCATTTTGTTAGGTTGTCAAATAACAGACCTATTAAGATTCTGATAATCAAATAAGAATTTGATAATCGAATAAAATGACATGCTTAGAAACCGACCAAAGAAGAATCCAACCAACTAAGAATCCGGTAAAGTAAGAAGACGTGGTGCGGAACTGACACAAGTAGAAACTGACCTCCTTCGCCGAAAGGCTTCTGTGTATGAAGTAGGTTTGTACGTATTATTATTTAAATATTGAAGGATTATTTATTTTCATAAGAAATTTAGCTAAGAAAAGTTCTTTTTTTAAGTTAAAAGCGTAATTTTTTTAAATTATGTAATTTACTCTAGTAAATTACACTTTTTCAAAACCTGCGTTGTAATTGTAAAATATAAACAAGTGTACAGTGTTGTCGTGTTTTTTTCTATATACAGCGATTTTCGATATAGATGTCGGATTCTTTCTGGAAAGATTAGCATGGAAAGGCTCGCTTTTTAAAACGTAACTTTGGAGTACACTCAGTACCGTTAGAATGTATTTCTGTTTTTCATTTAAGTCTGAATTGTTTTGTTGCATAAGTATTATTAAAAAATACACTAATTATTTTATACTCTGATCGTAGTTAATTATTTTATGGTGCTCCCACACTGGCTGTTATAAATGTTATATAACACAGTGTAACAAGGATAGCGTTATAAATGTAACATTGTTAAGATGAACAGGGAGAGTTAATGTTATATAACATTTATAACTATGTGTGGGAGCACCATACGGCCTTCTGGAATGTTCTATCTACTACAGAAATATAACTTTAACGTGCACTTGGTCACGATATTTGCTTCTAGCTACTACTACAAATAAAAACCATTCATCAAATTAGACAACATTTATATTTGTAATGACAAAAAAACTGAACGCACTATACTCTAATACCAACTTAAACATAATACATTTGCATACTGCTCCTGTGTTCTTTAAAACATGGGGTTATTTACACTCGATATTGTAAAATGTATGAAATTCAAATTCAAATCCCGGTAAGGGCATTTATTTGTGTGACGAACACTGGTATTTTCTATTTATTTACGTATGTATATTATATATCGATATATTTATATATAATTACAACGATTTGTCTATTTGTCCCCTACTATGTACGGCAGCGATAACAAAACGAGTTCATCTGGTCTGATCGGTAGGACGAAGCGGAATCATTACTCTTGGTAGTCCGATCAATCGGATAAATCGAAAAAAAAAGTTCATGTGGGTCCGACCAGTAGGACAAAGCGGAATTATGATTTTCGGTAGTCCGATCAATCGGATCAATCGGAAAAAAAGTTCATGTGGTCCGACCGGTAGGACAAAACCGGTAGGACCACGTGGCCAGAGGGGTTGGTATAGTTGTTTTATATATTCGTGATGGTGCACCCGCCATTCTGATTCTCATGTCGATAACTACAAATAAAAACCGATATTGTTTTAAAAATGTATTTGAAATAAAGTAACTGAAAACAAGACTTGCTTGAATGACTACTGCTCATTCAGCGAGTACAACGTCATGTTCCTCAAGGTCGAGCGTCACCATACCTTTTTGAAACGTCATTCGCTATGCGAACGGTAACGGCCAGAAAAGCCCTTTTAAATATTTCTTTCAACGTTTGATTATGTTCAAAATATTCTTCGGCCAACATGTCCGCCATAAACTCATGCCGTTTTCTGAGACCAAAACTGTCATCCGTCTGCGTGGAAATATGCTCAGCAGATTCGTCCGTCTGAGTAAAGACATCTTGGGCAGATGAATTCGGGGTTTGTGAGAAGCTTTCTTCTAACTGTGGCTGAGGTGTTTGTGTGCCACGATGTACGTACAGGTCAGGTGTAGAATCGGTTGATCTCAACCTGAAAAACTCTTGTGTTTCAGCTTGATAAGCTTCCTCTACAAATCCAAGTAGTATTGATTGGCTATATTCGTTGTCCATCTCTGAAAAAAAAAACACTTGTAACTACCTATTTATCTGTCTTTCTTAGATACCTATTGAGCTAGAAAAAATATTTTATTTGAATAAAATGTGTGCTGCTTCTGACAGTTTAAGTGACAATCAGTATTAATTCTACATTCTCAATTCAAATAATTGCATAAATGCCAGTGTGTGCCTACTATTTAAATAACTTTTACTACTCCTAGGTCGATAAAAGAACGCGGACGAGTTGGCACTTTGGTCGAAATAGGAACGTAGACAAAAATGGTATATTGACGATATCAGATATTGGACGAGTTGGCACTATGGTCAAAATAGGAATTTAGACAAAATGGGGTATTGACGATATCAGAAAGTAGGCAAGTTAGGAAGGTGACGATTTAGGAATTGTAGGCTGACGACATGGCACTGTGGACGATTTATGGAGATGACGAAATGAAACTGAGGCCGAAGCGGTCCTGAGCCGTAATGTTGGCGCGATTAGTTACTTAGCTATGTTTTTACTTAATCTCTAATTTCAAGTTGTATAACTTAAATTTCGTTCGTTCTACACTTGAGGGGCTGTGTTGAGATTATAATAATAGACTGTTCAGGTTGACCAACATTAACATACATATACAGTGCTGCCACCATAGTTTAGTTACTTTGTACTATGAAGTATGTTCATGTATAGGGAGCTCTGTTGCTCTGCAAATAAAATGTCGAAATGGAATGGGCGTTTTTAATTTACGACTAAGATTCAATATTATTTACTACTAGCTTCCGCCCACGACTTCGTCCGCGTGGACCCGGGATAAAAACTATCCTATATTTTAATCCAGGCTATAAACTATCTTCGTACAAAATTTCATTCAAATCGGTTCAGCCGTTTAAGCGTGATTGAGTAACAAACATCCAAACATCTAAACTTTCGCATTTATAATATTAGTAGGATCATGTTTTCAAATCAAAAATAACATATCTGAGGCGTCACGCGATGACAACAAAATGAACGAGATCAAGTAAGAAAGAAAGAGAAAGAAAGAAAGAAGACATTTATTCACTACACAAAAGACACACAGAGACAAAGGGAGTACAGTGAAGGGGAGTACATACAATGCAATTGACACATAATGTGTGTGTCTTCGCGGCAGTGAATCGGTCGCTGTCTCAGCATTATGCCAAGGTGTCAGACAGACACCTACAGCGCTGATTTTCAGACAGCACCGTACGTGACCCACGGAACGCAACACAACATACTGCCGATACAAACGTATACACATAATAAATAAATAATTTATATACTAAATCTGTTAAATATGTGACACAAGCACAATGGGATGAGAAACAATTTGAAAAACGCGAAACGGATGGGATGTTAAAAAAAAAAAAAAAAATGGTTAAAAATTAAATAAAGTGCTGGATGGGTTAGGGTTGGGATTTTTGGAGCGTCAACAAATAGCCCTTAAGCTGGCGCCTAAAGGTATACCTGCTAGACGCTCCTTGGATAGGTGGGGGGAGATCATTCCAACACTTGGACGCCGCGAACCTGAAGCTACCTCGAAACGCCGCGGTCCGATGCTTTGGCACCAGAATCATCGCCTTACACCTACGCGCACTCTTGGGCCATACAAGTCTACTCAGCAAATATGCTGGGACCCCAGATCGCACTATGCCAAAGAGAAGAGTGGCAAGGTGAAGCCGTCTGCGTGCAGGCATGTTCAGCAGACCAGCGGCGTTCAAGTAGGGAGTGATATGGGAGCGGGGTGGGACTCGGAAACAGAAACGAATGCATGCGTTTTGCACTCGCTGTATGAGCTTTTTTGTACGACCAGTAATGCAGCCAGCATAGACAACATCACAATAGTTTAATCTTGACAATATCAGCGATTCACAAAGGTTAACACGCAAATCAACACTTAAGTAATCGCGAACATTGTAAAGAACTTTAAGGCGGTAGAAGCAGTTACTCACAACTTTTAGTACGTGGTTCTCAAAGCGCAGCTTGCCGTCCATGAGGAGGCCAAGGTTAGTTGCTTCTACCACCCTCTCTATTGGTTCGCCCATGATAGCAACCTTACTGGTAGTCAAAGTACAATACATTCATTCATTCACTTGATCTCGTTCATTTTGTTTATTAATTAATCCTTGGCGCAAGAACGGTAATAAACAACGAACGCCAATTCCGCTAAGATGTTATTTAGTTCGCATATAGACACACAGATGGCAGGCGGTTGTCATTTTTACTGTTTACATTGGATTTATATACGAAAAGTTAGGTTTTGTAGCTATAATTATAAGGATGTATGCATTTTTGGAGTAACAGAATATTGTTATTGGAATACCTCAGATATTCTTAATGTCTTATTCCCTTGTGATGTTTTTTCATTGTATCATACCATTGGTTAGTAGTAGTTAGCTGTGACTCTTTATTTGAGTTTTGAATTCGTTGCTAACTTTCCGGATATGTTGGTTATGTATTTAGCTCTATATTTATACTTAAGATTCTTTGAGTTGACCGAACGGCCATCAAAGTAGCCCATTGAAAAAGCAACTCGTTACCGTCCTAGGTAGACCGTCTAATTCTTATGATAGTTTTATAAAAAGTTAGCCACGTTAAATAATATCAACCATACTATTTAGGTAATTGTCTGTCAAAAATATTATTTACTATGACTACTAAGAGAATTAACTTACTTACCTTGGGACGTATGTTGAAGTAGGCCCCGAAATTGCTACGAATAGAACTTGCACTAGTAATGTAATGAGTATGTCCCTTGATTATTTTACTTTACATTGATTATTTTCTGAACAACATATACGGATACCTCTGTGACGCACGTGTCAGCGGTTTTAAAGACATGACATGACAGTTATTTATTTTCTGTTCTCCCAGTAAAACATCACCACTGCGTTCTTATAAGAAAAGTTTCATATTAGAGTAAACTTTGATTGGCTGGTTTTAAAGCCCGACCAGCATGGCTAGCACGCGACGGTGCGCGAGCTCTCTCGATTTTTCTCGCACTATCTGTCTCTCTCTTATTAGAACACTTAGAAGAAGAGGTATAGTGCGATAAAAATCGAGAGTATGTCGCGGCCGTCGTGTGCTAGACGTGCTGAGGCCGTACTGCGAAACAAAAACGAAGTTCGTTCGTAAAGCTCCCTCTCTGTCGCACTCGCGTATTCGAGTGACAGAGATAGAAATATACGAACGTCGTTATCAATTTTCGCGGTAGCGCCGCAGCATTTTAATTGCGTATATTTTCGAATTAGCCAAGTACACCGCCAAGAAAACCGCTTTTAATGTAGCCCCACAGTTCGAAGAACCCAGAAGTTCTTCTTTCGATTTCAAAGAGTATTGGAATCCTTGGTGTTGACATTTCCAACGATGTCCAGTTTTGAAGCCACCTAGAGGACAAAGACAAGCTGGCATGCAAAAAGCTCGAAGTGCTTAACAGAGCAAAGCGTTAATTCTCCCCGGGACAGAGATTTTTATTATATAAGTCTCAAGTCCGTCCTCACATGGATTATTGCTGTCATCTCTGGGTGCACCTGGATACCAGCTTGCGCCTTTCAACTGGCTTCAAAGACGCGCGGTGCGAATCTTGGACGATCCCAAACTTACAAGCGGTGTCGAACCGTTGAGTGTAAGGGGAGACTTCGCCTCCTTGTGCGTGTTCTATCGCTTGTGTAACGGTTTGTGCTCCGAAGAACTGTTCGAAATGATGCCTACGGCTGCTTTCTACCACCGCACCGCTTGCCGACGGCAGGGCATTCATCCTCACACCCTGGAACCTAAATGTTCGCGTGCCGTACGGTTTCTCATCCAACGTCGAAGCAAATACGAAACTTTGTGTGCACGTTGTGTTGTAAAAGTGTTACTCAAATGCAACCGTTTTTATGTTACGATTCTTCCCCACGTTTGGTAGTCGCGTCGGAACTGCGACCGAACAATAACTAAATATGTTACGTGTGTCGACACAAAGTGTGTACACAGTTACCGAATGTTACTTAAAATGGTTGTATGGGTGAGACCACCTGGGAGGGATACCCTTTCAAACAAAAAAAGATTTTTCCAAATCAGTCCAGGCGTCTACGAGTAATCGGGGAACATACATAAAAAATATTCCGACGAATAGAGAACCTCCTCCTGAAGTCGGTTAAAACCGACCGCGAGGTAACTTGCAGAACACGACATGGAAATCCTCGAAAATTTGCAATTAGGTATACACGCATAACATATACTATACGTGCATACCTACCTAATGTACGACCGATTATTCTCGAGTCAGGGAATAGTGTGGTGTGAGATGTTTCACATCACACGAGTGGCTTCCCCCAGAGTGGTCCCGCCACGTCCCACATGCCCACATGTTAGGGGCCGCATCGTACCTAGCCATTAGCTAGCGGATTAGTATAGTCAACAGCAGAAGTAAAGGTGGTTTTCCACTAGCGAGGCGAGGCGGGGCGTGGATGGGCGAGAATTGAAATTAGTATGGGACTTACTACCTATTTCCACCGCGCGCGCGCGCGCTCAGTGCAAATAGGTAGTAAGTCCCATACTAATTTCAATTCTCGCCCATCCACGCCCTGCCTCGCCTCGCCAGTGGAAAACCACCTTAAGAACACTTTTGCACCGTATTCCGTTGTGAAAAGGCGAAAAGCTGTTGAATTACTTCTGCTGTTGACCATACAATTTTCTGACAGCTTCGACGAAGTATTTAATTAAGTACTGGATATTTATTGCGTTGATGGTGAAGGATCTTCAGCATCTCAAGCGCGTTACGGACTTTAAGACAGCCCTTACTGCGTATCATGCATATGCATACTCTAGACTCTCCTACGGTCTCGTTCTATGGGGGAATAGTACCGATAAAGTTAAAATATTCTCCTATCCTAGCAAATATTGGCCCAATGGACTCATGCAGACCATATTTTATCAAATACCGTATACTCACCCTTGCCTCCATGTACATTTTTGAGACATGCAAGTTTGTCAGGAAACATCCTGACCTATATTCAACGCTAATAAATAATAGAAGAAATAACCGCAATCTTAATAAGCTAAAGTTACCGTTCTCCAAATTATAAATAATATCGCATAGCCCTCATCACATGACAATTAGAATTTATAATCATCTACCAAATTCGTTAATTTTTTTAAGAAAACCAAACATATTTGATAAACAATTAAAACTATTCCTCACCCAAAAATGTTATTATAGCCTAAAAGATTATTTTGAAGATGTATCCATTTGTAGCTAAAGTAGTTTTTTTTTTTACTATTATATAAGAATTGTATTTGTAGTTTGTTAAAGTTATCTAATGCATGTTAGTTGTTTATATATTATGTTTTGAAATAAGTCCATAGTGATGGCTGTGTAATATTGCTGCGCCCTCGCAGGGCGTCACATGTATACCTACCTTGTTGTTACACCTTGTAACCTATAATGTGACATGCAATGAAATAAATGAAATGAAATGATATGGATAATTAAATAAAACTATTTATTAAATCGAAAACATTTTATTACCTTATAAAGCAAAACTTTCAAATTTAACACAAGAACTACACAGTACAATTAAATAACAAACTAAACATGATATGTGATGCATCGACTGTGACTTGGCTCGCTTTAGAGCTCCGTTCCGATAAACTCATTCAACAATTTTTGGGAAACGCTACGCTCCGAGTATATAATTTTAACAAAAAAGCTGTCATGAATATAATTTGGACAACAGTCTCAAAAAATAACCGATCTTTATCTAACATAACTATGTCTAATAGATCCAAAAATATATCATCTTATTTACAAGATTGCCGTATCTACTCCGCGGACCCGTCGCAGGATCCGCGCCGGCGCCGCGCCCGCGGGACCGGGACCCCGAGCCGAGTGTACACGACGCGACATGGACATGACACTGGCACTCGACCACACTCGGGGTGTCTCTACGACTACTTTAACATGGCAGACACTGCGGGCCCCAGCGCGAGTGTAGTGTAGTGTCCGGCACCGCAGCGCAGTCGCGACAGTAACGATACCTACATCATTTCCCGTATAAAGTACGAATCAGTAACGTGTTCGTCCTCACTGGGTAAAACCTCGACGAGCCCTCGTCCGGCCCGTGTCCGGGCCGCTATACCTACAGTTAAAAGGCATTTCTCGAGATCATTTCGTTGTCACCTACAGCGCTCCTCGGCCGCGCGACGGTCGCGCCGCCGTGCGACGTGACGTCGCGTCGCATCGCGGAGTAAACGCGACCGTAATACGCATTCTCACTCCTTTAACATCGAACCGAAAATATATCTTAACGCGCTCCTACGCCTGTGAGAATAGAATTGAATCTACACATTTTACAATTGAGGAAATAAAAATACTAGTTGACTATCGAATCTATACGAAGAATTTAAAATATATAAAATATAGAATAGCTTATTATTCATAAAATGATCTTCAATTCGCCGCTTCGCGGGGCTAGTGTATGGAACGCAAAAGCTACACCTATGTCAGTCCTCCAGTAAGTTATTGAGAATGAATGATAAATGCTACATTATAAATACTATGTACACGCCGCCTCCGTATCCATACAATTGACTGGTTAAGTGTAAACATTAATAACTTAAATATTGCACCGAAAGATGATCGGGCGCGCGCCCTCGCACGCACCCATATAAATTTTGCTAAATTTAGTCAACGAGTGTGTCAGTATACACTTACATACAACATTACATGAGCCGGCCCGGCCCGAGGCAGGCTCGGCCTCCTATGCTTAGGACGTAAGAGTAATGTAATTATTCTAGGCCACTGTCCTCGGTTCGCACTTGGATCACCCTAAAATATTTTGTTAACATTCTTTTTTTCCGATTTTATTGATTTTCATTTCTGCACATTAGCATTGGCGCACCTGAGGACTTTGAAAAATGTGAATCTGCGCGGGTAGATAGTAACATTCTGTGGGCTGTGTTGTTGGGCGAGCCGAGCGCGGGGCTGGGCGAGCCGAGCGCGGCGCTAGCCGAGCTCCTCGCTGAGCAGCAGCACCTGGAAGGAGGACTCGTCCACCGCGTCCGTGTACAACAACTCCTCCTGCAACACACACCATCATTATTCCAATTTTTTTTCCATAATACAACTACCACTACTAGACAAATCTACTAGTTTGAGCCATATGTAAACATTTTAAGATACATTTTATTTATTATTGAATCAAAGATCAACAAAATGAAAAATATTCGCAACCGAGCGGATCGAACCCACATATCTCCTCTCTTTGTTGGCTCCGGGCAGATTGCTTTGCCAATTTGTAGTTCATTATAAAAAATCTTATGTTTTACCATCACATCATCATATGTCCTATGACAATACTGATATAGTATTTTATGCAATCGTTATATGAGCGTTTCTAAAAAGAAATGCCACTATTATTAATTGTACTTCTAGGAATTTTATGTTAACTATTTCCACTCAGAATCAGGAGCTCTTTCGACCCTGGTAGGACAAAAAACTGTCCCAAAGATATTTTTCCTATTGTGTTACCATTTACCATACACTTTGTATGGTGCTAACACAATAGGAAAGTTCAAAAATGTATGAACATTTTGGGACACTTTTTTTCTCCTAGTGGGATGGAAGGACATCGTAATTTTGAGTAGAAATAACATAAAAGTTGCAGAAAATCTCCGAAAAAATGTAGTGGCATTTTTTTTGAGAAACGCTCATATAATTTATGTTTTTTCAGTCGAGTACCACGTTTAGGCCACGAAGCTTGCTGAGTGGCCTAATTAAGTTACGATACTTAAAAAGCTAATTATATTTATTTATTTAAGGATTGCTAACGGAGTTAACAATGTTACATTTAATGTGGAAACATCAAGTACTTATGTATGTCAAATGCAATGGCAATGCGTTACAATTTTTGCGTTACTGCACTAAACTATCTAGGCTTAAAACTAAATCAGTTAAACTATGGTTCAAGGTTCAACAACAGACCCCTGATTTTGCATTTGAAGCTGTTATGAGAATCACAAAAATATCGATATTTTCCTGTTCTGTAACGAGATCATTGTAAGCACGCGACAGGCGAGGTACAGGTGAGTGCTTGCGAAAGTTGGTTTTACAAAAAGGAACGTGAAATAAGGCACGAGGCATGCGAGGTATTTTAGTCGGGACGCTTAAAGTGAACTTATTAACAATTTGAGGTGAATCAATTAGATTGTTCATGGTTTTATACAAGAAAGACACACTAAGCAACGTACTTCCGAGTGAAGGTCATTCTTGGGAATGGTTAACTTTTATGGAAAGTTTATTAACAATTTAAGTGAGTACCTAGTTCCTCTTTATGAGTTGTTGCGCAAGGGTAAACACTGGGAATGGTAGAACAGGCAAGACCGTAGTTTTAACCAAGTAAAGCGGGCACTGTGCAGTGTGGAGGCGCTAGTGCATTATGACATGGGTCTACAGTGTGTAGTGACTAGGGCTCGCGGTCGTGTCCGGGTTTCGTGTATTCGTGTCGGGTACCCGTGCCCGTGTAACACGCCCGCGGGTTTTAGCGACCGGTCCGAACTGATCCGTGTTATTAGCGCACGGGTACACGTGTACACGGGTACCCGCGTCCTATTTACACGCGGGTAGTACTACCCGTCCTTGAGGTGTGAAGCTAGGAACTGTCCCGTTGTTCTAAGAATGTACATACAAGTACTAAATGAGTGTTCGTAGCTTTGCAATTTTTTTTTTTGTGAATAAAAATAGCAGATTAATAAATGTAACAAATTATAACAAAGTACGTAAAGTTCGCCTTCTCAAATTCAGATTTAAAAAAAGTAAGTACGAATCCATACTAATGTTTTATATGTGAAAGTGGGTCTGTCTGCCTGTGTCTTTCTGTTACCCCTTCACGCTTAAACCGCTGAACCGATTTAGATAAAAATTTGGTATTGAGATTTGAGTCTGGGGGAGGGACATAGGATGTAAACGAGTTCCACGTGGACGGAGTCGCGGGCAGAAGCTAGTAAGTTTTATCCCATAAAAAAACATTCCATGTAAAAAAGAGGCCAAGTCTCGAAACTCTTCCACCTTAAAAAGTTGTGAGATATTTCGAAGTACCAAGTCTCGGGCATTCTTATTATTCTTTATTTGCTAGCTAAATAGAATTTTGTGACTTGGCAATCACATAATACTACATAGTTTTAGGTGTGCAAAAATCCATAAATGCAGTAAAGTTGTGTGATTGCCAAGTCACAAAATTCTATTTAGCTAGCAAATAAAGAATAATAAGAATGCCTGAGACTTGGTACTACGAAATATCTCACAACTTTTTACGGTGGAAGTTTCGAGACTTGGCCTCTTTCTTACATGGAATGTTTTTTTATGGGATCTCACTTCTTTTATTGTGTTATCAATACATACAAATTATGATTGCAGTCTCATTTTTGCTTTTTAATTTTTCCCCCATCCACTGCAAATGTAACATTGTAATCCTATATATTTATATGGGATTACAAAATTATTTATGCGTATCTAGAAATCTGACTCGTGTGGTGTCGGGTAAGAATAGCACCACCCCCTTTCTTCCTGTGGGTGTCGTAAGTGTGTTGTGGGCAATGCGCTAGCAACCTGTCACTACGATATTACATTTTGTCGATCTTTTATACCCACATTGATGCTAAAAGTGGCACTGGAACACAAGTTTCATGTGCTCTGCCTACCCCTTTTAGGGATAAAGGCGTGAATGTATGTATGTATGTATGTATGTATGTATGTATGTATGTATGTATGTATGTATGTATGTATGTAGAAATCTGGACCGAAATTTGCAAAATATTTTAGGTCTAAATTAGTGCTTTTGTTGATCGGTCCGTGAGTATGTGAGTGACAAAATTAAGAAACTTTGACTAGTTATAATTCTTAAACTACTGATTCACATTGAATGAACATGTTTATACAATGCCTGCTTAGTTACTGAAAATTCAGGCTTCTAGTTTTATTCACAACGAAGTTATTGGGGGGTCGAAAATGGCCTGAACTGCTTCGAAAAAAGATGGTACGGCCGTGCCGCTGTTTTGCTCGACTGGCGGGGGCACCGCCGTGCCCCCAGATTTTTATTTGAGCTTAAAATGTGAAAAATAATCTAAATATCTAATATTATATTATAATGTTATATTATTATTATTATTATCTATCTAATTAATCTAGTTTTGATTTTGAACCAGAATAGTTACGAAGCTGGTGGTCTAAAATTGGCCGGTCCCAATTTTAGACCACCAGCTCTAATAGTAGATATTAGAAATAATGATGAGATTAGCACGACCATATTTATAACCTCACAAAGGGAAGGAATCAGTTAATCAAAAGCATGTATCTATTAAGAATTGGTCACATTTATTTCAAAATTGTGTGGGCCTTTACCAACACTCAATATCACAAACTAAATATAACACTACAGTATCTCACAGAAAAAAAAAACTAAGAAAATCGCAACAAAATGATGTCATGTTTTAATCACAACTGTTGAACAGTAAGACCAGTCGAGACAGACCCTTCCACCTCCCTAATATATCCGTTCAGCGGTAAAACAGATAAAGGATTATTACCTGCTTTAGAACGATGAAGTTCGTGCCTATTTGCTCTACTTGCAATGCCATAAAAACCTTTTCGCCGGCAGGCGATGAACAAAACAAACAAAGGAAACTTAGGAGTCCTAAGACGTAAGTAATTAGCTTCAATTTTTTTGTTGAAATTTCGACTTTATCGCAAACGCATAAAACTTAATATTGTTTTGGAATTCAACGAATTGTTTATCAATAGTGTACTAGCTGGGGCTTTTGGGTTTATCCAAAAAAAGTAGCAAGACACTGATAATGCCTATCCAAATGATAATTTCGTTGCTGCAAATTATTTTTACATCGTTAAACTACATCAACGATGTTTAGTACGTCCGAAATTGTAAGATAAAATCCTTTCAAAAACGCAAGCTTAAAAGGACTTTATCATGAGAGCACAAAATCGATTTTGCTTGCATTCGTTAGATAGAATTTACTCTTAGTAATTTAAGGGTATAGTATATCCTAAACTCTAAAGTTTAGGATATACTAGATACCCTTAAATTACGGTACCGTTATCCGATATCGAAATAATTACGGTATACTTTGAATCGCTAACGTAAAAGTTAAAGTATCGTTGTGTTTGAGTAGGTTTTTAAATTTTAAACCTTTATTTTAAAATGATAACGGTATACTTTGATGCAGTAGCAAAATAGTCACTCCCTTTGATGTGCGGCCGAAAAACCAACACCGCGGCCATACCATCGCCATCCCGCCGCGCTATAAGCCATCCGACACCACTACCCTCTCTACACGCTGCACCAGCCTAGTGGGCCAGCAGGATGGCCCATCGTGTGGAGCGGCCATTAGGGTTGAAGTTTTTATTTAAATGGGACCACCAAAATTTATGTGGGACCAACTTGGAGGTATACCCTTGCTAATAAAAAGGAATTATCAAAATCGGACTACTCTGTTTGTTTGTTTGTAAAAGGTCTTTATTTATCATAAAAACAAGTACAATGTAAGTACACTGACACATACACTTACACACAAAAACTAAAATTAAGTTACTTTATACAGGCTAGTTTTCGCCTTTAAAAGCTGGTTGCATTTGATAAAAGAAATTTAGGTTATTACATAAGTATACTTATTACATGTTCTAAGTATGAAAAACTATACCTAAAGGTATTTATTAAATGTGGCCCATTGTATTGGGTGCACTTTTTGCATTAAGACTTATTTATTTAATTATAAACAGAATACAAAACTAAAGTTAGGTAGATCTATAAATACAGTAAGAAAATACTTAATTTAATACTTACTGCTTATTGTGGGTAACAAACATATCGAAATCACCAGAGCGCTTGGCTGTAAGCAACATGGATGCAATTTAACTAAACCAGTAAGATTAAGCGAGCGAGCTACCTCGCCTCCCGCGCGGCCGCGCCACGCGGGTCGCGACGGGGCGACGCGGGTTGCGAGACAGGTCGTTCGAATGGTCACCATTGCCCGTCGCATGCGCAGAGACCAGTGTGACGTCAGGCGGAGGAAACAAATAGTAGTGCTGGGGTAACCGGTAAGTGCCGTATCCGTCGATATATTTAAGATCAGAAGTCGTCTTATTGGAAATATTTGAAACCAAGACATTTTCATGATGTTTACATTTATCAAAGAACTTAAGTGTTAAAGTGATTATGAATTTACGTAATAATGGAATATTTTCGGAAATATGTAGGTTTTTAAGGTTCGTTTTGAATAGAGTATTATAAGCAATTTTTAAAGCTTTGTTTTGGATTGTCTGCAACAGTTCATAATTAGTTAAGCAAGTACTACTCCATACGGGGCATGCATATGTAAGACAAGGCCTGACAAGAGTGGTGTAAATCCTGAGTTTAGTTCGAGGGCTGAGGTTGGATCTACGGTTTAATACAGGACTAAGTGCACCAAGGGCTTGTGCACCTGTAACACGCAGCTTGCATGTATGTTTAGTCCAATTGAGCTTACTGTCCATGATAACGCCCAGGTAACGGACGGCGCTGCTCCAAGGGATCGCATGACCAGAAATTTTTAGTTTCTTGTCAGGGGGTTTACGCTGACGAGTGAAAATTATCGCTTCAGTCTTTGCCGCATTGAGTTTGAGTTTCCACTTGGTAAAGTATGCGTGAAGCAGATCCAAGGACAACTGGAGGCGACTTATAATGAGGTCAGTGTCTTTCGATGACGTATATGATGCGGTATCATCAGCGAAACAGGCCAGATGGGTTCGTGTTTGTATGGGAACGTCATTAATGTATGCTAGGAATAAATAGGGTCCAAGGATGGACCCTTGAGGCACGCCAGCAGGCACTAGCTGTCTTTTAGATTTATTTTCACCTATGTGAACACAGAAAGTACGATTCAAGATATATGATTGCACAAGTTTTACTAAATGCATTGGTATGTTAAGAGTGATAAGCTTGTGTAGGAGGCCTTCGTGCCGCACCGTGTCGAAAGCCTTTTCGATATCCAGTAAGAACATTCCTGACGATTGTTTTAGGTTAAGATGGTGAGAAATATGCTCTGATACTCGAACAAGTTGCTGGGCTGTGGAATGCGAGTCCCGAAATCCAAACTGTTCGTTGATAAGTAAATGTTTGGATGTTGCAGCTAATCTAACATAGATAACCTTTTCGAAAAGTTTGCCTAAAGAGGGAAGCAAGCTAATAGGTCGATAGCTGCTTGGTAAGGTATCATCTTTACCTGGTTTCTTTACGGCAATTACTTTAGCCGTTTTCCAAAATGAAGGGAAATAACCAAGAAACAAGCAAGCATTGAATATTTTGGTAAGTAAGACAATTGCTTTCTGTGGAAGGTTTTTATCATTAAATTATTTATTCCATCTTCCCCAGGAAATTTACGCAGTTTTAGTTTGCGTATGTACTTTGTTATTTCGTGTGGCCGCGTTGGGTGGTTAAGATCAGCGATGATGTAATCATTAATATTTTTTGTAGAATTTTCTATTTCTGGGTCAAGATTGGGGATAGACCAGTCAGTAGTAAGATTCATGTTATTATAAAAAGAGCTAGCGAGTGCATTGCATTGTTCGTCGACTGTTGTAGTTAAAGTAGTGTCATTTAATTTCAAGGGGGGAACCGTGCTTGACTTTGGCCTGATTGTTTTAATCAGACGCCAAATGTCTGATCTGGGATTGTCAACTTTAGCTAGCCTGTGGTTCCATTCTCGGTCACGGTGTTTACGAATTTCAGTTTGTATTTGTACTTGTAGGTAATTAATATTAGATCGTATGCACCTTTTTTCATCGTGGTTGATACAGATTTGTTGAGCACGACGTAGGTAATTTTTGTATCTGATAAGTTTTTTAATGTACTGTGGAAGTTTAATCATAATGCCTGCTTCAATACCAACCGGAATATGATCATCTCGAGCCTTAATGATACAATTACCCAAATTGTCAACGGCTGCATTGATTTCACTTACTGATTTGAATGTTTGGGAGCAGAGAATTATATTTTCATTCAACGAAGAGCGAAAACCCTTCCAATTTGCGCGGTGATACTGAAACTGTTTCACTGTTTTGCGAATGATTGTACCACCAACTTCAAAGTATAGAGGTAGGTGATTTGAAGAAAGATTAGTTACAACTTGTACATCAGAAACATCTTTAGTTTTATTCATAAGGACCAGATCAGGTTTAGAGGGACAGAGGTCGACTCGGTAGTTGACTTGAGTGGGCTTATCCGGTGCTAGAATGGAATAATCGTTCGCAAGCATATGCCGAAACAAGCTTCTGCCACGAGTATTTGTGTAGCTACTGCGCCAGTACTCGTGGTTAGCATTAAAGTCTCCCATAACGATGACTCGCGGGCCTTGGTTAAACAAGATATCTAAGTCGGTATGCAGTAATGGTAGGTTTGGTGATTGGTACGCAGACACCATGATGTGATCATGCCCGGAAAGGTTGATTTGGATACCTATTGCTTCGATATGTTGGGTATTACCTATTTTAACAACAGAATTTGGAATGTTATCGCGAACCATAATAGCAACACCCTGGCCCTTTCCACTGTGGTGTTTATCTTGTCTGTACATGGTAAAACCTAGAGTCAGTAATGTAGTACTTGGGCTTAGCTTGGTTTCACATATAGCTATTACATCGACGGATAAGGCACTCATCGCAAGTTCCAGAAGTTCATCAAGTTTAGTACGGATTCCATCGGAGTTAAATGACAGGAGGCGTAGCACATTTGAATCAGGAGATGTAGCGGCCTAACTCGGTTAGGACAAGCATGACCTTATCAATGGGTGATAAGCATTGGGTGAACTGATGTTTAACATTTTTTATAGCCGACAGGATTTCCAAGATCTCGGAGGTGGTGTCGTCAAGAGCACAAGTGATCTCAGGTGCAACATTCAGTGCTTCAGTAACGGTCACCTTCGGATTCCTCACGAATTGAGAAGTGGCGTCGTCACTAACACGCGTAATCTCAGGGACAATATTTGGTACTTTAGGAACGGTTGTCTTCAGATTTCTCACAACTTGCGCTAAAGTTCTGCTTTGGCCTGCGATGGTATGGTTGATGGCTGGAGCTACAGTTGGATCAGGTCGTACATTTTGAGGCAGCCGAGGAATTTGTCGCTGCATTTGCTCGTTCAGTTTCCTTTGCTGGATACGTTCTAGATATTGAATACGTTTGCCACATTGCCTATGGTTAGCTGTGTGTTGTTCGAAGCAATTGCAACATTGTGCTGGCTCAGCTCGGTCCTTTTTCGTACACTCGGAAGTGTGGTGTGCTCCGGTACATTTTACACACCTCGCAGGGAGGTTGCAGTTTCTAGACGAGTGTCCAAAACCTTGGCATCGAAAACACTGCGTGCAATTAGTCTCTTTAGGTTTATACTTACGCATTGTTACTACGCAGTTGAGTAAGTATTTAATTTTTCTGAACTGCAGTATGTCAGTGCCTGCTGGAAGCTGGATCATAAATAAAGGGCAAGGGCTCGTATCTGGCCTGGAAGATTTCAGCAATGTTATTAATGCTCCTTTGAAGCCAAGTTTTTCAAGTTCTTCTGGCAGGAGTTCTTTGGCGTAGCCAGGTAGGCCTTTGATTACCACCTTTGGGGTTCTTTCATCTTTGCGACTATAAGTCTTGTAAGCAGCGTCTTCGCTGCGTAATCCATCCTTAACCGCTTGATGGTCCATTGGGGTATAGCAAATGACCGCTACCTTTTTCCCATTGCGATATTGCAAGTGAAATCGTTTGGTATACTTCGATATGAGGCTTCTTATCGTTTCATGCGTCCAGTCTTGTTTCACATCCATAATGATCGGTGGTATGTGACCTGACTTTCTTACTACAGTAGTAGCTTCCTGGAATGACGATGATGCGATGGTCGAGTCATCATCGGCGGGGAGTATGTCGAACCTGTTCTGCGTAGGCAGCTCACGAGTCCTGTCGAACTTGTCCACATTTTTCCTGGCAGCTGCAGTACGCTTAGCAGCACGAAACTGATGTTCATCAGATTCTTCATCAGCAACTCTTTTCGCTTTCCACAGGAATCGGATCTTCTCATTAAAAACTTCTCTATGCTTTGCGCCATCGTGTCGTCGACAACTTGTCGATAAGTGGATGGGGCATCACTAGAGTGGCAGATAATACGATAGCAGAGGAATAGCGCTGGCGTGAGTGCATACTAGGCGAGCGCCGAACGTTATATGAGGACTACTCTGTAAAAAGTTATGCGTGTACATAAAAAAATACTCGTCGACTTGAGAACCTCCGTTTTTAAAACGATCTTCCCCGGTGAGGCAATAAGGAATATATACACATGGGTCGCGAAGTGTTTCTATTGTGTTGATTTTTATCGACCGCTTTAACCTTGCCTACGAAGCATGAGGTCATGCATGAGGTCGAGCAGCCCGAGCGGCGGTAGTGGCGACGTGGCCTCCAGCGCCGCCTCCGCGCCAGCTTCCGCTCCCGCGCCCGCGCCCATGCCCGCGCTCGTGTGGTTCGACGGTACCTGCATGAGGTCGAGCAGCCCGAGCGGCGGCAGTGGCGACGTGGCCTCCAGCGCCGCCTCCGCGCCAGCTTCCGCTCCCGCGCCCGCGCCCCCGCCCGCGCTCGTGTGGTTCGACGGTACCTGCATGAGGTCGAGCAGCCCGAGCGGCGGCAGTGGCGACGTGGCCTCCAGCGCCGCCTCCTCGCCAGCTTCCGCTCCCGCGCCCGCGCCCATGCCCGCGCTCGTGTGGTTCGACGGTACCTGCATGAGGTCGAGCAGCCCGAGCGGCGGCAGTGGCGACGTGGCCTCCAGCGCCGCCTCCGCGCCAGCTTCCGCTCCCGCGCCCGCGCCCATGCCCGCGCTCGTGTGGTTCGACGGTACCTGCATGAGGTCGAGCAGCCCGAGCGGCGGCAGTGGCGACGTGGCCTCCAGCGCCGCCTCCGCGCCAGCTTCCGCTCCCGCGCCCGCGCCCATGCCCGCGCTCGTGTGGTTCGACGGTACCTGCATGAGGTCGAGCAGCCCGAGCGGCGGCAGTGGCGACGTGGCCTCCAGCGCCGCCTCCGCGCCAGCTTCCGCTCCCGCGCCCGCGCCCATGCCCGCGCTCGTGTGGTTCGACGGTACCTGCATGAGGTCGAGCAGCCCGAGCGGCGGCAGTGGCGACGTGGCCTCCAGCGCCGCCTCCGCGCCAGCTTCCGCTCCCGCGCCCGCGCCCCCGCCCGCGCTCGTGTGGTTCGACGGTACCTGCATGAGGTCGAGCAGCCCGAGCGGCGGCAGTGGCGACGTGGCCTCCAGCGCCGCCTCCGCGCCAGCTTCCGCTCCCGCGCCCGCGCCCATGCCCGCGCTCGTGTGGTTCGACGGTACCTGCATGAGGTCGAGCAGCCCGAGCGGCGGCAGTGGCGACGTGGCCTCCAGCGCCGCCTCCGCGCCAGCTTCCGCTCCCGCGCCCGCGCCCATGCCCGCGCTCGTGTGGTTCGACGGTACCTGCATGAGGTCGAGCAGCCCGAGCGGCGGCAGTGGCGACGTGGCCTCCAGCGCCGCCTCCGCGCCAGCTTCCGCTCCCGCGCCCGCGCCCCCGCCCGCGCTCGTGTGGTTCGACGGTACCTGCATGAGGTCGAGCAGCCCGAGCGGCGGCAGTGGCGACGTGGCCTCCAGCGCCGCCTCCGCGCCAGCTTCCGCTCCCGCGCCCGCGCCCATGCCCGCGCTCGTGTGGTTCGACGGTACCTGCATGAGGTCGAGCAGCCCGAGCGGCGGCAGTGGCGACGTGGCCTCCAGCGCCGCCTCCGCGCCAGCTTCCGCTCCCGCGCCCGCGCCCATGCCCGCGCTCGTGTGGTTCGACGGTACCTGCATGAGGTCGAGCAGCCCGAGCGGCGGCAGTGGCGACGTGGCCTCCAGCGCCGCCTCCGCGCCAGCTTCCGCTCCCGCGCCCGCGCCCATGCCCGCGCTCGTGTGGTTCGACGGTACCTGCATGAGGTCGAGCAGCCCGAGCGGCGGCAGTGGCGACGTGGCCTCCAGCGCCGCCTCCGCGCCCGCTTCCGCTCCCGCGCCCGCGCCCCCGCCCGCGCTCGTGTGGTTCGACGGTACCTGCATGAGGTCGAGCAGCCCGAGCGGCGACGCGGCCTCCAGCGCCGCCTCCGCGGCCGCCTCCGCGCCCGCGCCCGCGCTCGCCGCCACGCCACCCATCAGCTGCCTGTGGAAACACGTCACATCATACATATGTTAGCTCGACACCGAAGATGTAGTTTATAAGCTACGGTTTACAAAACTAAAGATTCACTCACCCTTAAATACATTAGGTAGGTACATTTATACCTACTATTTATTAACCGCGATTAAGAGTAAATTGGCAAGGAGATCAGGTAGTAATGTAAGAGCATCGGTATATAACTCAATCCAAAAATCTTGTAATATTAAAAACCTTTCTGTTACACAGGCAAAACAAGTTATTTGCATGTGGCTTAAGCCTCGATTATCGTTAGACTAAGGAGATTATGGATACTTAAACCTTAAATCAGTTATTCTTAGAATAAGCAACTTGACAGACTGACTGACTGATACGGCACTTTTCCATTAGCCGGCTCGGCACCGGCATGGCCGTGCACCGGCACCGGCGCCGGGGCTTCGTTTTTCCACTGCGCCGGTGTCGATGCCGGTTTACGCCCGGTGAGTGGTTACACGGACTTCAGCACGACGACACGTAAAGCGTAATATAACAATGATATCGTCAAGCCGTCGACTATATTTGCTATATCTTTTACATCTGTAGTAAGTATGTTTAGACTAGAGTAAGATAAGTATGTATTGTTAGTTAGCCAATGTATCAGGTTGTAATCACGTATTGCTCACACCCTATATAAGCTCGTGCACTCTGAAATATAAAGTCAGTTCATAACCGAACCTCGTTTATTATTCTCCATCCTTTACTCGTACAAGGCGACCTTGCCAGTCCGGCCACGCTATGGTCGAGACTCATAGTCAAGTTTTGCTGAAAGGTGAGCAGTTACTATGGACCTATACTCCTATAATAATTTGTATCCTAGTAACGTTTTTAATCATAACAGTATTGTGTATACGCTGTTGCAATTAAGTCTTCGCCGATAAATATTTTTCAAAATGGGTGTAGGTAATTCAAAAGAGACGGTAATTAGTTTAGAAGAATTATTACTGTTGTATAGATTAACTAGCAACATAGCTTAGTCATATCAGGATACCAAAAATATTGTACTTAAGGAAGGTTTAGAACAATTAGATGTTTCTGATTCCGCAATCATGGAAAAGTTCGAATTAAGAACCGCAGTACCCTTACTGCCTATAATGGATGGTAGAGAAGAAGTGACGAAACAGCTAATTTCGGCTATAGAAATGTATAGAGCAATGATAGATGCGGATTCACACAAATTGTTAATCTCATTTATATTAAAGACAAGGTTCTCGGAAGGTGCCAAATTAAAAATGTCCCAGAGTTATAGAATAGAATAGAATAGAATAGAATAATAATTTATTGCCAAAAACAAGTACAGACATATACAAACAGTGACAAATACAGAATAAGAATATGCTAGAAGTAAAAAGTACAGTTAAATTTTTTGGGGCAATAGGTCCCAGACTCAGCATGTGCTAAACAACAAGAGTCCAGCGCTGGTTTTCAGCTTGGGCCTTATTAGGGCTCGGTCGGTAGCAGAACCTAAGCGTCGGAGTTGGACGCTGTGCTTTCAAGTGCGTACGAATTAAAAATAATAATAATAATACAAAAGTTAAAAAGTTAAAAATAAGAGCGTGTGTGCGTCTGTAATGTGTTGTGTGTGTATGTGTGAGTGTGTGTGTGTGTGAGAGAGCGTACGTGCGTTATTGTGTGTGCGTATGTGCGTATATGTGTATGTGTACGAGCTTGCGATCGTTGTTGTATGTTTGTGTGTGTGTGTGTGTGTGTGTGTGCGTACATGTGTGCGAGTGCAAAAAATAAAAAAATAATGAAAATGAAAATGAATACCCAAGTGGAGAACAAAACAACTAAGGGGAGATGAGACACCCTACTTGTTTTGCCTATCTAATAAGTGACATCAAACTAATCGCTTGAATTTTAACAGTGACATTGGCTCACGCAGCGGAGGAGGGAGGTCGTTCCAAATCTTTGTGGCCGCAAATTTAAAACTCCCCCTAAAAAATGCGGTCTTGTGCAGCGGTATCGCAAGTTTAGTGCATCGTCTTAAGGTCCTTACCCGCGAGTCAGTCACCATTTTAATTTCTCAAACAAGTAGCGAGGCCTCTGAAACTCCATTATTTTTCGAACTGCGCAGGCCAGGTGCAGTTGTCTCCTATATTCCATGTTTAGAGTTGTGTTCTGATTTAAAAAAGGGGTAATATGGGCTCGCTTAGGAACCTCGTAGCAGAAGCGAACACAAGCATTTTGTACTCGTTGTATGGTTCTTTTTGTTTCTGCTAGGAGCCTTGGTCCATATACTGTGTCTCCATAATTAAATTGACAAGAATCTCTCTGATCTTAACTGAGAGATACTTGCGAATCCTGTATAGTACTTTCAGCCGATAAAAAGCATTTCTGATCTTCATATTTACATGCTCGATGTACCGGAGTTGACCATCCATGATCACGCCAAGGTTTTTTGCCGTTTCTACTTGGGTGATGGCTTCGTTTCCCACCGCTACTATTGGGTTTTGGTCCTTGATTTTTGAACGTTGCCATTTATTACCTAGAACTATAAACTGGGATTTGGCTGGATTTAAAACGAGATTGTTATTTACTGACCAGTCAGCTACTATTTTCAGGTCTTCATTGATTTTATTAAGAGAGGTTACTAGGTCGTTCGGCGCGAAGGAGTGATAAACCTGGGTATCATCCGCGTAGAGGTGGGCCTTGCAGTGTTTGAGGTTTTTTACTAAATCAGCAGTATATAAAATAAAAAGCAAGGGGCTTAAAATTGAACCCTGGGGTGTGCCGCGGCTGATTACCTGTGTTTTTGACCTAACTACTTCACCTTGGCTTGTCTCAAGCTCGACGTACTGCGTACGGTGGGTAAGAAATGACTGAAACCATTTACATGCCGTTGCAGACACTCCGTAGTATGCCATTTTAGAAAGGAGTAGTGTTGGATTGAGGCAGTCAAAAGCTCGTGAGAAATCCAGCAGTACAAGAATAGACCCAAGTCCTTTGTCTGACGCGGCAATAATATCGTCTGTGACTGTTGCCATTGCTGTGGCCGTCCCATGTTTACTGCGGAATCCTGACTGTGTACATGGTAATAAGTTATTTTCCTCCAGGTACTTGGAAAGTTGAACGCAGACAATTCTTTCTGTAACCTTAGCGAGTACCGGGAGAATACTTATGGGTCTCAGATCTTTATAATCCTCGGCCCGATTTGATTTCGGTATTGGTTTTACCCTGGCTAGTTTCCAATTATCTGGGAAAGTATTTGTTGCTATAGAAGTGTTGATGATATGCGCTATTATCGGTAGAGTGACATCCAGAGTCATTCGAATCATCTCGACCGTCGTTCCGTCATGACCACTGGCGTTCGTCTTTATTGATGTTATGGTTTTGGATATTACTTCTTCAGAACAGGTTTCTATGTTGAAGGAGTATTTATCTATCTTCTCATTTTCAAATAAAGCCTGCGTGCCCTGGTTCGTGTCGGAGGAACCCGGAAGCGTCAAACAGGAGTTGTTTATTTCATCAGGATTGCTTAAATGTTGGGGAATCGTCGGTGTATCTGCTTCACCTAACGTCGCAGAACTTTTTAGATGCCTCCACATTAGTTTTGGGTGTGACCTATTTCTATTAACATAAAAGGTAAAATATGCCATTTTTTCCCGTTCTAACGCCCCTGTTGTGTAGTTACGTAATTCCTTGTAGTACTTGAGATTCGGTTCTCTCTTGGTCTTCCTGGCTTTACACAGCTTTATCGCGCAGATTCATCATAGTTTTGATATTATCTGTTACCCAGGGGTAGGTTTTGCAGACGGAGCGCAGTCTACGTATAGGTTCATGTTTGTCAAAAAGGCTTGTGATTAGATGGTTAAAACGGTTAACTTTGTTATCTAGGTCGGTCATCTCCATGATTTCCCTCCATGGCATACTTGCGAGATCTTTGTTAAAATTTTCAAAATTAATATTACTAATGAGGCGTTTATGAATGTATCTAGGCACCGGTTTAGGTTTAGGTATAGAAAGTTCTATCAGAATCATCGCGTGGTCGCTAAGCTGAGGGTTATGGTGCACCTGTACCGCCTTACATAAGTTGGGACTATCCGTAATGACTAAGTCCAGCAAGGTCGAACTCGATGTCGTTATTCTAGTCGGTTCATTCACAAGTTGGTCGAGGCTTCTTTGGGATAGGAATGTTGCTAGCTTTTTCGCGTTAGGTAGATTTTCCTGCTGCATATCAACATTAAAATCGGTAAGTAAAAACACGGACTCGGTGGTTGCAAACATATCAAGTGACGTTAAGGGCATCAATGGCGTTATCTACACTTAAAGAATGCGGTCTGTATGCTGTGCCGATAGCAAAACGCCCTATGCCACGAATTTGTAATTCCAACCATGATTGTTCTAGAGTCGATCGCGGATGTTTCTTAACCTGGATTTGTAAGTTCTTTTTTACAAAAAAACCAACGCCGCCTCTTTTAGACCCATTCTGGCGTGGATTGCTTTTTAAAACGTATCCCGGCAACTTAGGAACATATTTTTCTTCCCCGTCTCGCAACCAAGTCTCATTTAGCGCGAGAATATCCGGTTTATGTCTATCCATGGCCGCATCCAACTCATCACGACCCGTGTTTAATGAACGTATGTTCAATAGACCTAGCGTTAAATTATATGACTTTTTACGGGTCATTATGATTAATAAAAAATGTTATATGTATAGGATATATCGCACGTGGTAGTAGAGAGTGACCTATGGACAGCTGGTTCGAGTTACATACGGGCTAGGACTTTTCGCCGACTGAAAAGATATCGTTGCTGCGACCGACCGTAGCCCTCACTATCGTATATGAACATGACACATAAAGATTGCCTTCTTTTTCTAAAACAGCATGAAATAGTAGCCACGAAGACCTTAAACTTGTAATTGGAGTAGCGGTATAACTTCAACCTACAATTTGAAAAATTTTTTGATTTACTACTTTTGTATATTCGGGTGAGGAACGATGCTGTGCCCTTTAAGAGAAAAACATACGTTTTAGGCAAGTCATTATAATTATCGAGTTCTAAGTTATACGTTCTAATAAAATTACCGTTATAAAGTTCAAAACATATTACATCAACCGCACACAGTACAATGCAATACAAAATACAATGCACATACCTGACTTTGGATTCACACTTGGAAAATAGATTCAATAGAGTTATGATACAATTAAATATCTAATTAGTGATATGAAAAATACTTTGTTGACTAAAACATCATTCACTGCATTACAGCAATAATTGCAGAGTGCTACACAAAACAATAGGTCGGTCGAAGCTTACGGCATGGCAGTGAAATCGAATATTTATTTAATGAGCTAACTATATCGCAAGCCGACGGCGACACAACGAAATATGAAGTGTTCAGACCATTGAACGAACAAACGGCTATAAAACGTTTCGCGGACGGTTTACATAACAGTCATCTGCGAACTATCATTTCAGCTAGGGATTATAAAAATCTGAAAGACGCAATAAGGGGAGCTAATGACGAGGGAACCTCAGCTTCATATGGTTATGTTATGAAGTTTGAGCAAAATAGGTATTTCCGTAATAACAAGTTTGCGTACAGAGAACGAGGTCCCTCTGCGCCGTGGGTTCGCGCCTCGCGGTACGGGTAACTTTGGTTACCGTAGCTTCCAATATAAACCACGTACGTCTCATTTATATGTATGCGGACGCAATGAAACAAGTGGGTGTTACGAGAACTCGTTTATTACTGAAGTAGGGTCGCGGGTCAGCTTACGACGGACGCCTCGGTGACGTACTGATCCCTCTCGCCAATCTACGAGCGGATATAGGCCACCGTCACGCGGCCATCAGGCGGCTCCGCAACGCGGACGAAGTCAAAGAGGTACGTGTACGTACCGTAATAACTATTATAGGAAAAGTAACAAGGGTAATGTGAACTTCGTAGAGGAGAAAGATAGAGTCGACGAAAATACGGCCGACATCGTTGAGACGTCGAATTTTGGATTCATCCAATCCATCGACATTTCTTCATACGCTGTCTCGAGAAACGCAAAAACTTCATTTTTACTTGATTCATTCGTTTTGTCCCGGAGACAAGGCCGGGCCTCCACTAACTCGATAAAGTCACGATGCCGTATTTTAACGCCATGACCATGACGCGACCAACCAAAACAACAAACCGAATGAATGAGTCTCTCTCCCTCGCTCCGCGTCCTCCTACCCGCCCCGAGCACTCAGACACGCACACCGCCACAATTCATATAAACTTGTCACCAATGGACTTTGCTAACTGTGTCAACAAACCGCCATATTGAAATTGTCTCTGAATGATGAATTTACTAGTGATGGGGAAGACTCTTACTGTACACTTACTGTCTTTTATGTCAAAACACATCGAATATTAAAATATCAAAAGCAGTGGCGTGCCTAGGGTTTCAGAATAGGGCAAGCCGAGAAATACGTTTTTGTAATTTCCTCGGATAATTGGCGCGATAAATCTTTATTAAGACATCTGTCTCAATTAGCTATTTACCAAAATTACTAAAAGAAATCACAGCGTTCATAGTTATGCTTAGGGAAATTAAGCTGAGAAGTACACAAAACAGGCGTAGGTTTTGGCGTAGAAATTAGTTGTTTCTTCTGAGCAAAGTTAAAGTGTTTACCTTTCCTTCGCCAAGCAATACTTGTAGACACTAAATAATCACAATCCGAAGGCACTACTTCAATCCGATTAAACCACAACACAGGAAACAAAATACTTAATGACCGCACTGACCGGTCTAACACACAACAAACAAAAGTAATTGCAAACGCATATTACTAATATGTACCTATAGCAAATTAAAATTGCAACTAATAGCAATGAAGTGAAGTCGGCCGTCAACACGCGCACGCGCGAATTTCGCATTTCGCTAGACTTGTGTACAACTTCATACGCATGCCCGGCTTAAAATCTCGTACTATTTGCTATATGAACCTATAATAGTTATATCTCATTATTAGGCAGTCTTGATGGGTAAGAAAGAGATAAAGGTAGCTAGAATTTCTATTCCCGCCCGCTTGCAAGCCAACGCGTGCGAGCGAGATGACTAGCTGTGTCTAGCGAGGTCGGCTCGTCACCGCAGCGACAGTGCTGCCCACGGAATAAAGAATCCATTTATGAATTGCTTACCTTTTTGCCTTTTAATCAGGACTAAGATCATCCTTATTATTTATATGAACGAATAAAATATTATTATTTTAATTTATATTTATAATTTCCTAAAAGTTGGTATCCAAAGGTTATCTCGAAGAGATCGCTCATTCGCGATAAGACTGCATGTTGTTACTTCTACTTGTAATCATATTTTACATATTGTATTCTGTATTTATTGATATACATATATGTATAATCGGAAGTCGATAAACGAGAAGTCCCTATGACAGCTCTAAAGAATTTCGAGCTCTGGTAATATGTATCTGAATATTATGTCATACACAATAAAATCCATACTAATATTATAAATGCGAAAGTGTGTCTCTTTGTCTGTCTGTTTGTTACCTCTTCACGCTTAAACCGCTGAACCGATTGAAATGAAATTTGGTATGGAGATAGTTTGAATCCCGGGGAAGGACATAGGATCGTTTTTATCCCGGAAATCATCCGTTCATCAATCATCAAAGTTTGTATCGAGCTACGATATAAACGAGTTCCACGCGGACGGAGTCGCGGGCCGAAGCTAGTAACTATTATAATCTTATAGTTTTCCTAAAGACACAAATACAATGGAAAAATGGATTGATGCCACGAGGAGGAAGGATTGGTTTCTGCAACGATTCAACACCATTTGCTCGAAACATTTTGATGCAACTGATATTTGAGTTTCGCCAAAAGGAAATCGCTTCATTCAGGAAGATTCAATTCCCACGCAGAGTATTGTATGTAGCGTAAGTACGAACAATTGATTCAATTCGCAATACTGACATTTAGTTTCCTGTTATCCGGGTCAGGCCGTAGATTTTGCCACAAAAGGTATAACCTAACTCTCCGCTCCTTTTTTTAAAACCTTAAATACGTAATATTAATTTCTCAACCACATCATTGTATTCCCTAAGAAATGGTGAACCTTGGTCACTGAAGATATTTAAATAAATCCATAAGCTTTGGAACTAACACAATATTTTTTCACGAAAAACGTCGAAAATTTCATAAAAAACGCGAATCCGCTTAGGTAGTAGTGTAGTTCACTCAATCAGAAGAATTAAAAAAATATATAATTTTGATAATCTTTTTTGTTTTGACGTTATGAAATAATAGTTACCTAGCCGCCTTTTAAATATCGTTTCATGTGTCCTAAGAAAGTACATTAATTTTCACACATAAAAAAAAAACACACACACAACCATTTTTCTGCGCTACTTTGACTGCGTAACTAACATCTCCCCATTTTGTGGAACATTAGCAGTATTTGTATTACAGTAGTCGCAACACCAAAGTTACCTTATCGATGGTCAATGAGAAAGTTCTTGTAATGTCAGATAGATATAATCATTCAACCGTCATTGTTTTATTTTAAGTATAGTAAAATGTAACACAGGGTAAGTTTTTATTCCTTAAAACGCGAAGTCCACAACGACCAGTCCAAAGTTTAAATAATTTAAAAAATTGGTGCGAAAGAATGGAAATAATTTATGAGAAAAAGGGAATTAAAACGATTAATCTGAGTACGTATTCATTGAGATTTTAAATTGTCATACGCTACGATTCTTTACCCACTGATAAAACTACCGCGTAGTGTACACAACGGCGATGGCAGGTACAGAGCGTGAGTTGGGTAGTATGTAGCGGCTTTACAATATCACCAACTTTAGTCACAACACTAACTTGCTACCTTTCTTAAAGTAATGATCCCTATAGTTTCACTTTGGCTACGAGTAATCAATTCATGTTCTCGCCGGCTTATTCTCTACGTTTGAAAGCAACTTGAGTCGCTGTTGGGCCCAATAATTATAAGAGAGAGAGAAGATTCTCATCAAAGCACTGAGGTGCCTTCAAACCTGAATTATTACACTACATTACTTATATCTCGGCACTTATCCCAGTCGAAGGAACAAACACCAGCAACTGAGAAGAAACTGGTGCAAGAAGTATTAGCTGCAGAAGCCTACATGAGACGACATCAAGGACAGCAACCTGTGATCTACGACGTAGTCTCCTTATAACAATTTCATTGGGACGAATGAAGCTTTTAGATAAACCCAGAAGTAGCTGTATTGTATCGTCAGTACAAGACAGCAGAACTGTACACCAGTAAGCTGCATAGAGAATGTTAACGCCTCTTTACACCGCCGCGATGACGTCCTCGCTGGCCGGCGAGTGTTCCTGACATTCCTTTAACTATTGAATTTTAAAACTGTCGTAAGAAAATGTTCTTGCAAATAAGTTGATTGTCAAAAAAGAAATGTCTTTTAATTTAATAATTGTAAACTTAATAAAATCAATATCGTGTCCAACTAAAAAAAAAACAAAGTGATAAGCAGAGCCCGGATTTTTCACGGCAATACCAAACACTATCGTAATCTAGCCAGGTGAGGTGATAGAAACATTATTTTACGGCTACGGCTATTGTACTACTGGTAAGTTAATAAAATCAACCCTAGGAATGAGCTTCGGACTGCCTACGATTATGACCTGGGTTTTAGCAGGGTTTACCTTAAGCCCAAAACGTTCACTCCAGGTAGAAATACTCTCCAAGGGCGTATTCATGGAGTGGATAACCTGTGGTAAATCAATGTAATGTAATATCTAGGTACTTGTTTTGCAGAGAATTTATTTATTCAGTTTTATTTGAATATTTGTAACGAAATCCCATGATAAAACAGTCCCTCTATAAAATCTAAATGCCTACGTAAGGACCAAACATACATACATACATACATAGACTAGTAAAGAAACACATTAATTAACCTCCTTTGCATCGTGTAGTTGGGTACAAAATGTAACGTTAAACTACAACTTAGAAAAGTTGAAAAACCCCCGACATTTTCATTTCAAAGTCCAATATCTCAAAAACGGCTTCAGATTTTCATAAAACATAGCTAAGAACATTCAAGGTCACATCAGCGTTCGAATAAAAAAAAACCGCATTACTACGATACCACAGACAGATACACAGACACACAGACACGTTAAACTTATAGAGAATCGAGATGTTCGAACATGGAGCGTTTTTAATGATTAGATTAAATTCAGATATGTCGTAAGCAGATAGTTGTTATGATTCGGTAAGTAATTAAATAAATCCACTAACAATATGCCGAGGGAAAACCGATCCGAAAAATTGTACCTAGTACGCGGGGTACTGCGTTACAAACTTCAGGGCATCAGCTGACGAGTTTTCCACCGCGACAGAGCCAGCTGACGCGTTCATTTATTAATAGTAGCATATAAACTGTCATCTGACAACATTTCAGTTGAGGGTAAATGACTGAAAAAGTTTGTTGTTTTTACGAGTGCGTTTGACCAGCTGAAGGGTTTTCCACCACTGTACAACCGGCTGGCGATTTTTTTCGTTATTATATTGGAATAACTATCATTTGATGATAAAATGAATAGAGGGAAAATGGCAAAATTATATTTCTTTTTTACGTATTTGAGTGGGCCGCAGCTGACTTCCACGGGGCTTCATGGTACAACAATCTTAACCTTCTCACAAGTTATCGCACGGGGGTTTATTGGTCACAAAAATCTGTTGCTAGCTCGCGGGCTATAAGTATTTTACCCGCACACTTGTTGGCCTAATTATAAGGTAGGTAATTTAAATAAACATCCTGGTTGCTCAAAATACAAGTTGCGCCTAGTTTGGGGACCCCTGTTAATTTTTTTCAGTAAGTTTCGCTGTAGCTGTAGGCATACATCTGTCTCAAGTATTATTTTAGTGCTTTAGCTTATTACGTAATTTATGTGTGTGCCGAAACCGAAATAAAGTTCATTATTATTATTCGTCACGATTGGAATCACTATACCCAAATATCCTATTTTTTTCGAATACGGAGATAAAAATAAAAGCGGCCAAGTGCGTGTCGGGCCACGCGCAGGGTAGGGTTCCGTAGTTGCCCGTCTGTCACAGAATGCAGACTTAAGAGTCCGCAGTAAGCTCGGCCGAATTTCACCTTCCCATACAAACGTAGTTACGCTCTCATTTTAAAACTACGTGTTGGATTGGGTTCTCTATTGTATGGGCAAAAATTATTTCCCAAAGTGTCACTTCCCAAAAAAAGTTTCATTTGGTCAAACGTATTATTTGGCATAACATTATTTTTCCAAATTATTGCATGGCATACGATTTATATCCTAATTGTCTAGTGCATACGAAATGTATTTGAGTGAGATTACATTTTTTGCTAAGCCGGTACTTTTGTAATTAGCATACAAATTATTACTTACAAGGATTATTATTTAAAATTAAAATAGTTGGCATACTCAGTTCTGGCATCTGTGGCAATTATTTTAACCTAACCTAAACCTAACCTAACCGCCAGTATGTCGACGTCACCCCGCTTCGCGGGGTGCCTATTTCCGCTCTGAGGGACACAAGTGAACCCTAACCTAACCTACTTATAATACAAATGTTACGGTTGTTTGTTTTTTTACTGCGGGCGGCCTTGTCCCCCGAGCCCCCGTTCTTTGGCTACCCTTATCTAGTTAAACCCCTGTAATCAGTTGTTGCTTGTTTTTGTAATGTAATAAAATTTCGAACAAATGAAATTCGTTGTTTTGTTATTCTGGTATTTAAAATTCATACAAAATGAATCATTTGCCAAATAATATTCCCTGAACAGTTATTCTATGAAATAATAAAAATTGGAATGATCTGGTCATGAAATAAAATTACATAAAACAATAATTTTTCAAATACTGGCCAGTTATGCTATGTGAAGTGTGAGAAATGAAAATTCGAACAAATGTTTTGTTTGGAAAACAATATTAGCCCAAACAAAGTGTTTGCTTAATAAACTTTTGTCTTAATAACACTTGACAAAGCAAAATGATGCCAGATGATATTTTGACCAAATGAACAAAATGCGAAACAAAAATGTGCTATTTGTTCGTTTGGGAAATGAAACTACTGCCACAAGTTTTGTGCGAAGTGAAATTTGGGGAAAAATATTTTGCCGAAACAGCAGGATACCGTTGGATTGTGACGAAACTTTGCATATACAATGACATGAGGTATATCTATGTCTGCTATGCGCAAGAAGCAGCGTGCCGTAAGTTTTAACATTGCCACGGGTGGGGGGGCATGTCGCAGGGCAGAGGGGCTACCGCAAAACCAAAACGAACTTCGTTCGTGTATCTCCGTCTCTGTCGCACAGGGAGGGAGATAAACGGTCTTTTGCGCGCTCGCCGCAGGCAAGAAGCACCGTGCCGTGAAAAAGCAACTCTACCGTCCACGGTAAAAGGTTCAAATTCTAATGACAATGTATTTACACCCGAAATGAAGTGCATTTCTTACCAGTTAACTAGTTATGTCTACTACTCGTTAACTAGTTATGTCTACTCAACTGTGATAGTTTTCCTTTTAAATTCATTGCATGTACTACTGCCACGATTTTTTTCACGTCCCCAGTAGTAGCCATTTAGCCGGCAGGGGTCGAGTCATGTGTCCCCCAAACATGACTCGAACAAAAATTAGGGCTTTAAATCCCATTATCTCGCAAACGCATAACTGAGTTAAAAAATATATGATATAATAATGAATATTATATTCTTGAACAAGCTATCCAACGATACCCCACACTATAGGTTTAACGAGAAAAAAAAATACATCACCAATTTACATGTAGGGGAGGTACCCTAAAAAACCACGCCGAATTGCAGTTTTCTAGTTGCAAGGGTTACTGAGCTGAGAGACGGACGGACATGGCGAAACTATAAGGGTTCCTTGTTGACTACGGACCCCTAAAAATGAAGGATGCCATCTGAAGTTGTATATTATTTTTCTCAAACATGCAATGAAATATTGACGTTGTGTTCTTCATATTGGGCTTCGAAGTGTCACGTTTCGGGCGCAGCGAGACGAGAGATCCGTTATGGCATTTAATACAAAATTGGAGGCCTAGGCCGGCAATATGGTCTTTTTGAATTTTCATTCCACTATTTGTGGCACAGGATCCCGGCGTTCAGCCATGAAAGTTTGATTTCTTGAGAGTTTTATGTATTTATTTCATTGCATGTTTGAGAAAAGCCCTATACATACCTCGGCGTGAAAAGGGGTTGCCAGCCTCATAACTATCCGACCTCGCTACGCTCGGCCGTCTATATGTGCTCGGCCGGCAACCCTTACTTCCCGGCCTCTGTAGTAATGTACTATTATAGCACAGTCGTGTCGCCTGCTGCCCGTTCGGTGGTAAGCAGCTAGCGACACCTGTGGTTTGACATGTGTTCGTTACTTGCGTAGAATAGGTATGGAATGTCGGGAACGTGTGATGGTGGTGGTGGTGGTGTGGAACGGGTGCGTGTTGCGTGGTGTGTGGTGTGTAGTGTGTGGTGTGTGTGGTGCGTGGTGCGTGGTGCGTGGTGCGTGGTGTTTGGTGTGTGGTGTGTGGTGTGTGGTGTGTGGTGTGTGGTGTGTGGTGTGTGGTGTGTGGTGTGTGGTGTGGTGAGGGATACTGACTGGCTGTCCTCGCCGCCCGCCGCCGCCAGGAACAGGTCGCTGCGCACCGCGCACGCGCGCTCCTCCACCTGACACACAAGAGGACGCATATTATATTATATACATGACCATATATTCATTCTTATAGTACACCTCAGTGAAGTGTGGCGATTACGCGCGGTAAGGTTTGGGATACACTTTCGACGTTCACTGGCATTGTAAACAAAAAAGTTTGTATATTTTTTCCGTTGTAACGTAATGGTTACATATGAAGAATATTTAACCAATTATTCACCGTTCAAGCGTAAAATTAATTAATAATATAACCAATGCATATTTATATAATAGTGTATTTTCCTTAAATACGCGAGCGCAGAGAATCGTCTTAACGCCGCGCAAGATAAGGAGTTTTTTCCATACGGTCGAGACGCATCGACGGCCGGCAGGGACATTGACCCCACGGCCGCGGCCCTCAGAGGCCGGTCGCCGCCGACGCGCTCGCGATCATTGATATCGCGACTTCACGCGCGCCGGTTGTGCGGACGTTTAATTCTTGTATTCTAATTAAAAGGTTTTATACTTAGTCTCGACAGTGGAACTTTTATAATTTGGCCAAACAAAGCCAGACAGTTACCGTTTAACCATTTTAAACTACAGTATATCTATAAAAGTGCACCCCACATAACGGGTAAGATTTGGACATTTAATTAGTGCTAGCTTCTTAGCTGTATAAACTACCTAGTTCCTTTAATGTTTTAGTGCTTATCTTAAGGCTTATTATTGTTGCATCTTTAGCAATTTCGTAAGGAATGCTAACGGTCGCGCGCCGCGCGCTGTACCAAATTTACCGTTATAAGATGGCGTCGCCTACATTTTAATAGACGGTATTCCGCTGCATTAGCATGATAATTGTAACATCACGGACTTGGCTTGTTATATTTTAATCCATTCTAGTGTAAGCAATTAAAGTTTTAATTAATAATATAACGCCGCTCTTAAACAAAATTAGTTTTAACTTCCTTCTGCATTTCTGTACCTCCGTTTTGATCGGTAGCACCTACACCAACTACTCACTGGTTCTCCCTTGCTGTGTTGCTAAACCGGGTGCTACCGCCGACGGCAAGGATATGAAGGAAGCTCCTTTGTTAATTCGCGTCGTAAATTCGCAGGGTGCCACGTTTTACGTAAGAAGCCACGCGCCTGCTCACACCTCACACCCCCTGGCCAATGCGGGGAGCTGGAGCCACGACCAGCATGCACGTGCAGTCCTGCCGGCCGGCACTGCACTCAGACGACTCCGGAGCTTCAGCGACCTACTCCTCATCGCGCAGTCCGCCAGCGAAACGCCAGGGCAGTACCAATCCGCGGAAGCTATCCTAGACGGGCCTTTTATCCACGATCCACTAATTTAATAAATTATGTTTGTGTTGACTCATGGTGGTTTCTATTTAACGCCGCCATCTTAGACCTACTTTTTAAAAGTTATGGTTCAAAAGTTAGAGGGGGGGGGGGGGACACATTTTTTTTAACTTCTGGAGCGATTATCTCCGAAAATATTAACATTATCAAAAAATTATTTTAGCAAACCCCTATTCATTTTTAAATACCTATTCAACAATATATCACACGTTAGGGTTGAAATGAAAAAAAAACACCGCACGTTACGTATAGGGGAGGTACCCTAATAAAATAAAATAAAAACACTTTTTATTTTACCACTTTGTCGGCGTGATTGATATACATATTAGTACCAAATTTCAGATTTCTAGTGCTAACGGTTACTGAGATTATCCGCGGACGGACAGACGGACAGACAGACAAACAAAGCGAAACTATAAGGGTTCCTAGTCGACTACGGAACCCTAAAAGGAGAGCATATAACAAACCAGGAAAGCTAACAATTAAATAATATCCAAAACGGGGCTAACTCGGTGTGTAAATGAAAGAAACTACCGCGGCTGTGAGCAAAATTATCATGAGTTATCTTCGAAGACTGGTTTCAGTGTAGTTATGGCTACTCAAGAATTGCACCAAATTCGAGGGCATATGTTTAAGAATCAAAAATAAAACGAAAAAAATACTAACTGAGAGAGTTACGTTATGGCCATCTTTCCTGTAATTTGTATGGTCATCACAGCCGGACACCTTGGGAGAGATGGCCAATCATGTTTTTTTTTTCAACGGTTTTTTTCGTGGTGATTTATATAGATATTATATTTTTTTGTTTAATAATCTAAAGTTAATTAACCAGTTTGATAAAAAATAAAAAAGTATTCGTAATATGTAAGCTTTTATTTTAACAGTGTTCCAAAAAAACTATGGTCAACTACCCCGGACTTACCCTATATCACATGAGCATAGATGCGCAAATGTAGTGTGAAGGCGTGTACTCACGATGGTGTCGGCGGCGTGGTGCGCGAGCGGCCACGTGCAGTGCGTGCGCGCCGCGCGCGCCGCCGCCCCCGCCACCGCCTCCGCCCCCGCCCCCGCCTCCGCCTCCGCTCCCGCCCCTGCCACCGCCTCCGCGCCCGCCTCTAGCCGCACCTGAACACAACAACGATGCCCACTACATTGACACAAATCAACACAACGGGGGCGCTTTGGTTCACCTAATTTTTTAAGTCGTGTTATTGGAAGTCCGAAAATGTTCTTCATAAAATTTTACGCCATAATAATCGTTAGTCCTAATAATTCGTATTCCTAACGATCGTAAGTCTAATTTAAGTAAAGCCATTGCCATTCGAAGTCATAATGACAATAATCATAAATTTACCATATCCTAATATATTTTTTCATCTTAACACTCACTTATGTCCGTTTTATTTAAATTCATAAAGACACTAGTCATAGGTATATTTTTTAATCCTAAAACTGTTTTTCATAATATTTTTCATCATGAATGTTACTTATCCTATATACGGATGTTTTTACTTAGTAAAATCTAAGTAATACTGAATAATCATATTACCCGAATCATAGAAACCGCAGAGGTCACCTATTTTACTCAAAGGCTATGTCCGCAGAGACAGGCGGCTTGCTTAGCGTCTAGAGCCTAGCGAGTCACCTAGCGAGTTGCTTAGTAAAACCATAAAGGAAATATAACAAAGAGTTACTATCCCATACTGCGGTCGAATAGTTCTGAGAAACTTTAAGAGATGTCGCTTGGAGCACCACTGACGGATATTAATATTTTACGCTATACGAAATCTCAAATATTATCATTAATAGATATTCATTTTAACTTATCGATTTTTTTTAAATAAAAACAACCAGAAACAGGCCTTAAAAGATCGTAAATAAATTCATAATAATTTATAACATCCTTTATTCGTGCGCCATCTAGTGAACGGCTTGACCTTTATTACAGCTTAGCTTGTAAGTGGACAAAGTATACATGTAGAGTGGGATGGCAGGGAAACACGAGAACTATATAAAATCGTATTTATTTACATAATGTACGTCTTCATTCGTACCGATCGTCTTACAAACTCAATCATACGTCAAATCATTCACCGTTCTAAAACTATTCAAACCACGTTCGATCGTTCCTTATTCATCATCTAACAGCCAGCATCATACAAAGTCATCAAAAAGTACCAATCCCACACTCGGCCATCCTGCAATCATGAACTGTCCCCAGTCATGCACCTTCAGTCACCTCACTCACCCGTCGTCAGCACTCTTCTTACTTACCTCGTCATAACACATCCTATTTACACCGTGATACAAAAATACATCAGAAATCCACTAAATACTCATTAACACACCGAATAAACAATATCTGTACTTCCAAAAACATAGTAAATCGTCGTAAACACATCCAAATAGCGTCGTCGTGCCCGCTTCGTAGAATCTTGATGGGTCGTTTTTGATCGTATTCCCATCGAAGCTATCGCGATCCGCGTCGTGGGAAGAACTCTTGTCAAGGTCACCGATGCTGTAGTACTCCACCCGAGAGAACCGCTGCAACCGCGACGTCTGGTTCCACATGCTTCTTTTAACTTCGCAATCATACGTCAAATCATTCACCGTTCTAAAACTATTCAAACCACGTTCGATCGTTCCTTATTCATCATCTAACAGCCAGCATCATACAAAGTCATCAAAAAGTACCAATCCCACATACATGCGCAGGATTCTAGTAGGATAAGTGTCCATAGATGGCGCTGTTTTAAATTGTTGTTACGAAAATATATAAAAAAGACCGGGTTGCACTCCGGGAGTGCCGGCAGAAGTGAAAACTTGAATAATTTTAATTTTGCAAAAAAGGAAATCCCTTCCTCCCCCTCTCTCCCCCTGCGTGCCAATATATCTAATAACAAACTTATTAGTAGTACGCTATGGTTAATTATTAGAATAGGAAACCTAGTCCCCAAAACATCAGCATACTACAGTAAGTAAAAAAATATTCATACATTCATTCGGTACCTATTCGTAAAACTGTTTTTATTTTACAACTTATTTGAATATTCTTTCATAACATAGGTATCTAATACCATACATAAAGAAAGACTAATACCTATAATATGTACCTACCGCCATTCACATTTGAGTATGTATCAATTTATGATTCAAATTGCCAATAAGTACCTAAATGTATCGAAGTGCTTACGACGCGCGACGTTGTCAGCCATCCTATACGGCAGCGCCGTGGTTCGATCTGGCAACGTCGCCAACTGTATACTAATTTCCAATTTATTTTATTATTTTTAACATCTCTGCAAAACGTTCCATTTCGACATCTTATATATCACAACAAATGAATTACTGCGTGTTACAAATATTTTACATTAAATTAAAATAAACATAAAGTGACTACAATCTCTTAAATTATTAATAAATAATGGAGCATAATTATTTATTTCTTATCACTTCGCACTCGTCTTCGAAACTGTATAATAGTAAAGAGAACTGCGTACAACGAAACTACTCAGTGCAGACGAAACACAGAGGGGCTACCGCGAAGTGAAAACGAACTTCGTTCGAGTATCTCCCTCTCTGTCGCTCCAAGTGCCACAGAGAGGGAGATACACGAACGAAATTCGTTTTCGTTTCGCGGCAGGGCCTCAGACGAAATGAGAAAATGTTGCTACAAAATTATTCCTTTAAATTGTAGGTAAACAGCATAAACTTTGTCCATTTGTAAAAATGCGAAAAAAATTATTTAGTATGAGTTTATTGTCTCAATTAAAAATACAAATAAATATAACGTGCGGTATGATATTTCTTTATAAAAGCGTAGTGAAAATATACGTCTAATTACATGGGTAAAGTTAAAACGTCAGAAGTATATGGAAAGATAGAGACTTAACTGGCCACACTGAAACTCAAACGATAGGTATCTACCACGATTCACGAACATAATGTTATTCTTTTAAAATTTGACCTCCGCTTATTTGAATGGACCTACGATTTGATTTAGAAACGGATTTGTTTGCCAGTGATTTACATACGACTACTTGGATTTCTACCGGACCGATTTGATATTATTGCATTTACCAAAATGGCACATCGATGATAATTCATAAACTGTCCCAATACGAGCAGAAGTCACACATTGTTTCGTTTTCCAGTTAGTGATAAAAATCGCCTACGGATCTGGATTAACAATTCAGGTAAGCTCTATTTTATTTACAATCAATAAAATTATACAACTAAGCACCTACATACTTGGTGACGTCGGACATGCGTCAGTCAACTTTACTTTTTATCAATGTTCCAAAACATCGTTTTGTACTTCAGTTTTTTATCGCGTTAATTACGTTAAAATAAGTTTATTTCTCGCTGTTGCGTTTTTTTAGAAGAGATTTAGTCGTAAATAGATTGTAAATAGTTGTAAATAGATGCTTTTCTCAGAACCTGCTCCCAATTTATTTTTTAAATAATGTATAGAATGGATAATAGCGAGTAATAAAAACCTGCAAAAATGGCGAAGAAATTCAAAGATGAATATAAGTAGGTATGTGAAGTGCTCCACCTGCATAGGGCCAGTGTTATGTAAAGACTATAGCCCGTTCCTATCTTCCATGAGAGGAGGTGCCCACAGGCAGTGGTGGGATGTATAGCCTGTTGATTAAGATGATAAACTAGTTAGGAATTTGCTTGCTGGCACTTCATTTGAATTGATGGAATTTACTTAGTCGCAGTGTGATTGCCAAGTCGTGAAAATATCTAACTGAGTAATGATGGCTAGAGTACTTGGTTTAGCTTGAGATTTCACTACTTTTCGGGCCGGAAGGCTTGGCAGGTTTTTTTTACAAGAACTTGATGGAAATTAAAAATATATATTTAGTTTTATGACCACTGCTTTAGCCTAGTTGGTAATGACAATGACCCTGCCTATGAAGCAAGAGGTCCTGGGGTCGAATCCCGGTAAGGGCTTTTTTTTGTGTGATGGGCACGAATATTTGTTTCCGAGTCTTGTATGTTTTCTATGTATTTCATTTAAAGAAAGAAAGAAAGAAAGAAAAACATTTATTCATGACAAGTATGATTAAAATTAAAAAAAAAACTAAATCTAAAACATTGTGTAGAATCAATCAATTCGTGCCACGAAAAGATAAAGTAGTAATTTAAGTATTTACATCTACTGGAACTATATATACCATCGTCTAGTACCCATAATACAAGCCTTATTGAGCTTACAATGGGACTAGTTCAACTTGTGTAAGATTGCCCCTTAATATATATTTAATTTAATTTATTATTTATTTTTAATTTCAGGCAACATCAATCTCACATTCTTTGACACCTGATCAGTTAAAGTACCGCTATCTTTGTGAAGTGCATTTTGAATCCTGCTATGAGTCACAATGATAACCAGAGAAGGTTGACCGGGACAGCTATTACTAGACACTATCACTGTGAAGATGAATGAATTGATGTTATTAGCTCTGTGTCTGCTGAGCACCCAATGCAAGGTATATGTCTTGATTTTTTATTGTTGATATAGTATTTTCTTAAAAACATGATGACATTTTTTCTGAAAAGGGACTCCTTGAGGCAGACATGGGAAATGTACAAAAATATTGTTTATCATTGAAAACAGGATGGCATTGGTATTCGTTCATGTCGCAACTAACATTTGGCAACCTGATTCAATCCACAACTTTTCATTTCGCAAACTTTAGGTTAGTTTAGGTTTGTTTTATAAAAATCCTGAAATTTTTATAGTTTATAATATATATAGTATATAATAAACAGTTGCGAAACGAGATAGCTTTAAGAAAATATTGCGTTTGGTGTCGGGTTACAAAAGCACCACACCCTTTCTTCCCGTGGGTGTCGTTGGTCCAAGCAACTTATACTTGAAAATATATACAGGCTGTCCCAGCGCTATGCAACTTGAAGGGACAGTACCTTAAATATTGTAGATAAGATATTTTACTGAAAGGAGATATTATTGAATATTTTATACTAAGTAATACTGCACTCAAAGATTTTCATAAAATTGCTTGCTTTGTCTGGGAGTCAATCCGACCATAGAGGAAATATTTATTTATAATCCGACTAAATCCAACTCCTTTCTTTTAAGCTAAATTGTACTTAGAAGAAATCATTCTTTATTTTTATCCTACATATTGGCATCATAAAAGCACGTGGTGTTTTTTATATTACATATAAATAAAATAAATAAAAATAAAAAAGCTTTATTAATTCCATTACAGCGTTTTTTTACAGTTAGTAATGAATTATGTATGTAATGTATTGAATTTCTTAGCTAAACATGCAAGACTAGAAAAAATTAAATATAAAATTAAAAGATATGTTAGGTTAGGTTAGGTTTCACGTATAGCCGGTTTTTATTCACATATGGCGGCAAGCATATTTGAAAATATTAGCAGTATAATTGAATAATAATATAAATAATAAATCAGCTTATATACGTCCCACTGCTGGGCACAGCCCTCCTCTCAAGGATGAGAGGGAACGGGCAGTAGTGCCCACGCTAGCCCAGTGCGTGTTGGGGACTTCACATACACCTTTGAATTTCCAATTACTTAAAAAAATGTGTCTCCTCCACACATTAATGACTTAACAAACGTATACAGACACTACCTAATCGATCTATCGTATGACTCCTAATTCTATCAACTCAACGGAAGCACAGTATAGAAGAATAATACAGTAGGTAATCTGAGGCCGTTCAGGAGCGTTCGTTACCTACTTTCGCTCGATGCGCAGGGCTGTGTCAAGTTTGTGGCTTGGCATACCTATAATACTAATTTTGCTTTTAATTATGCAAAGTATTTCTGTTACAGTTTAATAGACAATATTGTATACACCAAGTAATAATATTATAGATAGTTGGGTATGTGTTTTTAGTTTCCCACTTCATGGAATATTTTAATACCACTATACTATGCCTAAAATATTTCCTAGTAAGTATAATAGTTGCTAAACTGCACTAGGTTGGTATGCTTAGTCACAAGCCTATTCGGCTCCTTTTGATATCGTGGCACTGGCGGGGTCGCTGTCTTCATATCTACGAGGCGGCTTCCTTTGACGTAGCGAGTGAGAACGAGCGAACACCGCAACGGCGCGGCCCCGATTGAAGCATTCTCCATCATTCCCGAAGGCTATTTGTGTGTGCGTACCGAACACGCGCGCATGTGTGCAGCCGTGCGATGTACCTTTGTTCGAAGTTTATCTACTGTTCCTATACTGTGACGGAAGGGGTAAAGGGAACGATTAACAAAATTTAAGTATGCTCGGATAATATTGTTTAGTTTAATATTTATTTTTTAAATTTCAGGATCTGGTACTGAAAGTACATTCATTGACGTGCGACCTACCGGACAAAGTAAGAAAACCTGACTATGATCCTGAGGAGTGTCCAACTTCAGCACCACAACCCGCATCGCCACAGCCCACATCATCACATCCAACTGAGGCTCCTCAAATAAAAAGACATCTGGAAGAAAGCTCCTCTTGCGTGGACGTGGCGGTGGCGGTGGCGTTGAGCAACGCATCCGACAGATTATTTAAACACATTCAAATTGTATTTGTTCAGACCACGTAATGTTTTCGAAATTTTAATATTTAAGGGGCTCCTAGCTCCCAATGACCTTCGATCTATAACTGTCGGTTTATTTGTGTTTTTTATGGTTTATCGTATTAACTACAACGAGGTTTACCGAAATAGTATCCCATATTTACTTCAAACCTCACAGTTTTCGGGATATATGGCACCAAACTTTGGCAATTTCAGGCCAAAAAACCAGTTTTATGGACGTAACTTTTGTGAAAATGAGTTTAAAATAAAAATCTCTCGTGGGTTGTTAGAGACGTCAATAAGGAACAGTTATATGTAGATTTCATATATAAGTGCATGAACAACATAATAATATCGAAAACAGAGCTTTTTTGGACCATGTTTGAATAATTCATAAAAAAATAAATATTAATTATTTTCAAAAAAACTCTCGTGCAAATGTAGATAAAGAACTAAAAAACCGATAGGTGTTTGTTCCATAAATATATCTATAGTTTTGACGGGGGAATATCAATTCAAAACTCGTCAAAACTAGCCAAAAAGCGCGTGGAGCCCCTTAATATTTTTGTAAATCTCACAAAAGAAATCTCATACAAAATCAGCAAAAAATTAAGCTACTTACTGCAAAATAAATGAAATCATTTACATATAATACATGTTATTGAACCCTTACCTTTTACCTTACTTTTCTCAAGGAAATCTGCATTACTCACAGGCAGTAAATAGAAGAATGTCTCGGATCGCATGTAATGCACGCAAGGGCAAACAAAATGCGATCGGAGGCTTTTTTACTACTCCTTTGCCTGTGGTGTTCGCACCTTTTTTATAACTGAAGCTTTCAACCTCAAGTTTTTAAATTTTGTATATTAAGGTACCTATTGTTCCTTAGGTTTGTTCTATAATGTGAAATTTTGTCAGCAGGTTCGGTTTAGTATATAGTTTTTTTTTGTCACTTTTTACAAATTAAAAAGAGAGGTTCGCGAGTTTCTACAGCACATAGAGCCACTAGCACAATAGACGAATCAGAGTACAGCTTTGAGATTTATAGTACAAATGCACATCATCAAACAAGATGAGTTTTGTTGATAGTGGGGATCCACATAACTCCCCCCTCGGGAGCCCTGGCAAGCTTACCCCCAAGAACACACCACATACAAGTAGCAGGTAGTGGAACTTTGGCTGCGGTCTTATGTAAGGTTGCTTATATAGGTACTTTATTTATGGTACATTATGGTACGGTGGAGGTTCTAAGAAAAGGTACGAAAATTGAGCATTTTATTGACTGCTTGCGTGTGCTCTAACAAAACAGAAAAAAATAATATTATTTTACTTTGTGTAAACCTATCTTGCGAAGTGACATCTTTTGACTGCGTAAAATAGATTTTTTACAACATCACCTGTTGTAGGTACAGATGTCGTTAGTGTATTCGATAGATATAAGCGACATCTTTTGCTGAGAGCAAATGTACATACCAGTTTACTAACGCCCCCTGGTGCTCATAGCAAATAAGGCGGATTCATTTTAATGTATGGCGTGGACATATCTTCTTATACTTTATTTATGGTAAAACGAACATTATAGAATTTTCGCGATACTTAGTTAGTTTTATAGTGCATGGTTTGCACGTTAGATTTAAGTATGTATATTTTGTCTGGGTCGAGCGGCTATATGCTGTCTCGCCTACGGCTCGTGCTCTCTCGCTTCGCCTTGTGCTCCCGCATGATGGCTGGCTGGGCGGGGCGGGGGGTGTGGCCTGTGCGCCGCAGGGCGCGTTATTGTTATCACCGCATTTAAGGTGTGGTGTCGGTGTGGTGCGCGCCCTGCGGTGTTTCTTGTTTATTAGATTTAAGGTATTATAGCTATAGGTAATTAGTTAAGGGCCCCTTCGGGGCCCAACTTGGAATGACAGGTAATAAAGAAATAAAAAAAATTGCGGCCGGCCTCACTGCGCGCTTGGCGTTATCGAAGTTAATAAACGAGTTTGTTTTTGTCGCAAGGCGCGAAGCGAGGCCACAAGGCTCTAGCTAGACGCTAAGAAAGCCGCCTGCCTGTCTGTGCGGACGTAGCCTAAGGCAGGTCCGTGTAGGTACGACGACAAGCGAAGCGAGGAGGATTGTTAGATGTACGGCGACCCTACGCGCGTGCGAGCCGAGCGAGCGACGCGATCGTGCCGCGGTAGCGGCCGGCGAGGCGCCAGAACAGATTTTTTCCATTTACTTAGCGAAAGCGTTTATTTATAAGGAAAAACAAAATTAGGAGTTGAAGTATGTTCTTAGTTATGATATTAGGACTAACAAAATTATGATTAACAAAATTATGATTATGACTTCAAGCACGTTGTTACTAATGAAATTATGAAGAAAAATTTTAGTTACAGAAACTTCCAATGATAGTTACAGAAATTTAGGAAAAAAAAGTTAGGACGAAAAAAATTAGGACTAGCGATGATTATTACTACAATACGTTAGTATAAAAAACAATAGGACAACGAATTTTATGACAGCCAATATGGACCCCAACACAACATATGAATCAACATAATATTACCGGTAAAACCACCGATCGACCGACACCAACCAAAGCGTCTGTAATCGTAATCGGTGTTTGAAATAATCTGACTTTATGGAACGTTTGACAAGTTTTTGTAAGTAATTAAAGCACAGCTACCAGGGCCATGGTTAACGTTGATAGGTCCATAATTGCAAGTTGGTACAACCCGCGCTTAAAGGCTAAATAGATTTTAGCGGCCCCTGGTTTTACTCAGTTTTAATATGATTTCTCGACACAGTGTGTTATTTCGGCCCGGCTGCGGCCACGCGTAGTTTATGTTTTTAATTGATAGCTTTTACTATTTTAGAGGTTTCACAAAGACACCGAACCTTTTTTAATAATAATTTTATGAGTAATTGTGATTTTCTAGAGAAACCCATAGAAACCGTAAAAACGCAGTCTTTTTTAACCCCCGACGCAAAGAGAGGGGTTTTATAAGTTTAACGTGTCTGTGTGTCTGTGTATCTGTGTATCTGTCTGTGGTATCGTAGCTTCCAAACGGATGGACCGATTTGTATGTGCTTTTTTTTATTCGAAAGCTAATGTGCCCGAGTGTTCTTAGCTGTTTCATGAAAATCTGTTTAGCCGTTTTTGAGATATTGGACTTTGAAATGAAAATGTAGGGGGTTTTTCAACTTTTCTAAGTTGTAGTTATTCAGATACATTATATGCAAAAAAATAAAATATGTCCTCATAAAATAAGTTCGTAGCTATGACCTTGCAAAAAAACTACATACAAAACACGGTAAATTAAGACACAATTAAGGTTTCAATAAAATGTAATCACTTTTAAATTAAGTTTTTGCTATAAATTGTGATACATATTTGAAACTATATATTCTACGTAATTGGTTCAGTAGTTTCGGAGAAAATAGGCTGTGAAGGACGGACAGACAGACGCACGAGTGATCCTATAAGGGTTCCGTTTTTTCCTTTTGAGATACGGAACCCTAAAAAAGAAAACATTCTGCCATTCCAGTAAAAGTTCTGCATCTTTTGGAACCTACAATGGATAACGTAATTATTCATGACGACCCGTCACCGCAAACATATTCCGATGATACTTTTAGTGAATTTGAACGGGATACTGGCGATAACGAAGATAAGGACATCATACGAGTATTACCATCTGAAGAAATTTTGATTTATTGCGATGATTGATGACAACATCGATAGTTTCTAATTTATTTTTATGTTTATATTTGGACAACCCTATTTCCATAGAAATTTCTAAAATACTTACTTAGAAACGCTATATATCTCTTTTGTTCTTTCTTCTTTTGTCGTGTGTAATTTTTTAGGACATAATAAACAACTATATTGTTTATATTCATAACGAAGAATAAAATGCGACCGAAATAGTAATAAATTAAAAATCAGTAAAAAGTGGAAATAAGAAAATCTTAAATATGTCTTAAAATATTACAGCTACATTTCCTATTTTTTAAATATGAATACATAACCCAATGTTACGTTACTTAAGATACTAACAAAAACAGAAACAATTATATTTTAGGATTAAAATAAATATTGAGTTTTCCTTAAGGTCATTGATCTTTCACAAAACAAATCATTTCTCTAAAAGTATACAGAAATTTAGTATCGATTTTTTTATCAGTTGGTCACCATAATATCAAGCTCTTTCGAATAAACACATAAACTACGCGTGGCCACAGCCAGGCCGAAATTACACACTGCACGATGATGTAGCTTAACCTTAGATACGTGAAACGGTTTACTAACCGTGAAGGCGTCGCGGGCGGCGTCCTCCGGCGCTGCGGGCGCGGCGCCCTCGTCGGCCGCCTCCTCCGTCGTCGCGCCGCATTCTGGAATAGTTCACCATCCATTCTCAATTATTCCGATGTTCCACGTATCAGCAAATCAACATTTAACATTTTTGGTGGCCCATGAGGGGAGGTTTCCCATTTCATAATCACAATTCGATGTGATTTCAAGGAGAAGCAAACACTCAACATCTTGGTGGCCTATGAATGATGAAATTGATTAATTCTCGTAAGGTATACGCACTGGGAGCTCGCGCTCGCGTTGGGCGGTGACGCGCCTGGTGGTCGCGGAGGTGCTCGCGGCGGCGGAAGGCGCGGCCGCAGGCGCAGCGGTGGCGGCGCTCGCCGGTGTGCTTGCGCGCGTGGCGGAGCAGCTTGGAGGCGGTGCGGAAGGCCCAGGCGCAGCCCGGGTGCGTGCAGCGGTAGGGCCGGTCGCCCGTGTGCGCGCGCGCGTGCTCGCGCAGGCGGCACGGCTGCCGGAACACGCGCGCGCAGCCCGGCCAGCCGCACGCGTGCAGCGCGCCGCGCGGCTCGTGCGCGCGCAGGTGCGCCCGCAGGCCCACCGCCCAGAAGAACCGCCGCCCGCACTCGCCGCATCTACAGCGACAGATATACATGCCTTAACGTGGGCCACACCGTACAGGTTTCCGGAATGACCATTCCAAGGTGGATCGGATCGACAATGCGAGCGCGTTAATATCAAATAGAGCTCTGAAGCATTTTAATAGACATTACCAAAAATGTGAAATATCACTTTTCTTATTTGGTTTGCAAGCAAAACGATTAAACGGGACCTGTGCGGCGCGTCGTCGGGCGTGTGGTCGTCGCGCAGATGCGCGGCGAGCAGGTCGCGCGCCGCGAACACCCGGTCGCACGCGCGCACCGGGCACGTGGCGGGCGCGACACGGCGCTCCGGGCGCGCGCCGGGCACGCCGGGCTCCAGACGCGCGCCGGGCACGCCGGGCTCCGGGCGCGCGCCGGGCACGCCGGGCTCCAGGCGCGCGCCGGGCACGCCGGGCTCCGCGCGCGCCGCTTGCACGCCGCCGTGCCGCCGCAAATTCTGCTCCGACGCGAACGCTTTGTCGCACGTAGGCTCCGGGCACTGACATATTCGAACAGAGTCATCTCACTATGTCGTCGGGTGACATCCAAAACTCACTAAATTTTGACAACTGTGTTGAAGTAGTAATAAGGTTGAGGTTTCCTTTACATATAACGAGTAATTAGTGAGTTTTTGTTGTCACTCGATTATACCTATGCATACGATTTTAATCTTATTTTATATTATTTTTGATTCGTGCTGCTTGACGTAAAATAATTTAGGCGTATACAGACCCTTTCACAAAATGATCCTTTCGTAAAACGTCCCTCTACCAAAATGACGTCCCATTCGCTAAACGTCTCCTTTGCAAACGGTGCCTAAACCCGTAAAATTTGCCTTGATTCTATTTTTTCGATTCATACGCAGATCACGTTTAAAGATTTTGTTAAGTATCCTCAATCGGCGCACTTAGAAAACTAGTTGCAGTTTGTAAGGCATATCACATGCGACATCTCATGGTTTCACTTACAATGTGTCTAAAACAGAATATTAAGGCGGGAACCAAATGCCCAAGTTTTGTTCCACCTTTAATACCTACTTAATAATATCCCTCTTAAACGTGTCTTCTTGTTTAAGTATCTTGGGCATTTGGTAACTGTTGAATATGGATCGGAGGGGCACAAGTGACACAGCGGGCAGTCAATTACGAACTGGTTTATTTATCTACTACAATGACGGCGGGCGCAGCCACCGTCTGCATGCACTTACAACTACCCTTTACATACATATATAACAGTAACTGATGACCTTAAGGACGATGTTCGGACTCGTCAGTGGGTCCTTAGAATTAAAAAGTAAGATTACTACTACTGACAGCTGTCAGTAGAACAGAATGATTTGGCACCCGGTCTTGTTATGACCTCACTTTTGAAGCAGCGGCCGCGGCGCCGCGCCGGGCTGCGCCGGGCCGGGCTGCAGAGAGAGTTGTATAAATATAAGTGGAATCTGTTTGGAAACCTAGTCCTGGGTTCAGATCAGTTCAGATATATTTATAATATGTATATATTAGTATTTGTACGAGTGTGATATTTGTATCAAGTTTGAGCGAGGAGTGATTACTTATAACTTGGCCGGGCGGGCTGGCGGCAGGCCTCCACGGAGCCTTCGAAGATGTAATTGGTACTCGACATTTGACTGACCCTACTTTTGACTGAACTGCCCGTCTCGGACGCGAAATCGCCGGCACATTCAGTAAGTGTGGAACTTTTAGTAAATTTAAGTGGCTAGTTTTTAGGTGATAATATATTGACCCACGTATCGTGAGGCGTCAAAGACGGCCGAAAGGTCGCGTCTTGAACAGACGATTTAGATATGGAGAGGGAGCGCAGAGCATTGTCAGTCCGGGCGAACATGTTGACCCGCCGATTTGCTCGATGTACAGATACAGTGAAAATGACGCCGATCGAAGCGTGTTGCACACCGCTGTACAGTCGGCGACATGTAGTCAGCAGCGACCAGAGTAGCCAAATATTACGTAACACACCCTTATTCTTGCAGTAATAAAGACGTGTACCGAAATATTTGGCCACCTTGCCAAGTCTACTCGGCAAGTCTTTGGTTCAAATATACCCAAAAGGCATACAAATACAATGCCCTGCGCATCCATTCGATAATGCCTTCAAGGCGCTGTTGCGGCTGCCGCGCTTCTGCAGTGCGTCATTTATGTTTGCCGAGGCGCGTACAGACGGCTTTGACGCCGTTTAGCGCAAAAAGTCTGGCTCTCTCCTGCATAGAATGCCCGGGAGCAGCAACAGCATCCTGAAAATGATAGCTGGTAAATTTGATTATCCCTTGACAAAATTACTTACCGACCACACCAAATCCCTTTTTACCATTAAGTACTAACCTAGACTAAGAATAACTAACACCTCATAGTTGTCTTGTAATAAATTGAAATAAATAAATAAAATACGACGTGTACATTATTGCAGCGGCTGGGAAGTAGCAATTCGTGGATGAGTTGATTTTGTCGGATGAAGCAAAGCTGAATCCGACAATAGAGACGAATCCAAGAATTGCCGTTCCCGCCAAGGCAGATAGTTTTTCTCCAAAAATGTGAGGAAATCAAATAATACTTTCAATAATCTTAAAATAGCGAGTATGTCAATAAATTATCAAGTTCCAACAAGTTCCGGCGTGACTCGTAGTGCCAGTTTCACTTAGCAACATAAAAAAATTAAACCATTAGAAGCAGTCACAATTTTAATTTTTTTATGCAATTAAAATTATTAAAGATTAAACGGGATTACAATCGAAATGCATTTCAGTTCGTTGTGAGTTTTATTTCGATAAATATTTTTATTTCTTCTTATAAAACTATTTGAGACATTTTTAAAAACTTCACTTCGATCACTTTCAAAAGTACGCGTTTTGTCTACGACCATTAAAAAAAAAGAAAACTCCAGATAACTTTAAGCAGGCTACAAACGGGCGTAATTTGTCACAGCAACTTGCAATAGTTGGAAAGAGACAGCCATACACTACTAACCAGTCTAGCTATAGAAATTTGTTGCGATAAATTGCAAGGTTTTTAAATGTACGTGCACTTGTGAAGTGGCAGACGGTGGTGCGCCCGCAGATGTTCCCGCCCAAGCCCGAGGACCTGGACAAGTTCCAGCTGGAGAGATGGTGAGACCATACACCAATATCAGGTCAAACGAGCGTGTTGCTCAATTTTGGAGAAGGTTTTTAACACTCCGAAACCGGTCTAATCCCAATAAGTTCTAGTTTTCCCTCAGGGTTGGAAGGTCAGATGGCAGTTGCTTTCGTAAAACTATTGCCTAGAGATGCCAAATCTTGGGATTAGGTCGTTTGTCTTTCACTACCACATTGACATTTGTGTGTAACAGTAAGGAAATAACAGAACACATTTTAGGTAACAGTTTTGTTAATAAAGGGGAATTGTTTAGATACGCATTCAACTCCCAAAATAACCTCATCCAAAACCTTTTCAGCATACGGATCCTGCCCCACCACCAAGACACGGGCGGCTTTTTCGTGGCCGTTCTGGAAAAGACCTCTCCCCTCCCGTGGGAGAAGGAGAGCGAACGGACAGAAGTACCGGACCCGGACAAGAAAGAAGAGAAACCGCCAGCCAAGAAGAGAAGGATGGGGGGCTACAAAGAGGACCCGTTCGAGGACTTGCACTAGTGATTTGTCTTAGTCAAAGCATATAGTTAAAAGGTAAAAAAGTATACAGTAACGGAATTCCATACAGTTTCCTGGCCGCTAAAACTGTACAGTAATGACTTTTAACTTTTTAAATTTGCGTTCTACAGTAACGACGTGAAGTGTCACGTACTATTTTTGCTATAGTAAGGCGAATATTTCCGAGCATATTGGAGAAATAGTACATTCCTGCAGAGTCCAGCAATCCCTGTTCCGGCCGAGGATTATATAGTGCTTTTCTCAAACGAGGTGAGGAAATATTAAAATTTGAGTAATTTGCCGCCTTTTTCCTTTTTTAAATATGCCATTTGTACAAGTCGTTCGAGTACCATGTTTAACCGCATATAAGTATAGTACCATAGATTTTGGTTTTTTTTTCGCAAGTATGCTCACAGAGTCTAGTGGTGGTTGGCAGTATGTAATTTTTTCCTTTATCAGTTTAATATTAGTAAACAAATTTAAAATGTTAGAGTAGCGGACAATAATGGTTTTACTTAGGGTTTTCATACCTAAGGCTCAGGCCTAAGGCCAAGAAAAAATGTAGGGAGCCTTAAACAAGAAACTTCATGTCCTCATTTCGTGACATTAACGGATACATTTCCGAGCATGTTTGAGAAAAGATATTTTTCCTTTATGCAACCTTATTCTTTTGCAAAGCAGCTTTATTCATTTAAAAATGTAAATGGATTTATATAATAATAATAATAAATCAGCCTATATATGCTGAGCACAGGCCGTTATCGATGCGCACTACACTACACGACAGTATACCTTGTGGACAGCGGGCGGGGCCTCGCAGCCCTCGGGCGCCGCGCGCTCCGCCAGCGCCGCCGGCCCCGAATCTGCACATTATGGTTGACGTCAAACATAAATCCTCACAAGTGAAGTGAGTCCTGATCTCAACAAATAAATAGGGAGACTAATGAAAGGTTAAAAAGTTATTGATGGTTAAATACGAGTACATCAAATCCTTTTTTTGGACACCTACAAAAGGAAAAAAGGCAATTTAGTTTGTGTGTGTGTAACATATTATGTTCACACTGTTGTGAAAGCAGTGTCAGAGTAAGATCGACCTAGTCCCAGGCATCCTCAGCTTATACTTGGTGGTAGTTGATGATCATCAATTACTTTTTAACCTTTCATTAGTCTCCCTATTTATTTCTTGAGAACAAGGCTCACTTCACTTGTGGGGGTTATGGCCAAATATAACTGTCTGCATGACACATGTTTTCAACTTTATGATATTAATATTATAGATGTACACATTAATATAGAGAAACATTTTACTGTCATCACTTGGCATCACTTAACAATATAGGTATAGTCATGTGACTCCAACCAACCTAAGATTACACTTACACCCGGGTTGTGATGGACTCATTGGCGGACACATGCGTCTGGGATCCTCATATTGTGGTAATGTAAGTATGGCAGACACATATGCCTCTCTAATAGATACCAGTACGTACAATATGGAAACGCAACGTCTATCCCGTTTATGGTGACTTCAGGTATAGGGCAAGGAAGCAACCTTGGGCCGCTCCTCTTCCTTATACTTGTCAACGACCTACCGGCCGCGGCCGCCATCAAGCATTCAACGAGCCTATTATTTGCCGACGATCTAAAATTAGCACTACTAATTGAAAGGCCCAGTGACCCTCAACTTACTTTTAACCAACATATTGTTAAGATGTGCAATAAAGCAAGGAAATGTTTAGGGTTCGTTATTCGTCAAGCCAAACTTTTCACCAATCAGCAGGCCATTAGCATCTTATACAATGCTTTTGTGAGGAGTAAGCTTGAAACGAATGCCGCAATCTGGAATCCCCACGAACAACACTACACGCTCCTCATAGAAAGGGTCCAAAAACCATTTGCACGATTTCTGTACAAAAAATGTATGGATACTACCCTTTCCGCAATCCAACTTTATTTGTAATTGGCATGGTAGGCTACACATCCCTGGAAGTTCGTAGGAACTTCTATTTAATTAAATATTTCCTCAAATTAATACGCGGAGTTGTAGCCAACCCTACACTACTAGCTATGGTACCAGTCAGAGTTCCCCCCTTCTCGACTACAGTGCTGCGTGCGCGCAGCCGAGGCCTCTTCGCTGTCCCCACTGCGCGGACGCGCGCACTTGACTCCTCTCCTCTGCATAGGGTTGCCAGATGGTCGGGATTTGGCGGGATTCTCCCGAATATTTGTATGGTCTCCCGATTCCCGACAAAGTAAAAAATCTCCCGAAAAAACCACTTCATTGTATAAAACGAAAATATGCATATTGTGACTGAGTTTACTGAATAACCTTTACACAGAAGATATAAACCTAATGAGTATGGAACTAATAAAAGCTGTATTAAAAACTGTTTATGTTTCATGTTGTCTTTAAACAGAGAAAAAGGTAAAAAAATGCTGAAAGCTGTTAAAAGTAATAGTAAATACAAGTGGCAGTGGTGATTATTTTTTTATAAAACTATTTTTTTATAATATTATATTACTTGTGGGTAACGAGAAAACCACTTTATGTTGGTTTTTATGTAACAATAATTTTCGATATTGTTAATTTTTATATTAATTCAGTTTCTTAATTTGATTTTATTTTTATTTCTCCCGACTGTAGTCCCAAAATCCCGAAAAAAAAAACTCCCGATATTCGGGTCATGCGATCTGGCAAGCCTAATGATAATATATTATAAATTTGTTTTGGAAAAGATCCATAGGTCACTGGTTCAAATCCGGTTCGAAGGACCAAACATCTGTATAAAGATGCAGTAAAGTGTCAATGAGGACGAGTGCCGAGGAGTAAAAGACCGCGAATAATGGAGAGGTGATTTATTCTAACTGGTCAATCGCACACTGACTTATTGCTACACTTATATTTATAATTACACGTCAGATACAGCGCTGCGTGTGCGAGGTTAAAGACATTATTTTGGGCTAGTGCAAAGTGCACGTGCATCGTTGCAGAAACAACGTACATCTTTGTACACATTATGAATTATGATTATGGTTACATGTTTGTTATAGAATATTATTTCTTGTAAAATGCTAAAGCCTAGATTAGTACGTAAGATCTATGTTTGACCGACTTAATCCTAATAAATTGACTATATTTTACTTTTATCAGAATGTTTTGACTTTATCCGCAATTGTCTCGTTATTTATTTTGACTTATGACTTATTTGATTATGACCAATTATTGTATTTCCTCGATCTATTTATCTTTCAATGACATTTAAGCAACTATTTTACTCCCCCGATCTCTCGTAATAGCTAGTAAATTCTACCGTAATGTGTCCTAAATTTAGATTAAATGTAGGTACTTATGATAATAATTTCACTGCACCTGTTATTAAATAATGCACCTTAGCTACTAATAATTGTAACGCTGATTAGCACGTAAGGCTTGACTGTTAGTGTTAATTATATGCAATAAATAAATGTCTGCCCGGGTCGGGTGTCGAGCTACATCTTGCCCCACATATCATTTCTGACCAAGTCTTCTTACCTGGCTCCATTATGATTCTGTCAGTAGCATTTTCGAATACGATGTGCCATTTTTGAAGGGAATTGTTTTCCAATTTTGTGTGTACTTCATATTGTGCTTTGTACTGTAACAAAAATAATTTAACTTCTTAATAATACAATTATAAGAATATTGATTAGGTCCTACTAATTAACAAGATTAAATCTTCTTCTTCTTCTTATATTATATACTAGCTTCCGCCCGCGACTTCGTCTGCGTGGACTCAGGATAAAAACTATCCTATATTTTAATCCAGGCTATAAACTATCTTCGTGCAAAATTTCATTCAAATCTGTTCAGCCGTTTAAGCGTGATTGAGTAACAAACATCCAAGCATCTAAACTTTCGCATTTATAATATTAGTAGGATTGTTAAAATAAATAAATGAATAGACACCTGTTTGTTTTGAGCGCCATTCAGGAAGGCTTCCACACCCACCGCCCCCTGCCCCTGCTCCTGCTCCGCGCCCAGCGCTGCGTCTGCAACATCAACAGCTTTACAGTTCGCAACCCACTATCTGTATCACAGACCATATATCCTAAAGACCCCGCTGAGCCTAATTTTTACTTATAAACAAAGCTGCCAAGCTTGCGGAGCGCGGGGACGACTAGTGTGCTGTGATTGGTGCATTCAAGGCCGCGCGTAACACTTGCCTGCCTCTAGTGATGGGACACATGCGATACTTTATCTGATTTTATAAAGTAGTACTAGTAATAATAATTAGAATGATTATAATATACTAGCTTCCGCCCGCGACTTCGTCCGCGTGGACCCGGGATAAAACTATCCTATATTTTAATCCAAGCTATAAACTATCTTCGTGCAAGATTTCATTCAAATCGGTTCAGCCGTTTAAGCGTGATTGAGTAACAAACATCCAAACATACAAACATCCAAACATCTAAACTTTCGCATTTATAATATTAGTAGGATAATAACCAAAAATATATTCAACAGTCGCGTTACCACGCGTTAAAATACAATAATTATATTGCGAGACAAAATGTAAAGCAAACATAAATGTTTCTTTTTATTTATTAGTACGTTTAGGACATAATTTTTTTACTCATAAATTATTTTTTCTAACATTTATGTTGAAATAGAAGCAAATAGAATGGATTACACTCTCGATTCTGAAATAATAGATAGATATATTCTAATATTGCATTTATTTACAAAGTAGGGCGTGAAACAAAAAGAGATGTTAATCTTATAAGATAACAGTTTTATTTCTGGTTTTAAATTTCCGATTTACCTATCCTTGACTAACAGAGACAGAGAAGGCGAGGCGGCGCGGAATAATCAAAATGTTCTTATTTAGACTTTAAACTAACCTCTGTTCTTGACATAAACGGTGCCACATTCGTTACTCACGGAACAGTATGGATTTTCCAGATCCCTATTATTTGTACGCGAGACCTATAAGAATTAATCATTACAATTAATAACTAAACATGTTTACTCAGAAACTCACTAGCATAGCAGTGTAAGATAAACTTACTTCTGTTGTTGGTATAGACAGTGCTGCATTCGTTACCAATAGAATAATAGTGTGTGGACTTTCCGAAATACCACTATCTTTACATAAGACCTAGAAGAATTTATATTTTCAATGGACATTTGCGCAAACCCAATTTTAGATTTTAGACAGGGTAGATTTTACTATCAAAACATTGATTTAAAGGTAGACGCTCGAGAGTTTTCAGCACATTAATAAATTAACGATAAGTTTAATACTATCATAGCTTAGTTAGATCAAATAAAAAAAATTGGTTGAATAATCCAAACCACACGTCAACAATACTCAACACAGTTCGTAAGTGAAGCGTAGGCACGGCATTTGGAAATATTAGTCGCCTATTATTAGACGTCGGCAATTTAAAATATTCTGATTTAAAGTGCCGAGAACATATGACACTGCTTGGGGAAGGAAACCAACCAATCAGGTGGTCGTTTTGTAGCGTCAATCCACATTTCCTTTATGGTTGGACATTTTAGCTAACATGCTTTGAATACTTTATTATACAACACCATTACCATTTTTAAGTATATAAATAACTGTGAACTGTGCACAAATATTTTGCACATGATATGTAATATTTTGCTATGTTCAAATTACTTACGATGTATTGCGTCTTCCGTTAATTATCTTATCGATAGTAAACGAATACATACTATGGACATCACTAGGTAGTGATGTCCATAGTATGTATTCGTAGGCAAAGTAGGGTCGTATTAGGCAAAGTAGGTACTTTGCCTAATGCTAGACAAGGAAGGAGCGACTATTCTGTGCAGCGGGATAGAAAGAGACTTCTGTTAAAAGACATCAACGAGCCCCGAGCACGGTCTACACAGAACTTTATATAAAAACTCGCTTATTTATTATGTAATTTTCTTAAAATCGGCTTACCTGTGAAATGATAGACAGACTTTTTGTTGTTGAAGTTTTGGTGATTTTTCCACACAATTTTACGCAATAATAATGCGTTTTGTAACGATGTTACTTGCGCAAACGCCGTCCGCAGACTGAACTTAGTAAAGGGGGCGTGTCTCAAATATAGGGTGAATTCACCGTATGTGTGGCAGCGGGGGTCGCCTAACTAAGCGACGTCTATAGGTTTACTGGTCTGTGATCTGTATACAATTCTTGAACAGGTACTTACAAAATATGTGACCGTCCATGAGAAAAGGGTCCTTATGGCAGTTTCTAGTTACGGAGATGTTGAAGTTTTTGTAAAATGCTTCAAAATTATCGTTTTTTTGTTGTATGCAACATAGTCAAATATAAAGATAGACGTGTATTTGTAGCTAAGTTTCACTAGATTACGTTGAGTATTTCTATATTAAAACTGGGTTCAAAGTTTTGTAGAAAAAGGTTCTTATGGCAGACCATATACAAGCATGATGAATCTGTTGATAAAAATAAAACTGTTTAATAAAAATGTAGTTGTAACTGTTTCTTATAAGCATGTTTAATTTATATACGTAGGTATACTTTATTTTACGGGTAGGTACAAACATTCGCTTCTTACATAATTCATGACTAGCCCCTTAGTGGTTACTGACTAGTGGTAAAAATGTGTTCGCTTAACAGCCGTATTCATAAACGTCCTATAAGCCTGTTTTAACTAAAAATGGCGTTAAAATTCGTTTGTCCTTATCTGTCACTTTGACATTTGAGTTCGTAAGAAAGGGACAAAGCACATTTTATTTAGCAGAGGCATTTTATGAATAGAGGGGTTTGTGTCCAACCGAAACATGTTTTTCCTGAAACCGAAAGGTTTGCCGATATATGGCCGAAACATTATTTTTTGGCCGAAAATGGCTGAAACCGAAACTGAACCTTCGGTCGGACACAAATTTATGAGAATTACTCTTATGATTATTTGAATATAATTTGTGTTATAGTTGAAATTTTCTAAACTAAGCTCTCATCCACTTACCTGCATTCACAATGGCATCGTGTCTAATACAATCCTATTATCTGCTTTTGTTCTCGTAACCGCCAACCAGTTACTTACAAAAAAAGGTTAGAACTACATTGCGTGCATATTGAATTTTCAACCTTATTCCTTGTTGAATAGGTTTAAAATGGTTTAAGAGGACAATTGCATTTTCAACACTTATATAGTTGAGATTTTCTGAACTGGACTGATCCTTCCCATACAACCATTTTAAGTAACATTCGGTAACTGTGTACACACTTTGTGTCGACACACGTACGTAACATATTTAGTTATTGTTCGGTCGCAGTTCCGTCGCGACGACCAAAAGTGGAAAACAATCGTAACATAAAAACAGTTTCATTTGAGTAACACTGTTACGGGTGTCTATCACTTTATCGAAATTCCTATCATCGAATTTCATATCACCGAAAACTATTCCACGAATGTCATTACTTTTTTTTGTCTATTCACATAATCGTCAATTAATTGCTTTTCGAATAATCGATCAATTATTCATCGTAAATCGTTTCGAATTTGTCTCAAATCATAGCTTAACTATTCATCGAATTTACCTGTCATAGAATAATTAGTTCGTCGTTGTATTCATTTATCAAAACATGATTCATCGCAGTAACGTTACATCGAACGATGCATTTGTTATTGCAGCGAGTTAGGAAAAAATATTGCGGTCAGTCAGGTGCGGTAAATAACACGATTACCTCCAATATATTTTATTGTTTATCACTAACATTCTGTGTGAGGTGTTTGCTGCTTGTTTTTTGTAATAAAATATGTAATCTGTAATGTATTTATTTTTATTTTTATACCTAACTATTTGACAGTCTGATGACCCGCCAGCGTGTCGACGACCCCCCGCTGACGCGGTTTGTTTGGGGTCGCAGTTCAAACCTAACCTAAACCTACTCTAACCAAACCGATCGATGCATTTCTTATAAAATAAGTCGGTTCTGGCGCTTCGCCGGCCGCTGCCGCGGCACGCTCGCTTCGCTCGCTCGGCTCGCGCGCTGTAGGGTCGCAGTTCTACCTAACGCTCGTCGTCGTACTTACCTGAGCTCAGCCTTAAAATTGAATATGTAGAAGTCGAGAATTTCAGGAATTTTGGAATTCGGTTAAATAAATTTAGTGTTTTTAGTCATCGGAATTTTATTTCTTAGGAATTATGAATTTCGGAGTTTTAAAAATCGGAATAAAATGTTTCGGAATATTTGAGTGTTCCTGTGAAACGTATTATGAAATAGGTACTGAGGTATGGTAACAGAGGTGAAACGATTTTCTATGTAAAAAGAATTTTGGGTACTGAAACTTAAGTTAGACCAAGATTATAGTAAAAGCGATTCGATGAACGATTACGTCGATGAACAAATAAAATAATGAAATAAAATTCGATAAATTGATTTTTTCGTGAACGATAATTCGAGCAAGTGTATGAGCGATTTAACGGAGTTCGATGAATGAATCTTAAGTGATAATAAAATTCTGCGAATAGTGTTATAGGAAACGATAATCGATGAAACGATTTTCGGTAGTGATGGATTACCCACTGTTACAACACAACGTGCACACAAAGTTTCGCATTTGCGTCGACGTTGGATGAGAATTACATTCATTCATTCACTTGATCTCGTTCATTTTATTGTCATCGCGTGACGTCTCAGATATGTTATTTTTGATTTCAAAACATGATAGTAAATAAATGTCAATCACATGTCAATACTGAAATTTGTTTGTGTAATTGTGAGTTTCCGCACGAAAAGTAAGTAGCAAGGACGTGCGAACGGAATTTCTTTGTGTACTTTTGAAAAATAACTTCATTTTAGCCACGCGCCTGTGATTTTGTAAAGATTAAATAAATTATTGTATTTAAATACGAGGTTAGAATAGATTGTTTTCTACTAAAATAACACTAAAAAGGTATTGATAGACCATATAATTGTTTAATGTTTAGTGTCGTTAGAATTACGACTTAATAGTTGTTAAAACTACAGAAATTCAAGATTATTTAATACCTAACCGGGTGTCACTCAAATTTAAAATCAATTTCTCCTGTTTCCACATTGTGTCGATAATGTGTCGACTCGTTAGTCAATTTATTTCGATTTTAAAATGGACGGAGCATGACATAGGTTCTCAAACTATGTGTTATTGTTTGACAGGAACAAAACCTTAAAAATGTTTTAATAAAGAAACGTAGTTACTTCAGGCGCCGTAGGTTCATGGTCTTCTCTCACTCTCACTGAGCATAAAGTGTGTAATGGAAGTGCGTGCTCGGAAGCGCGGATATCATGTTTTTTAATTTTAATTTTTCGGCTGTTTAAATAAATAAAAAAGTAATGACTGAGTTATCTCAAACATGATATTGCCGATTTTTAGAAGCAATTTTAATATTCTTAGCTTTTGTGCATATTTGTTACGAATATTTTGATTGTATTTTAGACCCATGTTCGTGATTTATTTCTATCGTGCGAAAATTACTTAATTATGTTTCGTATCACTGATCTCGCTGCAGAAAAGCCTCAAGATTACTATTCGTATTTTTTTAAACCATATCTGGGGGCACGGCAGTGCCCCCGCTAAGTCGAGCGCGAAGCAAACACTGCCGTACCATCCTTTACTGGAACCATTTCGCCGCATTTTCAGGCCCCTATTTGAGAACCTCTGGATAAGACCAGAACGCAGAAATTTTCGTCATCCAGTAAGCTATAATCACATATTTAAAATCCAAAATTTCAAGTCTGTAGCTCATTTAGTTCCGAAGTTAAGCGAAAGCAAAGTTTCGCATTTATGACACTCACTCACTCACTCACTCACTCACTCATGATCATCAAAATAGAACTAGTACTTCCCATAAACTCAGAGAGCCGAAATTTGGTACAGAGTTAGGGTTTAATGGCCACATAAAGGGAAAACTATAAAAACTAGGATAATCGAAGATCTGGAGTACCTGGTGACCCTGATTAGAAAACACAAGAGCCCAACCAAACTATTAGAGATATATCAATACCGTACAAAATATATTCAACTTGGTGGGCCGCTTCATTTGATGTCAAAAATCGAAGGTCTGAAGTATCTGATGAAGAACCCTCAGCTGGTCTCAGCTGTATTAGAGATATGGTAATGCCCCCTTCTACTATTGGTACGCACATTACAAAATCGATTGTCATTGCAAAAATCCAGCGTAGTGGGACACATCTTGTAATTTAAATTTAATCTGGGGGCACGGCAGTGCCCCCGTCAAGTCGAGCAAAACAGCGGCACGGCCGTACCATCCTTTTCTCGAAGCAGTTCAGGCCATTTTCGACCCCCCTATAACTTCGTTGTGGATAAAACTAGAAGCCTGCATTTTCATTAACCAAGCACGCATTGTATAAACACAATATTTTCAAATTTCATTCAATATGAACCAGCGGTTTAAGATTTATAACTAATCAAAGTTTCTTAATTTTGTCACTCACTGACTGACTCACCGATCATTAAAAGTCTAAGGCACTTCTAGCAGACATAGAAGCTTCAAATTTAGAATACAATTAGTGTTTAGTGTATAAATCAAGGGGACGCTAAAAAACGCTAAAAAGTCTAGTTTTCTAGATAGACCGACTGCATAAATAATCCCATACAAAAATATAGGATTACAAAGCTATATTTGCAGTAAATGGAAATAAAAAATCAAGAATGGGATATTGCCACAATAACCTACAAAAAGAAGTAAGATCCCATAAAAAACATTCCATGTAAAAAAGAGGCCGTCTCGAAACGCTTCCACCGCAAAAAGTTGTGAGATATTTGGTAGTACTAAGTCTCAGGCATTCTTATTATTCTTTATTTGCTAGCTAAATAAAATTTTGTGACTTCGCAATCACACAATACTTACTACATAGTTTTAGGTATGCAAAAATCCATATATGCAGTAAAGTTGTGTGATTGCCAAGTTGCAGAATTTTATTTAGCTAGCAAATAAAGAATAATAAGAATGCCTGAAACTTGGTACTACCAAATATCTCACAACTTTTTGCGGTGGAAGAGTTTCGAGACGGCCTCTTTTTTACATGGAATGTTTTTTATGGGATTATTATAAACAGACGCATTATATTGTTTCAGAAACGAAATTCAGTAAAATGCTGCAAATGGTCTTTTCAAAATCTTTAGGCCATACGAATCAGTTTGACCCGTAGCGCGAAAAAAAACAAAAAAGGTGAGGAGTTATAACGTCATCTTATTTTGTATGGGAAAAAAATATTTTTTGTTCTGAAACCTATCGTGTGTTGTATCTAATGAAAGGCCTTACTAAGCCGATTCTAAAAATATATCACATCATAATATTTCAGCCACTTGTTTTAAATTAAAATTAAAATCATTTTCAAAACCTATCAAGTTTAGGCTCCTCCAGATTAGGCTTGCCAGATCGCATGACCCTAATATCGGGAGAGAAAAAATATTTTTCGGGACTTTGGGACTACGGTCGGGAGAAATAAAAATAATATCAAATGAATGAAACTGAATTTAAAATATTAAAATCAACAATATTCAAAATTATTGTTACACTAGCTTCCGCCCGCGACTTCGTCTGCTTGGACCCGGGATAAAAACTATCCTATATTTAAATCCAGGTTATAAACTATCTTCGTGCAAAATTTCATCTAAATCGGTTGAGCCGTTTAAGCGTGATTGAGTAACAAACATCCAAACATCTAAACATCCAAACTTTCGCATTTATAATATTAGTAGGATAAAAAAAACTAACATAAAGTGGTTTTCTCGTTACCCACAAGTAATATAATATTATAAAAATGCCAGTTTTATAAAAAAAAAAACGATACACGATAGGTTTCAGAACAAAAATTATTTATTCCCATACTAAAAAGATGACTTTTTTTTCGTGTTACGGGTCAAACTGATTCGTATGGCCTAAAGATCTATCGCTCTGATTTTCATGCTTTTAACACCATTTGCAGCATATTTTTGCGTACCGTTAGGACTAGTACATTACCGCTTTGATGTTGATTATTACTGCTACTGCACGATGGAGGTACTTCAGTACTATTTTCTCTGGGAGTCACATTGTCACCAGTCTCACTAAATTTAAATGGTTGGAAGACGAATGTCGGAAGGGTTATGTTTTTCGATTCATTTTCACTTCCGAACATCGATTCTCTACTGAAAGAAAGCTCAAACTTTGAGAACTCTTGACTCAATATGATATTTTGTTTGATTTCACATTGTCAACACATTTTAGGAACAGTTACATAACTTTGTGTGTAATGATTTAGATTTAGATTTATTTATTTCGAGATAAAAATTACAATATAGATTCGCATACAATGTCAAAATTATAAGAATCCTTATCACGATCGTCAATAATTAATAATAAGAAATAAAAATTAAATAATATTCAAAATGTCAATACAGAAAGTGGAAATAGTATCTCCGATTACGGATTGTCATTTAACAACTAGTGGATACCTAATTAATTTTAAACAAAAATAAACAATGTCAATTTACGTATTAAGATTTCACAGTAGAAATACAATATAAATGTTACACAAGAAATAGTATCATAATTAGGTATCAATAAATCAAATAATTACTTAAAACATTATTTCCATGAACTCGTGAACAGAGTACAGAGGGTTCTCCAACAAAAGATTTCTCAGTCTACGCCCAAATGTTACGCCACAAGGTTCGTTTCTTATATCGGCGGGTAAGTGCTCGAAATAAGTAGGCCCAATAACCCGGGGATTTTTCTTTGAAAGCGCCATGCGACGAGGAACTGTCATTAGGCGCCCAGTTGAACAAAGCTCCTTACCCGTTACATTCACACGCGCAAACTGGGAGATGTTTTTTCTTACAAATAAGAGAAGCTCAAACAAATGTTGTGAGTAGTGCGTCATTATGCGTTGCGTCGAGAATCTCCCGACAGGGGTGCCGATGCTTGACTCCTACAAGTACCCGAACTGCACGTTTTTGCATGACAAGAACTCTTTGCGCATCCGTGGAGTTACCCCATAGGAGGGTACCGTAGGACATCAGGGAATGAAAATATGCGAAATAAACTTGTTTCAGTGAATCACCCGAGATTAGCGGCTTTAATTTTCTTAACGCAAAGACAGCACTACTCAACCTGTCACACAGACTGCCAACATGGCGCTTCCAATTCAAATTGGAGTCAATTATAAATCCAAGGAACTTGCTTTCCTCACTCACCGGCATCGAACAGCTTGCCATTGACAATGGCGTTGGTACTTTACGGCCAGAAAAAAGCATTATATTGGATTTGGCTACATTCAGTTGCAGCCCGTTATCCACGAACCATGTTTGGAGTTGCGTGCAAGCCGCGTTAATTTTGATGGTTACTTAGTTGTTCATAGGTGTTTGCACCAACTAACACGGTAGTATCGTCCGCAAACAGTACTGATAAACCGGCCACGATATTCGATGGCAGGTCATTAATAAATAATAAAAATAGGGTATTTCCTAAAGCTGACCCTTGAGGAATACCTAAATTGATATACCCTGGATCTGATTGCACCAATTTGCCGTTTGCACGGAGTTTTACAACTTGTTTACGCTTTGACAAAAACGAGGTAAACAAATGGTGAGCTTTGTTTCGAATGCCATACGATGTGAGTTTATTCAGCAGCAGTTCATGGCTGATAACGTCAAATGCTTTTGACAAATCGCAAAGTACGCCAGCCATCTTATTCCTGTCATCTAACCCAGTCATTATGCAATCGAATATCCTGTACGCCGCAGTGGTTGTAGACATTCCCTGTCTATACGCGAATTGATTGTCCGTAAGCAGGCTATTCGATTCCAGGTGACTCATTAGGTGAGACGACAAGATAGATTCGACAAGCTTAGAAATAGTGGGTACAATTGTAATTGGCCTGTAGTTATTGACGTCACACCTGTCACCCTTTCCCTTGAAAACTGGGCACACTCTGGTATTTTTTAAGACACCAGGGTATGTGCTCGTCTCAAAAATCAGATTGATGAGAACAACAAGTATATCACCAACAACAGGCCATACACAAATAATAATGTTTATGGAAATGTCAAAAGCATCGACGGTGCCCCGTTTTTTCAACATGGGTCGCAAAGTTTTGTCCAGGAGATCGCGAGTGACTACTGGTAGGGTAAAATCGGGAGTAATGTCTGGTGTATCTAAGTGCCTACGGAGATACTGTGTGGAGGTCGCAATCCCTTATTTCCAAATTTGTAGTTTGATCTCGAAGGCTGATATGGTCCGATTTCACTTTTGTACCCACATTTTCATTGACAATCCGCCACATTTCCTTAGGTTTGTTACTACTGGAACATAGCCTATTTTCAATGTGAGTTTGGCGGGCTAGGAGCGTTGTAGATTTAATTAAGTAGGAGTAATGCTCAATACACTCTGTCAATATTTGATTGTCAGGGTACTGACGTCTTATTTCATGGAGATCACTATGTTTTTTAATTAAGTCGGCAAACTCGTCACTCATCCATGGCACGGTAACACTTTTCTTGCATTTATATTCCTTAATTGGGAAGTGGATGTCAATATAATATGTCAGAATATTAAATAATTTATCGAATTTATAGTCAATATCTAAATAAGTATCATAAATAAATTTAAAATCATAATTAGAAATGTCAAAATAAAATAATTGGAATGCATTCTCACTAAATAGCCGACGTTCAACTATTTCGTTTGTTTTGTTGTTGTGCCCGCGATCTACAGTTAGCTCAAACCGTTGCGCGTTATGATCACTAATTGCAGTATCCAACGGTGTTATTGTAATGTCATCATTCGCGTAGTTTGATAGACCGCAGTCAATGCATGATGCACAATCAGCAGTCTCGCGTGTTGGAAAAGTAACAGTGTTACGACATCCGTAGGCTCCTAGTACGTCATCAGTATGTCGTCTTAAATTGTTATCAGATAAATAATCCACATTATGGTCGCCAACAATGAGAAATCTTTTGTTTTCGTCAGTCAGCTTTTTTAATAGTAATTCTAAATTTTCAATATAGATGTCAAAGTCACCATTTCCGGTTCTATATAATACGACAATTATCAATTTATAATAGGTAATTTCAATCACCGCAAATTCAAAATGATATTGTACGGCGAAGGTGTGTAGGTCATTACGCTTTCGATAGTGTATACCGTCCCGTACGTATAGCGCGGTACCGCCATGCGCAATGCTCGTGCGACAGTATGAATCGGCCAGCGAATACCCACTTAACCTCACTCGTACAATTTCATTATTTCGGCTCCAAGTTTCACTTAAACATAATACATCCGGTTTTTCATTACATGTTAATAAATTTAAAAGTGAAGTTTTGCCACTTATGGGTCTCACATTCTGGTGAATAACTACAAACATTGTGTTTATCGTTTTTTGTGTTAATACATTGTGTTAATAATTGGTGGTAATCCGTAACATTGTGTACACTCTGTGCCGGAACATTTACATTTCAAGTTCAAGCAGTCAGAAACTTAACTAAGACCTAACTTAATTATGATCGTAATGCGTAGAAACCGTTTCATAACAAAATAACCAAAACTCAATTTGGTCACAAAGTGTTCACAATATTACCGCACATCGCAACCAAATTCTAACTGTTTGTATGTGTTGTAAGCGTTTCGACACTGCTACTACCTTCACCAAGTCTGTGACCACTATTGGCTTATCGCGACCGAAAATGGTTATATGGGTTATCTTCAGAACAATAGCATTCAAGTCTAGCAATACGACTGTGTGGTCGGACGCGTGCCATTTTTTGCAAGAAAAAGGTTAGCGCCACAAAACTAAACAAGGGCTATTCATGAGCTCAGTACAATGGCCATTCATGAGCTCAGTTCAAATAATTTAAACTTTACTCAAGATTTTGAGTAAACTAATGATAACACTTTTTCTTCGGTATTATGTTTTAATACAAGATTAGTAAATAAACAGTGTTAATAGTAATAGTGCTATACTGTAATTATCAATAATTTTTGCCTGTGATATCAGATTGGTCATAAGGACCCTTTTCCCAAAGGTATGGGAGTGAATTCGTGATTATTATGTAACTCAAATCGTTTATAACTAGAAAAATAAAACTTGTAGAATAATAATAACGCTTTTGTGATACTTCTATAGACTGATTAAATATAATTTTGAAGTCACTGTACAAGAATAGTTATTGTTATAGAGGAATATGAAAAATTATAATCATTGACATTTTAATTAAAAAAAATATTATACTACATGTTTTTGACAATTTCCGTTAATTGCAAGGGGGCATAGTTTAGATCAAATAAAGTTAATTTCTCCAAGACAGTAGTATCTTAACTCTTCTTGTTATCAAGATATTCAATATTTTAATTTAATCAGTTTCGCAGATTTAACCAGTGTAAATGGCTCTTAACTGGTACGTCATAACAGCTTTTTAAACTTTGTAAGGTTCCTATACACTACAAGGTTTACAAAGCGAGTTCGTTCGATATTAGGCACGAACTGACTCGGTGGTACATATTTTTTATTTCATTTGTTTCAAGACCCTTGTACAATAAGACAATAACCGTTAATGCTACATACAATTATTTTGTATAAAAAAGTTTTTTTTTCTGTTGTTTCTGTGAATGTACTCTGCAATATGCCGAAGTTAACGGAAATTCCCGGGAACACCGTGTATACCTTGTGGTTTTATTTCTATCCTAAGATGTGAGTTCCAATATATCCAAATATATACTATAGTTCAAACTACAACATATTAAAGAACAGTCCGAAAATTTATTTTTTCTTAATTTCGTTCTTATAAGCGACTTGCGCTAATCAAAGGCAGATTTTTCACGACCAGGCCCCTATTTCACCAACTTGACAATTGTCACCTGATACTTACAATTCGCCATACATTGATTGTTCTAGAAGTTAAGGTGGTTGCTAGGTTACTTGTGGAACCAGCAATGTACGGAGAATTGTCGTTGTCAGGTGACAATTGTCAAGTTGGTGAAATAGGGGCCTGGAAGTCATACTAAATAAACCTTAACTTAATTTCAAAGAATAATACCTGAGATACATAATCAATCATCATTTATGTAACTTCCAATAGGAACATACTTAAAATAAGTTTCAAACTTTTTTTATCAATTTCTCAAAAGTGCAAATTTAACATGTGTAGGTCTGATGTTTTTTTTTTAAATATGGGACTTAGGGTCATGATTCTTTTTGTATTAGATAGCTCATTTAACGTAGATTTAGGATCTATACTTAACTCAATACCTGCCATAAGGACCCTTTAGGCATGGACGGCCACATATACATACTGTAGGATCATCGACGGTTTTAAAGACGCCTTAAAAGGCCCGGTTGACATTAGCTGTCATTTTACGCGGGAATAGCCTAGATTGTCACTTTGTGATGGATTCTTGTAATAGTTTGTTTGTTTGAACGTTACTCGTATGATTCTTATTGTAAAATAGTAGATTGATGTAAATTCATTTAATATTTGTAGAAAAAGTGATTATAATTGTTATCTTTGATCTGTGTGTCTTTTATTGCTAATATCAGAAGTAAGATACGGTATTCATTAGCCCACAAGGCGTTAATACCTACGACGCGCTTAGCTAACGTGTCGTGTTCTTAGCTGAAGTAACTAGTCGCTAAAAGTATGAAACTTCGTTTGCAATATGTCTAAGAGCAACGTTCAGACCATCTGATTAGATCCCATCGACTCGCAAGGGATCGAAAGTGTTCTAATCGATCGCTGAGCTTTTGGCGCGAAAATGGCCGCCTTTTGGCTCAAATTCTGTTCGTATCGGCGTTAACGAACATGACAAAATACCTCACAATCGGTGTGGTTATGTTTCGGCCGGTAACTACAAAGCATTAAGCGTGTTATTAATGATTGGTTCCGAGGCGATCTCCATTAAGTGTCCACAGGTCAGCAATCAGAGGGTTATGTCACAAGTTGCAGCGGGAGATGCCTAGCAACTGCACCTCCAGCGGTCAGCAGTTCCAGACTCCATGGGTGTCCTTGAGTTGTCAAGTACTCATGTAGCAGTTAGTCAACGGTTCCGGTGTACAGTGAACCATACAACCTCATTTCCTGAGCTGCGGATGCTCCAGACTTGGCACAGTGATAAACAAGTGGTGATACACTACACATGGCAAGTAGTAAGACTGGTAAGTACTCATCTTAAAAAATGAGTACTGCCTATGGATGAACCAGGTATGAAGCAAACTTTTCAATCAATATGAGCATTGATTTGTGGCATGTTTGTGTTAAGAGAGGCAATTTCCTACTGTGTTAGTGGATCTAGTAAAGTACTAGTGTCATATTTAGCATTTCTAAACTCTCAAACTGTAAACTTGCAATTGAGATGAGAATTGCAAGTGCATACAAAATCACAGAAATGTTTTAAGTAGTTGTTGCATTTACATGCTGATACATACATCATCAAGTGAGTCATTGATTTCACTGGTTCACTAATGTTAGACCAAACAACTTTTGGCCAAATGTTTCATTTGACAAAAGTTTCATTTGACCTAATGCATTTTTTTCTTAAATATAAAGCTTTATAGGATTATTATAAAACAAACCTAACCTAACCTAATGACTTCTATTTGATGATATTCAAAGAATACCCGAAAATACCACTGTTTTGACGAAAAATGCATTAGGTCAAATGAAAAATTTGTCAAATGATACATTTGGCTAAAAGTTGTTTGTTCAAGAGACAGGACCCCGATTTCACTGTCATAGAATTTGGTTTCCAAAGTGTGGTAGAAACAGGGACCGGAACCGCTTACCCTTACACGGGTTTTTAAGCGGGTTTTCTAAGCGCTTGTTTTGAGAAACCATATCATTCTGGTTAAGCTCAATTAAGGGTTATTGCATGAACGGCTGAGCCGATCGTTTGAGTTAATTCAAGTTAATTTATGTTAACTCAAATCCCAATCAAAACTCTGTTTAAGGGTTTTAGCGGTAAGCGGTTCCGGACTGAGCGTGCACTAAATTGATCCTTATCTTTATAGTTATTCAATTCATTTTGACTTGAATTGGCGGCGCCGTTCCTTTGAATTATTTTAACTCGAAACCCTATCAAAACCCTTTCCAGGGTTTTTAACTTATAGAGCATTAAACGTAATCGATACTAAGCGTTACACAGATTCAATTTTTAATTGAGGTTCGCCGAATCGAGCCTGCCACGCGCCGCGCCTCATTCATTACGCAGGCGGCGGCGGCGTCGGTGTCTGTCAAAGCTTTTAAAAAGATTTTTTTTCCTTTTTGGTTTTGACGATTGATTAGCCAGTGTCATGTCGATTTGGAATCAAAAAACAAAAGTCTATTCGGAAACGACACATGATAGAAGAAGTTGCTATTCCTGGAAAATAACGGTAAATAATCCCATACATTTTTAGTAAGACGAAACACAACTACGATGTTAATACAATTTACCACATTTATAACATTTTAACACTGAAATATTATAGGTATATACAAAATAAGCTAAGTTTACTTAATCTTTAACTTATTTAGATCACAAAATAAGCATAAAGCTACAAGAATTTCTTTATCTTTACAAGTAATCCTACTAATATTATAAAATGCGAAAGTTTCGATGTTTGGTTGTTTGTTACTCAATCACGCTTAAACGGCTGAACCGATTTGAATGAAATTTTGCACGAAGACAGTTTATAGCCTGGATTAAAATATAGGATAGTTTTTCCCGAGTCCACGCAGACGAAGTCGCGGGCGGAAGCTAGTTAAACATAAAAACCGGGTTGGGAATTGAACTTTTAGCCTAATCAGCTCTTTGTATAGGAATGTATTATTACAAAGGGGGCACGCCAGGAAGATATGATTGAGATCACCCTCATCCATCCCACACTCACACAGAGAGGAATCTTGAATATGATTTTTTGCTAAATGAGAAGGGATACCACAATGACCCAATCTCATACGGATAATGGTTGTACAAAATTATTTCGTGATATAAATTTTTGAAAACCAAGGTTTTCTAGAGATTGTGGGTTGGACCTGAGAAAACAGTCTTCCACGAGATTTACTTGAACTGGCCCAAGAGGAAGACCACGCCCGGAATAGAAACTTCGACGCTAACGGGACTATGTCATGACTATAGTTTTTGAATAAAATTTTATCACCAGACACCACCGCCTCCTTAGCTATTTGGTCTACTGTTTCATTACCGGTCACCCCTGAATGTCCTGGAATCCAGATAAGTGCGACTTCGTATCCTTTACTTTTACAGGCTAAAAGTTTATCCTTAATTTCATATATAATTGGGTTTTGAAATTTAGCCGCAAAAGGGTTAGTTAGTAAAGCTGGTAGACAGCTACGAGAGTCGGAAAAAAAATTGATTTCTCCAAATTGAATTGTTATATATATTTTACGGTTTCCAATATACCAATGCACTCGCCAGTAAAAACGGGGGTCTCAGGAGGATATTTCACTTTACGTGATGTATTGTATTGTGAGTGAAACACGCCAACTCCTACACACCCGACCTCAGTAAACTCCGCACATTCCACTTGTAGGGCATTAATTGGGCTAGATCTCATTGCACCTGTGATTATTCTCATAGCCTTTGATTGAATGAGGTCTAGTTTTTTGAACCCCGTCCTATTCCCTGGCTCCAGAAGGAAAGGAGTACACTCCTAACCGTGGCCCCACCAAACCCCTGCAAGGCACCTTAGGGTCACACTTGTTGAGGCCGCGTTCACATTTTTTTAACAGATATTAAAAGTGAGGGGTTCCACTCAATTTAGTGTCTAAAATTACCCCTAAAAATGTATATGAAGAGCTAACGGGGATATCTGAGTTATTAACAGTAATGGAAATGGAAGGTAACACTCTCTTGCGTGAGTATACAACAGCACAGCTCTTACTAGGTGAAAGGGATAACCCGTTATTTTGGAGCCAGCTATTTAGTGACTGCAAGGAATTATTTATTATCCCACATGCAGTTTGAATATTTTTATTTGGGCAGTAAATTAGTAGGTCATCAGCGTATTGTAAAATTTGACACCCATTAATTGACCTCTCCAAATCGTAGGTGTAAAGGTTATACAGCAGAGGGCTTAGGACGGACCCTTGAGGTAAGCCACGCCAAACTGTTCTCGATGGATTTATATTAGGGTCTCTTCCGCGAAAAGTAACCTGCCGCTCTGAAAGGAGATTGCCGACAAGCGTGGCCAACCTCACCAGAATCCGCGAGCTGAGAAGCTCGCGGATTTTTTCCCTGTGTTGTTGTCATATGCAGCCTCAACATCCGGAAACACAGCAACTACTGAAGCGGATTTAGAGAACGCGAGTCTTGCATCGGATGTGAAAATGCCTAAACTGTCCATAGTGCTTTTTCCCTTTCTAAATCCGAATTGCGAATTCCCAAGTATCTCATGATTTTCTATAAACCACTCCAACCGATTTTTAATGAGGTGTTCGAGGATCTTCATCAAAACAGAGGAAAGAGCTATGGGACGGTAAGATCGAAGGTTATTTGGGTTTTTTGAAGGTTTTAAAATTGGCATAATCAGTTGGGCTTTCTAAGAAGCCGGGGGATGGCCAGAGAGAAGAATGCAGTTTAATAAGTCCAGAAAATATTTAAGGAAGGGTTCACTTGCCTTAGATATGAAAGAATATGTAATTCCGTCATAACCCGGGGCTGAGTCCTTAACAGATCCCAGTACGTTCCTAAGCTCCGTGAATGTGAATAGTTGATATAGAGGATCCGTTGAATTATTATTAAGTAGGCCTATAGGGGAATCAAGTACATTCGGGACATACGAGGGAGCTATAATATCTAGAAAGGACTCAGCCCAAAGAAGTGACATTGGGAAATGGGAGCTACGGGGGTTAAAGGACCTTCTAAATCTACGTATGTTATTCCATACTATTGTATCTGGTGTGGACGGACTCAATGAGGCGCAAAAAGATTTCCAACCTTCTAATTTTTTATTATTAAGTACAGATTTAGTTTCACCCATAACGTTAATCAACGTTTCAAAATTTTCGTTAGACATTTGATGCATACAATCGCTCAGCAATCTTTCTTTCTTTTACAGCTTTAGTGCAGTCTTTATCCCACCACGGAGGAGAAGGTAACTTCCCTAATACTGCATTCTTGAGAGGGAATATCTTATCAGCAGCTGATTTTATAGCTGATATCAATTCATTCGAACAATTTTGAATCGTCTTCGAAGTGATAGGGGATAAATATTTCATCTCTGAGTTGAGACATTTTTTATAACTATCCCAATCCGTACCATTGATATTATAGGCCAGCAGGGGCTGGACAATAGCTGACTCTATTTGGGGAGTAGATGCTAATGGAAAGCTGAGGAGAATGGGAAAATGATCGCTGCCATAGGTGCTATCCAGGACTTCCCAGGTGATTCGAGAGGCGAGGATAGGAGACGAAAGAGATAAATCCACTGCACTGGCCGCTTGTTCAGGTAAGGTGCGTAAGGTTGGTGAACCTGTATTTAAAATACATAAATTTGCCGAGTCTACAATTTCCAGGAGTTGCTCGCCTATAGTGTAAATTTTATGACATCCCCATAAGTGATGATGGACGTTAGTGACCCAAAATAATAATAGGCTGAGGGAGATCTACTATTAAACCTTTTAATTCTTGAAGAATTGCGGTGCTAGGATTAGGTATATATAACGATAAGAAGGTCAAGGTCTCCTTTCACACGAGCGCAAACTGAATGAAAGCTATTAATACTCGTATGTTGAGGAATGAGCAATGGGGTGAAAGGTACGTGGTCTCTAATAAACAGAGCGCATCCGGCTCGTCCATCAGCTCTGTAGTCCATTATAGAAACATATTTGGGTAAGTTGGAGCCGGTTTTTAGCCATGTTTCAGATATGGCTAAAATAGATGGGTTATACTTATTAATGAAGAATATTGTCACTTTTTTTATTTGAGATACTACGCCAATTCCACTGTAGAATTGTCTGGTGGTCTATTGAAAGAGAAAAGAAGAGATGAAATAAACGGGGCAGCGTGGAATAACAGGAATAGGTCAGCCAGGGGGCTGCCAGGTGAGAAGCTTTTACGGCAGAAGAAATCATTTTTATTAGTTCCCTAATAATATGTTCATTTGATTGGCGCGAGGGATTTTCTTGGTAAACAGGTCTAGGCTGGATTGTAGGATCTCTAGTAAGATCCTCATGGGCTTGTCTATCATACCCTTTAGCTAGAGGGGAATGTGATCGGGGTCTAAGAGGTATTGTTTTCTTATGCCAAATTTGTGTTGGATGGGCCGACTGGGAAGGGGTTGCAGCTATGTTAGCATATGATTTTTGAGAGGGCTTTGGATGTAAGTTTGAAGCCTCCATATAAGATATGTTTTCATCTGCCATCGTTTTCTTTATAGCAGTTTGTCTAAGCAATTCTGGACATCCCTTGCTATTGGCAGTGTGCCCAGACCCCACCTACCTTGTACCTTGAGGACAGTTGCAGCAATTTGCATCAGCGGGATCAATGTTGCAAGAGTCCCCCGTGTGGGATCCTCCGCAACGATAAAGTATAGTGGGGTATTGGTACCGTTCCACGGGCAGGGAATTGAGGCACACAAAAACCCTTTTGGGCAGAAACTGTCCGTCAAAAGTAACCACCACCGAGTCTGACGGAAGCCAGCAGTAGCCACCATCAGGTTTGTTCTTTTTAAAGTTTAGGCGCCGGACCTTTACCGGTTTCACACCTCCTGAGTTAAGCGGGATTTGGATATTTTCTATAACCTCCTCAGGTGTCCATTCAACTGGCACTCCACGTACCAGACCCAGTCTAGTGACATTAAAGGACGGGATAAATATCTTGTAATTATTGTGCGGGAGAGTGGGAGATTCTAAAAACGTATTGGCGTCTTCCGCTGAATGGAAACTAACTGCTACTCTATTACATCCTAACCTTTTTATGCTTCCGTCTACTACATTTGGGAATTCTCGTCTTCTTTTCTGTAAGAATTGTCCGAAAGAGACGGGATGTAGTATGATTCCTGAATTCGGGGTCGCTTCTACTCTCTGAACATGGACCACAAAAGGCCCTGAATCGTTGCGGTTGTAACTATTCCGCCCAATGGGTGTAAAAGGAGACTCAGGGGTCTGAGTTTGTGTCTGGGTTGCGTGAGGCGCGTCAGTAACCAGGTGGGCCGGCGGCGATGGTGGCGTAACATTTTGAGCCATAGATAGTTGGGCGGCAGGGAGCGGTGTGTCATTCATATCTTCCTGCGTTATTTTATCATCATTAGAAGTCTCCGATCGAAATGACGCCACCGGGGCCCTTGAACGGGACCGATCGGCGTTTCTAGTTTGGTTAAGGTCTCGTTCACGAGCCCTCCTATTTTCTTCGTCCCGTTTAAGTTTCTTTTTTTTATTTCTTTTTACCTCCCATTGTGAAGGTGGGAACTTGTGCCAGCGTATTTTCAAACTCCTCGTACTGGACCAAGCTTACATTTTTTAATAATGGGTAAAAGTTCCCATCCCCGGGGTCATCCAAGCCAGCATCCTCCTCCACGAGGACGCTGGCATAGATCTACCCTCTTAAAACTAAAAACACTATGATCTACGTCTATATACACAATCACAAACAAAAACACTTACCAATCCTCCCCACAACCTAATAATAAGGAATAGCAACTGTTTTTGAAAATCGAACCCTTCTAAAAACACGAAAAACAAAAATTACTAAAGAAAGTCAACCGAACGCGATCGACACTCTACCGCCAATCCCTTTTAAAAAGACACCGCCACTATTTTTGCGTCACGTCAATTTGCAACAAGCTGCCTTAGTAAGAGATGCCATAATTGTCTGAACATATTGCACCTGTTTCGGCAATTTGTTTACCTATGAAATCTTTCTTTGCGAATAGCAACTGTGCACATTTAAAATGGGGCTCGACTGTCTCGCCTTGATGCGAAAAAAGTAGCCCTACCCTACCCCCTCCCCCCATTCAAGATCACGTGTATTTTTGGGACTAAGTATGAATTAAGTTAGTCAATTTAAAAAAACGCACAGTGAGCCACGATGTGGGGTCAACGGAGGTCAAGGCCATGCGCGCCGATGCAAGGTTTTATTATTAATGTTTTAAAGTTGGTACAATGAATAATAATTACTTGGATAAACACGCTCAGAGCGGATTATTTTGATATGAGAAAATGATTAAGTACTTTCGTTATTTTTGACAGACAGACGAAGTAGGCAGGCCTACGTTCCCATTATAATGTATTAGGTACTTTTGATCTGTCAATTGATATGCCGCTATTGCTTTGTTTACGTTTAGTCATGCCGATTTCTCAATATTGTATTTGAATTGACGAAACTGATCTCACAAACCCTGAACCCAGATAACACAAGTAAAAAATACAATTTTCCGGCCCTTGCCAGTTTCTAGGCACTAAATTAAAATTTAGCTAAAAGTGACAACCCTGAGACAGGTAAGTACGGTAGGTAATTATATCGCGGATTGGGCCGGAGATAGCCTACTTGTCCACTTTCTACTATACCTGCATTAGGTAGGTACATGTGGATATTTCTTTGTATTGTAAGTACAATGCCACCAGCTAAGAAAGATGCCGTTCATCGGTATTTTATATACCGTGAAACATGCCTACTTTGCCCGCTTTTTTCGGAAAAAATCGAATTATTTTTTTTATATGGTAGGATGTCATTTTATTTGCTTAACGTATCCATCGTAGTTATGCGCATGCGTTCATGAGGAGAAATATTTTTTTAATTAACATCTATTCCAAATTTTTATTGATTGATCGCGGGTAAAGTTATCTGGACTTTTGCCAACATGTCCAGATTCAGATGCAGATTCATTTATTGCTAATTGAAAATTGACATTATATTTTTCAAATTTTCTTTGTATATAAATAAAATAAATTCTTAGAAAGCTCGTCAGGTACATACAATAAATTTGTTACAACAATTTCTAGCAATAATAATTAACAAGGACAGACAGAAATACCAATTTAAAACAATATTGATCGTAGTAATGTCAAAAAAATATAATAAAATGTCAGAAACTAGAAAAATAAAAATATGCGGTGTCCTAGCATAATGTCGGGATGTCAAAACATATCAATTTCATGTCAAATAAATGAATAAAAATACATATGTCAAACGTGCAAGAAATATAAAAACGGAAAATTACAGTAATAATCTGTATCTGACTTTAAGTATCATAATCCTAGATTATGAAACTTAACGTCAGAGAACAAAAAGTAATAATATATTAATTAATTTTTAAATAGCATCAAACATAAATTGTCTAATATTGTTTTTGTTTGGTAAATTCCTGTACTGAATACAGCGACTTTTACAGTAAAAAGTCTTTAAATCAGTGTCCATGCTTTTCCGCGTCGAATTATTGAAACAACTACCTATAGCTCTTATAATCTTGAGACAAGACAGTCCAAAATTTTGGGCAAATATGGCGTTCCATTTTAAAATGTTAGTCTTAACCACGATAAGTTTTACACAGTAAAGATGGGCAATGTTACCTGGGTAGGCATTTTCAATCTTCGCCCATACAACCAACACAAGTCCATTTGCTGCAAGCTCCTGAAGTTAAATACATGTATGACTCAGTCAAGTCATACATATAATCTAGTTTCTACTAAAAATAGTAAGGTTGCCATAAATGTTGTGTTTGCGTTCATTACCAGATTTGTTTACAATTTGCTTTTGGGCAAAGTTCCCCATGGTGGCAAAGTATGCATGATTCACGGTACTTAGGATAAGTGAATACGACTTGTGTCAACTATGTAACAATAAATTACAAAATAAGCAATATAATTACCGTCAAACCTCGCAACTTTGCCCATTGCATATAATTTTGCCCACGTCACATTTTAATAAAATTGGCCTAGCACAAAAATGGTTGCATGGGTATGATTTTTGGTGGGCCAAAAAGTTCGCAAAAACTTTAGAGCCATAACAGTACGAACGGACTACAAGTATATACTTTTAATTGTGGTAAATTTTCAGGCCGTAAACAATTAGTTAGTTATTAGTTATGGCGATGGGAAATATTATAAACGAATTCCCAGCACACATTTTACCACATTGCCCGCTACATTTTTACCCTTAAGGTTATCACCTTGATGTAATAATTACTTTTTTTAAACCGGCCAAGTGCGTGTCGGACCACGCGCAGTGTAGGGTTCCGAAGTTGCCTGTCTGTCTTTGACCTTTGTTACATCGACAGGCGCGCGCCAACTAAACATTGCAGTTGCGTCGTCCGGCTTTGTACGAAAGTTGGTTGGGGTGGGGTTGGTTGGATTTATGCCCACTTATGCGTGAGAGTTTTTGAAGTAAATTCATTATATTTACTACTGCAGTAATACATGACTCGAATAAAAACTAGGGTTTTTAAAGCCCAATATCACGCAAACTCATCTCTTCATTGAATAATGTTTTTTAAAGACCCATCTTATTTTTAAACAAGCTATCCAACGATACATACTATAGGTTTAGCGAGAAAAAAAAACCATTCCTAGTTTATGTCACTACTAACTTAATAAGAAAATCTACTCTTGTCGGCGTGATTGATTTATATACCTATGCCGAATTACGGCTTTCTAGTATTAAGGGCCACTGAGCTAAGCCGCAGAGAGACAGACAGACAGACAGACGGACAGGGCGAAACTATAAGGGTTCCTTGTTGACTACGAAACCCTAAAAAAAAGGTGAACGGTGTCAGCAGTATTAGTAGTAACTGTTTTTTTATGCACTATTACGTAAAGCAAAATTGATCTCACAAATCCAAAGCAACTACATTTGAAATTCATAAATCTACTTCGTTTACTATTACAAACTGTATTTATATTAAACACCTTCAAGTTCAGTCGCAGTCGGATAAAAAAATTTACAACCCTAGCACCGTCTGGTTTTTGTATTGTATGGAGCGGCACAGATTATTTTTGCAACTTTGCACACTAAAAATTAAACGTAGTAGTATTCTGTTTAAATCACTTCTAATAGAATAAAACTAATGTGCCAAATTTATGGTCGATTATGTCTTTAAGAGACGTATCAATAGGGTCGATAATGCTAAAGTATTAAAAACATACAAATGTGGGTAAACTTGTTTTATTTTTACTTTTTTGGCCTGTCTCTTGTGTAATAATTTCTGAGATAAAAGCACGTTTGACCACTGCTCACTGTACGCACACTACACACAAACATATGTACTTATATGCGTTATGACTATAATAATAGTCCGAAACGATATACATATGAAACAAATAAAAAAGTTTGCATATAGCGGGCAAAGTTGCCAGGTTTGACGGTACTGTTTTCGGATAGGTACCTATAGGCATTTACAGGTAGCGGCGCTTAAATAGACCCATGACCTTGAATGCGCAGCACAAGAACGCGGAAAAATTTTAAAAAAACGACACGAATTATTTCCCCTGATTTTATTAATTTTCTTGACGTATCGTTTTTTTTATTTTATTTTTGGTCATCAAACACTGCACGCGGTTCTCTATGACATTTGGTCCAGCACCCCAGACCTAGGTCTGACCGTTTAGCCAGGCCATACTCCAACTTTTTACCCCGAGGCAAATCTTGAAATGTCAGATTGTTCTGGGGGTCACATGGAGGGACCCTACACTTGTTCCATACATCACCAGGTCGTAATTGCACTCTTTCCCGGAGAACAACTACCTATGTCAGTGAGAAATCAGTGGTTTTGCAGCTTTATTTGTTTGTTTTGTTAAGAAATTCTCAATGGATCGACATGGGAACTGTATGTTCGATAAGCAGGTAACTAAGCTTGCTTATCCTAAAATAAAAATGAATTATGATGAAAAACTACGAAAAAACGACGTTTTCTTAAATCGACTATTTTTTAACTTAAACATCCTGTAGCTCCTAAAGTATCGATCGTAGAGTAAAAATAAATATGACCAATTTTGTAGGAATTTTTATGGAGAAACTTTAATCTGAAGTAATTATGATATGACGTGGAGCTGATCTGATGATGGAGCTGGAAGGTGGCCATAGGAACTCCGTAATAAAATCACATAACCCTATCGAGTTTGGGCTCGTTAGAATCGTCTCAATGATTAGTTGATGACGGCATACAGAAAAGTACAGTCGGCAATAAAAGCTTGTACCAAAAATGAAATTGTATGTTTGCTTGTAAACAAGTAGATATGTATGTAGTTATGTATGTTGACTTGGTCAGGTCAAGTCTTGCAGATTAAGTTTAGCCAACAAGTCCAGTTGGTTTGGAGTTGAAATTGTGAAATGTACAAACATTGAGTTTGTCAGATGACAATGCAATGTTGTGGTGCTGTCGGGCTGGTCTGGTGAGGGGGTCGACACAGGCTAGTCATTCTGGCTCTTTGATTACACATAATAACTCATGGTAGACTCATCATGTTAGCATGAGCAATGAGTTTTTGGAATAGTCTCAATGATTAGTTGATGTCTGTGCAAAGAAAGGTACAGTCAGCCAAAATAAAAATAAAGGTGCCAACCAAGTTGAAGTTTCTTGACAAATTGTTTTTACATTTGTGCTGTTTATAATTATGATTGTAGAAACTGCAGTTTTAACTTGTTGTTCTCAGTTTACAGATAGAATATGTCTGTCAGGATGTGCAGACTAATATTAACTTATGTGCATAACCAGTGGTCACTGAATGGGGTTTCATTTGTTGTTTTAGTTAATGATTGAACCAAGTAGACAAGAAAGCCGTTGAATTTTATTTTATTGCTAATGTAATGAACATGGAGAATAATCTAGTGAACTGTGCATCCTAGTGAGACTTGGATGACAGGCTGGTTAAATAGTTAGGTGTAATGTGTACAAGAGCTATTATGAAGAAGGTGCACTACTTTTAACCCTTTGAATGCCAATGATGTTGTAAATCAGTCATACCTATCGGTGCTGGTAGCTAGGTAGTGCCTGGGTTGGCTCTGCTAGTAAGCTAAGTCTCCACATAGTGAGGGACCCCACAACCAAGCAAACTTTTGTTTCGCTCAACTGAAGCAAGGACTGAATGTGGTTATTGTTTGTAGCGTACTTGGATTTATTAGTATGCATGACAGTGAAGGAAGCATTTGCCCAGTAGTGGGGCGGTAAGTGCTAAAAATTACTGAAGTAACGAGTCAGTGAGGGCCGAATGGGTCTGACGAAAAAAGTTTTTACGTGGATAATGGTGGGTGGTACACTTTGTTGTACCTTGGTCTACGAGAAAGCCTTCGATTCGATCGAAACCTGGGCTGTACTACAGTCTCTCCAACGGTGCCAAGTAGACTGCCGCTACATCGAAGTGCTGAAGTGTTTGTACGAGAACGCCACTATGTCAGTCCGACTCCAGGATCAGAGTTCGAAGCCTATTCCGCTGCAGCGGGGTGTCAGACAAGGGGATGTTATTTCCCCAAAACTGTTCACCGCTGCACTGGAGGACGTGTTCAAGACTCTAGACTGGAGAAGGCTAGGCATCAACATCAACGGCGAGTACATCACTCACCTTCGCTTTGCTGACGATATAGTAGTCTTGGCTGAGACCATGGAGGACTTAAGCACGATGCTCGATGACCTCAGTAAAGCCTCCGAGCGAGTTGGTCTAAGGATGAACATGGATAAGACAAAGATCATGTCAAACCTCCATGTAGTACCAACCCCCATTTTAATCGGACACTTTACGCTCGAAGTTGTAGACGATTATATATACCTAGGACAGACTGTTCAGTTAGGTAGGTCCAACTTTGAGAAAGAGGTCAATCGTCGAATCCGACTCGGCTGGGCAGCATTCGGGAGGCTACGGCACATCTTTTCGTCCAATATTCCGCAGTGTCTCAAGACGAGAGTCTTTGACCAGTGTGTGTTGCCAGTGATGACGTATGGCACGGAAACGTGGTCGCTTACTATGGGCCTCATAAGAAGGCTCAAAGTCACCCAAAGGGCAATGGAGAGGGCTATGTTGGGAGTTTCTCTGCGCGATCGCATCAGAAATGAAGCTATCCGCAGCAGAACCAAGGTAACCGATATAGCCCTCCGAATCGCTAAACTTAAGTGGCAGTGGGCGGGGCACATTGCACGTAGAACCGATGGCCGTTGGGGCGGAAAGGTTCTCGAGTGGCGACCACGTACCGGAAGGCGCAGCGTGGGTAGGCCCCCCACAAGGTGGACTGATGACCTGGTAAAGGTCGCGGGAGTCCGCTGGATGCGGGTGGCGCAGGACCGGTCATTGTGGCACTCTTTGGGGGAGGCCTATGTCCAGCAGTGGACGTCTTTCGGCTGATATGATGACACTTTGTTGTATGTGAACTGTTTTCCAATGACTAGCGACGTTAGTCCAATAGACAGCAGCTCATTGTAATGGGAGTGTTTGTAGAAGCAATTGTACTTGGTGATTAGGTATTTGTGTTTGCAGTGGCTGTCGACTGTAAGAAGAGGACGCTATTAACTGCGGTTGATATGCGGGTCCTATGAGGAAGCCAGACAGTCAGCCATCGAGTTCTGCTGGTGCTGCTACTGCAGTGCTGTGAAGAGGATAGTGGTGCCTGCACGGCTAGCACGCGACGGCGCGCGAGCTCTCTCGATTTTTCTCGCATTATCCGTTTCTCTCTTATTAGAACACTTAGAAGAAGAGGTAAAGTGCGATAAAAATCGAGAGTATGTCGCGGCCGTCGTGTGCTAGACGTGCTGGAGTCATGCACTGCTTTCCTGGAGGCTATGAACTGCGGTTCACAAGCTGACTTACTCGTACATGATAAAAAGAATCACAATAAGACATTTATGATAGTAGACGTGTGTGCAGGTAAACAAGCACTCCTGCTGTGCTTTTATTAACATTTCGGTTCGAGCAGGTTGTTGACATGTTTTGTCAATTGCAGGTTGATATGTTGTTGTCGTCATTTTGGTTTGAGCAGGATGACATGTCGTTGTTGTAATTTTTTGTCAATTGCAGGTTGACATACTACTGGCAACGTTTTAAGTACTTTGAGCAGGTTGACATGCTAGTGGGACGCCTCTAAACTCATACATGGTGTAAACAAGCGCTTGGGATGCCTTGTACATGTATGTAGAAAGGTAATTGCTTGCCTTTTCGAGCGAGCGTTGGGCCGGATCAACTGTCATTTTCCTGTACACGGGAATGGCATTTGATCTCACTGGCGTGCGTGCGGGGGCGTCACGTAGTTTACCAGCAGGTGAACAAGTGGGTGAGATCCTTGTTAACATTGGAGGAGGAGACTTGTGTTCTCAGCTTCCTGGGTGAAGAAGGGGAACGTTTCCTAACTCAGTGGATATTGCGTAATGAATGCCTCTGCCCGTGCACATGTGCAGCCGAGTAGGCAATCCTAGTTTGACTGATAATGAGACGTCTCAGTGAAGGTTTTTTTTTTAAAAGCTGATGAATGATTTCTGGTTTCGTATGATGAATCAACTATGATGATATGATGGTGATGAGTTATTGTGGTGATGCGATAGTGATGCACATTACTTTCAATGTATGAATTGCCTGAAATTGTATGAATGTTTGAATGCAGATTGAAAAGTGCAACAGCTGCCGACTTCGTGCAACAGCTGCCGACTTCGTGCAACAGCTGCCGACTACGTGCAACAGCTGCCGACTTCGTGCAACAGCTGCCGACTTCGTGCAACAGCTGCCGACTTCGTGCAACAGCTGCTGACTCCGTGCAACAGCTGCCGACTACGTGCAACAGCTGCCGACTACGTGCAACAGCTGCGGACTTCGTGCAACAGCTGCCGACTTCGTGCAACAGCTGCCGACTACGTGCAACAGCTGCCGACTACGTGCAACAGCTGCCGACTTCGTGCAACAGCTGCCGACTACGTGCAACAGCTGCCGACTACGTGCAACAGCTGCCGACTTCGTGCAACAGCTGCCGACTTCGTGCAACAGCTGCCGACTCCGTGCAACAGCTGCCGACTACGTGCAACAGCTGCTGACTCCGTGCAACAGCTGCCGACTACGTGCAACAGCTGCCGACTTCGTGCAACAGCTGATGACTCCGTGCAACAGCTGCCGACTACGTGCAACAGCTGCCGACTTCGTGCAACAGCTGCTGACTCCGTGCAACAGCTGCCGACTACGTGCAACAGCTGCTGACTCCGTGCATCAGCTGCCGACTACGTGCAACAGCTGCCGACTTCGTGCAACAGCTGCCGACTCCGTGCAACCGCTGCCGACTACGTGCAACAGCTGCTGACTCCGTGCAACAGCTGCCGACTACGTGCAACAGCTGCCGACTTCGTGCAACAGCTGATGACTCCGTGCAACAGCTGCCGACTACGTGCAACAGCTGCCGACTTCGTGCAACAGCTGCTGACTCCGTGCAACAGCTGCCGACTTCGTGCAACAGCTGCTGACTCCGTGCAACAGCTGCCGACTACGTGCAACAGCTGCCGACTTCGTGCAACAGCTGCCGACTACGTGCAACAGCTGCCGACTACGTGCAACAGCTGCCGACTACGTGCAACAGCTGCTGACTTCGTGCAACAGCTGCTGCGGGTGATGGTGATGAAGAGCGGAAGATGCAGTCGAGGACGATGCACGGTCAGGAGAGGCCGTGTTGGATCTTCGACGGTTTTAAAGACGCCTTAAACGGCCCAGTTGACATTAGCTGTCATTTTACGCGGGAATAGCCTAGATTGTAACTTTGTGATGGATTCTTGTAATAGTTTGTTTGAACGTTACTCTGAGGTGTGAGGAGTACAGCAAGATGACTCCATTCATTAATGTAACGGTTACGGACGTTTCACGCACGAGTGCATTTGCTTTATCTAATGAATAACTATCCTATTTCCGATCCTATTTCATAGCATCTCAGAACCTGATACTATGTCTCACATTACCAAATCCAATTAACAGTAACCCATCATTGTTAGAGTATGCGTATATAAACCGATGTATTCCGAACAAAGCAGTCATTCCATATATCCGAGACTCCTCGTATTATTTACTCATCTACATACAACATCACAACTCTTATGATTCTTATTGTAAAATAGTAGATTTGATGTAAATTCATTTAATGTGTAGAAAAAGTGATTATAATTGTTGTCTTTGATCCGTGTCTTTTATTGCTAATAATACATTATCATATTCATAAAGGTGACTGAAACATACCTTCAAGAAGCAAACTCTCCTCAGCAGCAGTCTTCACATCTAGCGCAGCAGCCACGTCCTCAATTGCAGTAAAGTGGATGTTGTGTGTGTCACCCACATCCAGTGTCACCGTTTGTGTGGCCTCCTCGGGACGTTTAGAAGCCAGCCCGGCCAGCTGGTGAGCCGGGGGAGTTGCTGTGGGTGGTGCCAAACTGGGTTTGCAAGGGCTGACTCTTATTATCGGCACTTTAGGTTTCCGCCTGAGAATGTTGGGCTTCTGAAAACTCTTCTTAGACGGGCTAAGCTTGTGCGAAACAAACATGACTGCAAGATTCATTTATTTCAGCATCTGAAACAGTCACACATAATTATAAGTATACGGTATTCACTCATTTTAAATCTTTGTAGAATAATTATATAAAAAAGTAAAACATAAAACTATACATACAAAGGACATAATCATTATACATGGTTATCATTAAGATTTGTTATGCTCCACTTGGCCATTTTCCCTGGCACACCTATTCCCTTGACTGGAGATTTATATTCTAAAGCCATCCATATTTCTAGATTTCCATTTCTACAGATTCCCATGCCTGCTACTCTGCTTTCTAACAGAATTAGCTTTTTGAATTCACCCTCTAGTTAGATCCAGAAACATGCAGAGATCATGTATGATAACTGCAACTTAGAAAAGTTGAAAAACCCCCGACATTTTAATTTCAAATACAAATATCTTAATTTTGCTTAAAATGTGTTTCATAACAGTTGTTTAAAGAATAGGTATCAGGTTTCACACAATTTACCAGCATCTGGCTTCTGGTATGCAAATTATAAACCTAGAGTAGACTGTCATTGCTAACTCTGAGATGGGGACACTAGAAAAATACAACAATTTAGAATCAACTCTAAAGGAAATTACAAAAGGTGTAAAACCATGTAAGAAAACTAATTACAGCAAAAAAACATTAGAGCTAATGGATAAAAGAAAAATATTAATAACCACAGGAAAGGGTAAAGAGAACAAAAGCAAAATAACAAGTATTAGCAATGACATTAGAGAAAGTCTAAGGAAAGATAGAAAAGAGAGAAGAACGCAAACACTAAAATCACATATAGAAAAAACAGGAGGCAGTAAAAAGGCACTGAAAGAGCTAAGAGAAAATGGTAAGGAGTGGATCCCCAAATTAAATAATAACAAACATAAAGTTTCTTCAAAGCGCATGGAGATCCAAAACATAGCGACAAACTTTTACCAAACTCTCTACACACGGGGAAATTGCGATCCAGATCACCTTGGAAAATACCAACACAATCCATCATGCCAGTTGAACACCGAAGAGGACACACCCCCTATACTAGTGTCAGAAGTAATAAAGGCTATAAATTCACAAGAATTAGAAAAAGCACTAGTTCCTGACATGATACCCAATGAACTGATGAGAGGATCTATTGAGGAGCTAAGTCCAATTCTGACAAGGATATTTAATGACATACTGCTTACTGGAACCACTCCAGAACAGTGGGGAGATTCCCACATCATACTTATCTTCAAAAAAGGCTCTAGAGATGACATAGGAAACTACAGACCTATCAGCCTGATGTCAAACATATACAAAGTGTTCGCCAAAGTTATACTTAACAGAATTTCAACAACGCCAGATGAGAACCAGCCAATCGAGCAGGAGGGATTCAGGAAAAACTTCAGCACAATCAACCACATCCACACCGTCAAACAACTACTGCAATAGTACAATGAATTTTAAAAGACACTATACATGGTATTCATTGACTATTCGAAGGCATTTGACAGCCTAAATCACAGCTACAGAGGATAAGCCTGAAGGAGCAAGGAATCGGCGATACTTACATCCGCATAATTAAGGACATATACAAAAAAAGCAAGAGCTATGTAAAATTGGAATCTACGGGAAAACCATTCCCCATTTCTAGGGGAGTCAGACAAGGAGACCCCTTATCACCCAAACTCTTTTCCGCTGTACTCGAATCAGCCTTTAGAAGGCTGGAATGGGAAGAACTTGGACTCAACATAAATGGCAGACGGCTGAGCAATCTAAGATTTGCGGACGATCTAGTTCTAATGGAGGAAGATCCACAAAAACTGGAATACATGGCCCAGACCTTGAGTGAAGAGTGTCGACAAGTCGGATTAACAATGAATGCCAAGAAAACGAAAATGCTAAATAATGCAACTAAATTAAACATAAAACTAGCATAGCGATAACATAGCGATCTGTGAGCGATACGCCATCGCTCACGGTCTCAAATACAACTCCACCAAGAGTGAGATGATGGTTTTTGGAGTCAGAGGAAAAAGTGTGGTGGTTCCCACGCTAAAGTCCATTATAAATAGTCCATTAAAAATGGTGTCCCAATTTGAATACCTTGGGCACATGATTTCCTCTGACCTCAGGGACGGTGCCGACGTTGAAAGGGAGCGCAGGGCGCTGGCTGTTAAAGCGAACATGGTTACTCGCAGGTTTGCCCGTAGTTCAACTGCTGTAAAACTGACATTATTCAGAGCATTCTGCACGTCTTTTTACACGGGTAGCCTGTGGGCGGACTATACGCAAAAACAGTACAGCGCTTTACGAGTGCAGTACAACAATGCATTTAGGGTGCTGATGAGGCTGCCTCGCTACTGCAGCGCGTCAACAATGTTCGCGGAGGCGCGCGTAGGGTTTGCAATCCGGATATCCGAATATATCCGGATATCCGCAAGATTTCAGATCTGGATCTGACAGGCTCCTGAATCCGGATTTTTCGGATATTACGGATCCTTAAAATACAACCATGAAAACCGAAAATACCGCTACAAAATGAAGTTTGTACCGAGTCCACGCTAAAAACGGAATGATACCAGATATAGATCATTCTCAATCTCTGTTTTTTTATTTGCCACTTCTTCATCCCAGACCAGATTCCCCCAGATTCATCCCAGGTTTTTGTTTTTACGCAACGGCAGCGCGCGCGGGGCGAGCGGCGCGGCGCGCGGGCAGAGCGACGACGTCACACCGGGCAGCTTTAAAAGGCCGGAGCGCGCCTTCAACGAACAGTGGGATTGGCTGCACTTGGAAGGACCTCACCTCTCCCCCCGCGCCCAGATCGCCACCGACGTCAACCGCCACTACCCGCGCCGCTGTACCGCTCGCCTAGTTCCGACCAGCCCCGGCCTCCCACAAGCGGGTCTCACCGGGGTCTGGCCGTGAATGAAGCGGGTAAGGGCAGCCGCGCCGCTGCGATCGCGCACCAAGCGCCCCAGGGTGCCCTAAACAGGGCCCTCAACTCGCCTCACCCCTCGCCTTTGACTAGCAAAGGTGGGGGTAGAGCAATAAACCGTGTGGGCGAAATACCCAGCGGCGGACAACGAGCCGCCCCCGGACATTCCGCCGCACCCGCGGCCTCGGCGACGCGGCCAGTGCCGCCCGCGACCTGCGCGTCCAACGGGCATTCGTGACCGCCCTGCGCGCATCCGCGGCGGCTCACAAGGCCGCCTCGACGCCCAGCACTCCCGGAACACCGACCAGCGAGGGCGCAGGAGACGCCCCCTTCCCCAGGACGGCTGCCGACGTGGTCCGCGAAATCGTCGCCCACCTCACCCCGCTCACCCGAGCCGCTACCTCTACGGGCGCCCGCCCGAAAACGCCCACCTACGCGGCCGCCACCACGGCGTCCGCCCTCAAGAGGGCCCCCGCGCCCGCGCCCGCAGCGCGGAGCCAGACCGCGGCCCCCAAGCCAGCGACGCGATCGCCGCCCGCCCTCGGAGCGGGCCGAGCGAACACAGCGCTCCGCACAGCGCCCGCGCTGCGACCGCCACCCGCCCCCGGAGCGGGAAAGGCGAACCCGGCGCAGCGCGATACGACCGCGCCGAAGAACGCCGCGCTCCGCGCGGCGCGGCAGACACCAGCGCCGACGCCGTCCCAGACTACCACGCCGCAGCAGACCTTCCCGCTGCGAAATACACCGCGGTACGGAGGGCTTACGGTCCACCGGACGCCCGCTACCATGTCGCCGCCGCTGGTGCAAACCCCAGCGAAGGCGCCATCCGCAAAAACCGCGCTCCCCCGCTTCCTGGGGAGAGGGCCCAACTACCCAGCCTCCCCCGCCTGGACCTGTCCCCGTTGAACACGCAGGAATCCGGGGAAGAGAGCACCGACAGCGACGACGAGCGCCAGGACGAGGCCGCCGCCGCGCCGGCCACAAATCTGACGCCATCAGCAGCGCCAGCACCAGCATCAACCACGACCCAGCCGCCGCAGCAGAAGAGGCCGAGACCGATCACGGTCGACAGCCTCCCGGATTGGAACGCACACTTCCAGCGGATACGGGAGCGACTGGGCCGCTGCCCCAACGCCCGACCCTACGGAAACGGTATCCGTTTCCGCCCCGCCGACCACGAGGAGTACAGGGTGGTGCAAGCCTACCTCGAGGCCCTCGGGGACTCCGTATCGTGGTCGGCGCTGCAACCCAAGGACGAGATCCCCCTGAAGGTGTGCATCAGGGGGCTCCCTGCTAGCACGGACCCGGACCACATCACGGCTGACCTGGCGGCCAAAGGATTCGCCCCAACCTACACGCGCCATGTGGACGCGCGTGCAGGACGACCCGGCTGCGTATCTTATACGCAGCTCACCAAAACTGACGGCCTCATCCCGGCGATCTACGACGTCCGGGAGCTACTGGGGATGACGGGAGTGGTGGTGGAGGCGTGGCGCGGCAAGAAGGGGCCGGCGCAGTGCCACCGCTGCCAGGCCTTCCGTCACTCCTCGCACGGCTGCCGCCGCCCTATAAAGTGTGTCCGCTGCGCGGGGCCACACTTCGCGGGCCAGTGCGAGCGGCCGCGCGACCAAGAGGGGACCTGCGCCAACTGCGGCGGCCCCCACCCAGCGAACAGCCTGACGTGCCCGACCTACCAGCGAGAGGCACGCGCCAAGAGGGTCGGCACAGCCCCCCTCACCAACCGCCGTGGGCAAGCTGTGCCCCAGCAACGCTCGGTGGAGGCCGCCGAGAATGCCCCCAACTCCCTCATGGCGAGGGCGAACGACGCGGCGCCACTGCGCCGCCGCCGCCGAGGAAGGGGCAGACGCGGCAAGGGCCAGTCCACCGCCACCGCCGCCGATACCGTCACCCAGACTACCGCCGCTGCCGCCCAGACCGCTGCCGCCGCCCCCAAGACCACCGCCGCCGCCCAAACCGCCGCCGCCCTCACCAACGCCGCCCCAGCGCTCGCTCCCCCTGCAGCAGCGCCAACCAGACCACCGCACGACACTGCCGCGATAGCGCAGTGCGTCGCAATCCTGCAAGATGTGCTCAGCGCTCTGCAGGCAGGAGCGGACCCCGCTCCCATCATCCTTAGGGGGCTGGCCGGCCTGTACCAGGAGGGCTAGCTCCCTAAGGACCCACACACCACCGGACCAGACCACGGATGTTCCTGCGGTGCCGTCGGCTCGCAGGTCGCTCGCTGGGCCTCTCCTAACGGAGTCCCACCCGGCAGGGCTCGACCTCGCCGACGGCCGCCGCAGACGACCCCACCGAACCAGACGGGCGTCACGCCCACCACAGCCACCCGTCCGTTGTAGCGGACGGCGCCCGACCCCGCCAAAAGCGGCCACGCCGCGTCAGGCTTCTCCGGCCCCCTTGCGGGGACCGTGAGACAACCATCAAGGAACGAGCAGTGTTCTCCGGAGTCCGCTTCGGATAGCACTGCCCCCTCCCTTCCCCCTGCGTCGTCAAGGCGGCGGTTTTGGCCAGTCCTCGTCAGCCTTAGACGTTCCCGGATACCCTAGTCCTCAAGGCGGTGGTTTTGGCAAGTCCTCATCAGCCCGGGGTTCCAGGTTCCTACAGCCTTCAAGGCGGCGGTTTTGGCAAGCCCTCGTCAGCCTTAGGCTTCCCGAATTAACGCTCCCACTAATATCCCGTAGTTTGTAAGGATAGGTCCGCGACCGCGTTCATCCGTACCGTAGATTCTAGTATTTGATTATCGTTAAATAAACGGGCGTAAGACCCTTATTTGTTATAACTTAGTCTGTGTTCATATTGCATTCGCCCTTAGATCCCCCGTAGTACCCCTGAGTTAGTCTGGAAACCTCCATAAAGCCCTAACAGGCGGAGGATTTGGGTGTGTGCCCTAAACACACATCACAACATTGCGGAATTTGATGTCGAAAGTTGGCGTTGGTTTAAATGCACTAATCCACCGTAGGCACTAAGTAATTATATAAATCCAATATTACTTAAACTATATATACCTAACTTCTTACTAAAGACTTAGTTTAGATGTACCTAAGAAATATTTAAGAAGTAAGTATATTTGACACATTGTTGTCTTTGATTTGACACAGGAAGTAAAAAGTAAATGCAGCAACAATACCTACGTTTTATAATTGTAATAATTTTTTAGTATTATGGTCTTGACTTATAATATAAACATGTAAAATAAGAATAGTGCGCTATATATATAGTTCACCGTTTTTGCGATATCTAGACATACCTAGTCTGTCTGAATGTCCCTTGATAAACAAACACCTCTTCCCTTGATTTTCACGATTTCCGTGTTGGCCCTTCTTCCAATCGATTACTGAGTAAGGCGTCCGAGTCATCATGTAAATTTATTTTACAACCCTATCGAATTAACTGTATACATAGAGCTCATTGAAATGTATGTAGCACGAGGTACGGAGTTAACGTGACCTGGTTCAAGTGACAGCTTTCAGTGACTAAACTAACTTTGCTAGTAAGTTACTAGTCGTAAGTTAAAAGTTGAAACAAAATAAAGTTTTATACCCCTTATGACCTCGGGGATGTGTATCTATTTAAAATCTTTCAGGTATATAAATAGGTACGGTGGTATAGCCGCTTTAGTTTTTTCTTAGTTTGGCCTAAAATTCCTACTTTATACCAAAAAAAACCTTGTGGATCCGTTTTATCCGAAATATCCGGATATCCGGATCCGTTAGATTTAAATATCCAAAATATCCGGGTCCGGAATATTGGCGGATCTTGCAAACCCCTAGGCGCGCGTCGATAGCTTCTCTGCCATCATGCGCAAGCGAGCCGCCTCGCTACTTGGCAGGGTGCGGGCCAGCACCAGCACCAACAGCATGCTAGCAATGTTTGCAGGCAGGTGGGATGGGGCCTACCTAAACCACTGCGCTAAGCTTCATCATAATGTCAATGTTTAAGTACCTACTAACACTAGATGTAATATTATAATGTTACTAACACCTATATATTTTAATGAATTTTAATTTGTGACCATTGTATTCCGAATTCTAAATTGACGTTTTTATTTTTATTGATTTTATTTTAATTAACTTAATATTATTTAATGCAATTTAAATGTGTGTATGGATGAAAATCTGAAATAAATGACTATTTAATTTAATTTTAATTTAATTTAATTTAAAAGTAGATGGCACAAACTTGGATTATGTCGAACAATATGTGTACTTGGGTCAAATTATCTCCCCCACAGACCAAATGACCAAAGAAATAAACAAAAGAATAGCTCTAGGATGGGGAAAGTACTGGTCACTAAAGGAAATAATAAAAAGTAAGGACTTCGGTACATGTATAAAAAGAAAGACATTCAACACTTGTATTCTCCCATGCATAACATATGGGTGCGAGACCTGGTCACTCACAGCAGAACACAGGGATAGACTCGCAAAATGCCAACGAGCTATGGAAAGGAGCATGCTGGGAGTGAAACTTCAGGACAGATTCCGGAACCAAGAAATAAGATCAAGGACCAAAGTCGCAGACATACTCACACACATTGACCAGCTGAAGTGGAGGTGGACAGGCCACATGCTGAATGATCATTAGGAAAAATGAAGCAAACAAGCAACCCACTGGCACCCAATTGAGTGCAAGCGCAAAAAAGGTTAACAAAAACAAGATGGGAAGACGACATAAAGCGAACACTAGGACCACGCTGGACCAAGGTGGCCTTGGACAGAAATCAATGGAAGGAGATGGAGAAGGCCTATGCCGACAGGCACTTATCACTAAGATATATTCTCTGAACTTGTTACTATAACAAAGAAAACGAGCTACGAAGAAAACAATCTCTTAGCGTAATAAAGGCTTATTGATTGATTGATTGAATGATTGAGAGTGTCATGTACCGACGACATTTTATATTACAGTTGAATACCATGCTTTGCCAAAAATACCATTAAATATTTCATAATCATGTCAGTGGATGTGAGATAATATTAAATTAAATAAAAATTAAAACTAAACATAGCGTTATGTCAGTCTAAATTAAATTATAATATATTTTCTTAAATAACAACAATTATAGTGTCAGTGAATGTGAAATAGAACAAAAGAACAATAGTAAGTAATAATTTAACAGTCATACGAAATAATCAAAATATTTGCTTACTGAATAGAAGCAATTTGTATTAGCCAACTTCTGAGTCTATGCTTGAAAATATTTAAGGGAAGGCTTTTAATGTCTTTGTGTAAGGAATTGTAGTTTGTAGTGCCCTTTACAAAAAAAGGAAACTAGTCAAGCTCGCCAAACGAAAACTGAATGGACAGGAAATAACATACTCAAATGAGGTCAAGTACCTAGGGGTTACCTTTGACCAAAGGCTAACTTGGAACGCTCATTTGAATAGCATAATACACAAAGCAAAAATGGCCATGTGGACTTGCTGTCGAATGGCAGGAGCAAGATGGGGCATAAGACCCAAAATTGCTTTGTGGCTTTACACAGCGGTAGTGAGGCCTGTAATCACATACGCCTCTGCAGTCTGGTGTAACAAAGCCAACCAAAAGACAGCCATCACAAAGTTAAGCAGTCTGCAGCGTACAGCTTGCTTAACAGCAACAGGAGCTTTATGCTCAACACCGGGGGCAGCCTTGGATGCACTGCTCGATCTAACGCCACTCCACCTGCATGTGCAAAAGGAGGCGAAGCAGTGCATCTATAGGATATGCACCCTAACAAGGCCAAAATGGCGCTCTCAAGTGCTTACCAAAGTAGAGGCCCTTGTCTTTGATAACAAAAAACAAAGCATGCCCACTGACGACACTTACGTGGAATGCAAATTCACCAAACTGTACACAGTGGATATACCTCCGAGAGACAAATGGCTAAACAACCAAATAGACCTTAAGGAGGGAAGCCACGTGTGGTACACTGATGAATCTAAAAAGGGTGATGATGTTGGATGTGGTATCTACGGTGAGAGGCCAAAGCTCAAAGCTAGCTTCAGCATGGGGAAAGAGGCCTCAATCTATCAGGCTGAACTCTTCGCAATAAATAAATGCGTGGAGATCAATCTTGAGAGAAACCTAAGAAACCAATACATCTACATCAACTCAGACAGCCAAGTTGCTCTGCTGGCACTGGAATCCCTAGAGTCCTACTCTAAACTAGTCCAGAACTGTAAAAACAATTTAAACACCCTGGCCAATACCAACAAAGTCATACTTAGATGGGGATTAGGTACCAGGACATTCCGACATAGTTGGGAATGAAAAAGCAGATGAACTTGCAAGGAAGGGCGCGGACACAACCCTGGTCGACCCAGAACCGTTCTGTGGTATCACAAAACGGAAAGCATATTCTCTGCTACACAACACAGAAAAATCAGAGGCAATAAAGCTGTGGAAGTTCGCCAAAGGACAAAAACATGCTAAAGCCTTGATCAAAGGATACAATAACAAACTGTCTAAAGAGCTACTGCAATTCAGAAGGCACAAAACCTGCGCAGTAACGAGAATTCTGACTGGACATTGCAAATTAAACAAGTACCTGTTTCAAATGGGTATGGAACAGGACACAACTTGCAGGTTCTGCCAGGAGATGGAGGAAACAGCAATGCATATTCTCTGCTCCTGCAGACCACTCATGCACAAAAGAAGCATCTACCTAGGGCGGCACGTAGTGCACCCAAAAGAGGTACAACATATCACCACCCAAAGAATCTGGAACTTCTTAGAGGCAACGGGTCTAAACGGTGAAATATAAACAAAGGGCTGCCACAATAGATCACCTGCTGGTCGAAGCGGCATAGAAAGGCCCACAATAACACAATAATAATAAAGGAATTGTAGATAGACACAGAGATACAGTTAGTGTTTCTACTATATAATTTTGTCTTTTTTCTGGTATTACCAGGCGATTTGGATACCTCGTATGATAGTTGGAAGTCTCTTTACACATCTTATAAAGTAAGGGATGGGTTTTTACAAACAAGCAGATTTCGTAGATGTACAGGCACAGCACAGCAAGAATTCAACTCGAAAAGAAAAGCGCTGATTTTAAAGTGGAAAAAGGCGTTAGACAAGGGGATCCTCTATCCCCGAAACTATTTTCCGCAGTTTTGGAATCAATATTCAGAAGACTTGATTGGGAACATCTAGGAATTAAAGTAGACGGCTTGTTTCTGTCCCATCTGAGATTTGCAGACGATATAGTGCTACTTGCAAAAACACCGGAAGACTTAAACACAATGATAAAAGACCTTGCAACAGAAAGTGAGAGAGTTGGGCTGACACTGAATCCGGAGAAAACTAGAGTGATGACAAATGGAAACCAACACACCATAGAAGTAGGGAACACAATCATTGACTACACGGACGAGTACATCTATCTGGGACAACTTATTACTCAAAAAGAACCTATGCGAAAAGAAGTGGCGAGAAGAATTGCAAATAGCTGGAAGAGATACTGGAGCTTGAGAGAAGCTATGAAAGACAAAAAGCTTCATATAAACATAAAAAGTAAATTGTTCAACACCTGCATATTATCCGTTCTTACGTATGGCTGTCAATCATGGGCTTTAAACCAAGAGATTTTGAACAAACTAGCAACTTGCCAATATGCAATGGAAAGGAGCATGCTAAATGTCAAAAAGTCAGACAGATTAAAAAACCTGGTCATTAGAAGCAAAACAAAAACAACTGATGTAACAATAAAAATCAAAAGACTTAAATGGAGATGGGCTGGCCACGTAATAAGAGGACACGACAAATGGAGCAAAAGAGTGACAAGGTGGTACCCCAGAGAAGGCAAAAGGAAGAGAGGCAGACCGCATAAAAGGTGGGATGACGACATCAGACAAGTGGCAGGAGTCATGTGGAACAGAGTAGCACAAGAAAGGAAAGAATGGAAAAGGTTGGAGGAGGCCTTTGCCGACTGGCAAACAGATCTAGGAAAGATAACGAAACAACAGATATTAGTATAAATAGTTTATAAGTTCAGTGTTCATTTTTATAAGTCTAAATTATTGTAAAGAGATCTGAATAAAAGGCTATATATTATTATTATTATTATGTATGTCTTTCCCGCTCACGGGACAATGACGTCCCGGACCTTTGGGAGGCGTGCGTGGAGCTAGGTACCTACAAAGTACCACCTGAGCCAACACGTAGAGGCCCTTTTGACAATTTAATAAAATGCAAGGAGTACACCGAGCGGATGCTGTCCCTGCCCGTGTCATGGGACGCACACAGGGACAGCACCCGCTGAGGAGTATAGGGCCTATTGATGGTTGATGGAATCTAAATGAAACGGGTTATTGGGTGAAAATGATGGACTAGTGGCTGGGCTATTGGGTGAAACATCGGACGCCTGCCTAATAAAACTGTCTCACTTTTTATCTCTGGCAGACGGTGACTCGCCAACTGCTAGATGGGCCCCTATTAATAGCGACATTAAAAAATGGCCTAAGGGCAACACCGGTCAGAAAGCTGGGGGGAAGAGAGGTGGCACTGGACTTTAAACATATAGCCAACTCGCCACTTAGGTGTCCACATCAACCCTCGAGCAACAGCTCTTGCGACTCCACTCTGAACGGCCAGTAAAGGCAAGCCAGAGACAGGGGGCCTGTCCAACCATCCACCCGGTCGGCTCAACCTGACCACAGGACACCCCCAGGAGTACTCAGGTACGTAGGGTCGCTACGCCCTAACAGCCCGCCACAAGCTGCCTTACGTTGACTGATTGCACCAGAAATCTGGTGGGTGATGGGGCCGTCACATCCCTACGCCTTATTATTATTATTATTATTACAGGCATGGTACAGCTAATGCTCGCAAATCCTTGTATAATGGCCTGCAGGACGTTAAGACATCCACATTACAAATTGATCTTGCACTGCTTCTGTGCTAACAATACTCGTTTTACGTGAGGCGAGTTTCCCCAAAGCAAAATGCCATACTTGAGCAGGGAACACACATAACCATGATATGCCTGGTTTGCAAAGTCCAATATCTCAAAAACGGCTGAACAGATGACCATGAAACATGGCTAAGAACCCTCGGGATCACATTAGCTTTCAAAGAAAAAAACCACATTCAAATTGGTCCATCTGTTTCGGAGCTACAATGCCACAGATACACAGAGACGTTAAACTAATAACACCCCCCTCTTTGAGTCGGGGGTTAAAAATGATCTGATGGATGATGTATGAAAATGAATGGGTAGGAATGGTTGCCTATGAAACCATTCCTACCCATTCATGAGAACCTGTAGACCGAAAAATCTGTAAAAACTGGGATTCTTTATGGAAATCTGTCCAGTTTTTGAAGATATAATGTACGAAGTCAACTACTAGCAACTAGAATACTCTCAAAAACGATAGAACTTAGAAATACACAATGTTATGTACATGAGGAATTGAAGTGCTTACTTGTAGTGTAGCATCGACGGCGCGGTCGGTGACGGCCGGCGGCGGCCCGGGCGCTCCCTCCGCGCGCTCGCGGCCTTCCTTCTCCACCCCCAGGCAATAAAGGCCCATGTCAAGCGGCCTAGCGAACGTCACGGATATTAGTTAAACGTACGGTAACATTATTGTAATGATTTGATATACAACAGCCGTATGACGAATCAAAATCACAGCGTTAGTCTACATTAATTGGTATAATGCTGTTATAAATAATAAGAACTCCCCGAGAATACTAACCCCAAAAATTCCACTTTCATACCACTACTTCAGCCCATTATACAAACGCGAGGCCTTTAACAGAACTCTAAACTGTACACTGTAACGCGGATAGTACTTCGACTACAAAATTGTTTCTAAATATCAATGTTATCAGCAAAAGCTGCTAAAATATCTGCAAAAAAAAACTATTTTGTATTGATGATAAAAACAAGTGTCAATCTATCTCTATCTATATATTCATAGTACCTACTCTTCTTTTTTTTCTTGGTACCTACTCTTTGGTGTCAACATTATGCCGCGTTCACATGCTCGCGTTCAAAGCGACATTCACGTGTACGGGCACGGGCACGAGCGTGTGAACAGCCTGAATGTGCACGCGCCCGTGCCCGTGCTCGTGAATGCCGCCGATCCGGATGACTGTCGGTTTTTTGACAAAGATCAAAGGGTGAATGTGTTCGTGCTTGTGTACCTGTTCACACGCTCGCGTGCATTAGTAAACATGTCGGAATTGGAGTCGTCAGAAGATTAAAAATGGTCAAAGAAAGAAATTTTGCTCTTTCTGAGGGGGTTACCAGTGGGACCCAACATATGAGACCCCTAGAATAAATATTTCTAAGATAAAAAAATCTCCCATGTTTGCATGACAAGCACGCCCGCGAGCGTGTGAACAGCCTGCTTGGGCCGCAAAAGTGTACGGGCTGCTTGCCGGGCTGCATGGCAAGCTGATTGCCAGGCTGCACGGCGTGCATGTGAACGCGGCATTATATTCTCTTTGCAGTATGAGAGCCATATGCCTTATGGCCGCTCCACACAGTGGGCCATCCTAACATATAATAACCTAACATCATACAGGACGCGGATATGCAGTAGAACGAGACATAAATATGTCTTACTCCCTTTAACGCATAGTTGCGTTCTGATGGGCTACCGCGAAACCAAAACGAATTTCGTTCGTGTATCTCCGTCTCTGTCGCACTTGCTAGTTCGAGCGACAGATAGGAAGATACACGAACGAAGTTCGTTTTCGTTTCGCGGTAGCCCCTCTGTATGATGGGTTAGGATGGCCCATTGTGTGGAGCGGCCATTAAGCATGTGCTACACGGTTGCCAACACGCCCCTCCGACCGAGCGACCTTGGTCCGCACCGACCGTGTAGTGTAGACAGTAGTTTGCAACAAAATTTCATACTACAGCGGTCGGTGCCGACCAAGGTCGCTCGGTCGGAAGGGAGTGTTGGCAACGGTGTAGCACACACTATAAGGCCTTCTACACGATCGGAACAAACCGCCAACCATTGTCTCCTTGATCGGGTTGATATAAAAATGGACCGTGTAGAAAGCGGTTGTTCCGACCGATATTCAGTTGATGCCAACAGCCTTGATCGGGAGCGCATCTTTCGCGACGGGCTGCGTCTGTGGTTGGTCCCAACCGTCTGGAACGCTATCGGCCGACTGGAGCGTTTCAGTGTGTGCTTGTCAGTCGTCGCGAGCGCACCCTGCGAAATGGATTCGCTAAAAGAAAGCCGCGAACGAGAAGTTTGGACCGAAGTTTTAGCTCTGTACTTTGATTTACCATGTCTTTGGGACATTGCATCCGAATCTTATTATTAGAGTTGTGAAGTGTGTATGCACCTTAAACTTAATCGGGCTGTATAGTGTGCCATGTATGATTAGTTATTATCTATGCACGAACTGTCACCCTCCTCTTTCGCTCTGAATGCTGCCCGTGTAACTTGTGTCCGTCTTTGTGTCGTCCCAAGTAATCTAAATTAATCCAAGATACTATCAGTAAGTTTTAACAATCCGACGACTGTATTTGCTCCATATATTTATTATAATATATCGGTGCATATATTGGGATCCTGTCTTTGATTTCTTCACCAACGCTACCCCTGCCAAAAGGTACGGAACCCACGGGACCCTCTGTGTGCCACGTGTGCACCAATAGGTTATTCTGGCCCAGTAAACATTGTGAAGAACACAAAGAAGCAACGAGAAAGCCAGGATCAATGAAACAAGTAAGATTCACTCACATAACCTAAAATATGGCTAACGAGGCGCCAACTTCGTCAGGAAATGGCTCCTTCAGCGCTCAATATGAACGATTGGAAGGCGCTCGAAATTTAATATGCCTGGAAATTTGCCGTGCGCATGTCGCTGATGCACGATGGACTATGGAAATTGGTGGAAGACGGAGCACCGGCGGGCGATGTGCGTGACCAGCGCGCCCTTGCCCGTATATGTCTGGCGGTGAAACCCACGATGTACCAATACGTAAGAACCGCACAAACAGCTCAAGAGGCGTGGAAGAATCTCTCAGACGTATTCGAGGACTCCGGTTTGGTACGGCGAGTCCTGCTGCTCCGCCAATTACACCGTGTGGAATATGCTAATTTCACCAGTATGGCTGAGTATATAGAGTCAGTCATGACAACAGTGCAACAATTAGGAGACATTGGGAAGAGCATAGAAGACAAGGAGGTTGCTGAAATACTTCTGAGCGGCCTACGTTCAGAATATGACTCATTGGTGTCAAACTTGGAAACGGCCAACATGACTAGCACGCTTACTAGTGAAGTGGTGCGGGCTAGACTGCTACAAGAGGAGACGAGAAGATCTACTGATGACAACACAGCCTTTGTTTCTTCGAAGAAAGACATCAGGGCCCGATGTCATTACTGTAAGAAGACTGGTCATCTTCAACGGAACTGCTTCAAGCGGAAACGTGACAGGAAGCAGAACGTGGATCAAGCTTTGTCTGCCTCAGCGATGTTAGTTCACGCAAAAGACAATTTCTACCTCGATTCGGGGTCAACAAGTCACATGGTCAATAGTAAGCACAATTTTCTGAATTTAAGACCCTATGTCAGTAAAGTTAGAGTTGCAAATAATGAGGAGTTAGACTGTGTTGGTACTGGTGAAATGTTTATAAATTTAGATGAAAAGCACAGACTTAGTAATGTTTTATATGTTCCCAAATTGTCCACAAATTTAATATCGGTTAGCAAATTAATAGAGAATGGTTATGTGGTGACTTTTAACAGGGCTGGCGGCGTTATCTGTTATAAAGGCAAACAAATAGGTTCTGCTGTGTTACTAAATGGTATGTACAGACTTAATACGACAAATTGTAAGGGTGAGTATTTGTGCAATAGGGAGAATTCAAGGTTCTTGCAGAGGCAAGAAGCCACGAATTCCGCAGTCTCTGATGTGGATTTGTGGCACACACGTCTAGGACATATCAATAATAAGGCTCTACAGAGCATTAGGGATAGGGTGCCTAATCTTTCTCTGTTACAGGATGAGCAGGAAATTACCAAATGTGTCCCATGCTTGGAGGGCAAGCTGCCTTCCAAACCGTTCCCGAAGGGACCAAGCAAGGTTGTTGACAAGCCCCTAGCCCTAATACATACTGATGTGTGTGGCCCGCTTCCTGTCAGCCTGGGGGGCGCAAAGTATATTCTCACCATAACGGATCACTACTCAAGGAAATCCTTCGGATACTTATTAAAAAGGAAAAGTGAGGTTAGTGAACGTTTTATTGATTTTGTTAGTATGGTCGAAAGACAGATGGGTTTGCCAGTTGTAACAGTGCGTTCAGACAACGGAAAAGAATTCGTGAATAAACAACTTTCTCAGTTTTTTAGAAGAAAGGGTATTTTGCATCAAACTACTGTACCTTACTGTCCTCAGCAGAATTCTGTAGCCGAACGATCTCACCGTACTTTGATGAATAAAGTCAGGTGTATGCTGCAGCATTCGGGTCTGGACCGGCGCTTCTGGGGAGAGGCGGTGACGACTGCTATATATCTTAAAAATAGGTCTCCCACAGCAGCCTTGGGTGGTCGGATTCCGGAGGAGATGTGGACTGGGTCAAAGGTGGACCTCAGTCATCTTCGTGTTTTTGGCTGCATGGCTTATGCTAAGGTACCGAAAGAAAAGCGTAGGAAGCTGGATGTAAAAATTAGGCCACATGTGTTTGTCGGGTATTCCGAAACCTCAAAAGGTTATAGATTGGCTGACTGTAATGACCCTAGGAAAGTTGTTATATCTAGAGATGTCGAATTCTTAGAGCGAAAGTTTTACAGTTTTAATCAAAATGACATTAATAATGTGAATTTTAATTTTGGATTTTTTAATCAATTTAATGTCGTTGATAATGATAATGATTTAACATGTGTGAACGAGAGTAGCACTATTCCAGTTTGCAGGAAGGAGAGTACTGCAATGGATGCGTTTGGTACTGACAGGAATGAGAGTACTGTTGGTGATTTAACATGTGTGAACGAGAGTAGCACTATTCCAGTTTGCAGGAAGGAGAGTACTGCAATGGATGCGTTTGGTACTGACAGGAATGAGAGTACTGTTGGTGATTTAACATGTGTGAACGAGAGTAGCACTATTCCAGTTTGCAGGAAGGAGAGTACTGCAATGGATGCGTTTGGTACTGACAGGAATGAGAGTACTGTTGGTGATTTAACATGTGTGAACGAGAGTAGCACTATTCCAGTTTGCAGGAAGGAGAGTACTGCAATGGATGCGTTTGGTACTGACAGGAATGAGAGTACTGTTGGTGATTTAACATGTGTGAACGAGAGTAGCACTATTCAAACTTGTAGGAATGAGAGTACTACAATTGATGCCAGTGTCATTGATAGGAATGATAGTACTGTCAATGACTTAACCCATGCGAATGAGAGTAGCATGAAGGGCTCAGATAATTCGGTTGGGAATGATAGTACCACAAACGATGATACAAATAACGTTGCGAACGAGAGCAACGATTATAGTTACATCAGAAATGAACACGATTATTCTTTGACATTTTCAGGATCGGGAGACGACAACGACTACTGCACGGTGAGCGAGAGCGATTCTCTCGCTGACTGTCCTGCCGATGACGCGGACTGGTCACCGGGCGCGGGCTTCGCTCCAGGGGAAGCTGTGACGCAGATGCCTGCCCCGATGCTTACGTCTTCGGGACGTCCTGTGCGCAGTACTCGGTCTGTTCCACCGAAGAGGTATTGTGATTCTGATTGGTCGCTGATGGTCAATGACGGCTCTGAACCAACTTCATACAAAGAGGCTATGTCTAGTCCTGAGGCCACCGAGTGGCAGAAGGCTATGAAAGACGAGTATGAGTCACTAATGGTAAATAAAGTATGGAAGTTGGTTGATAGGCCAAAAAATACTAATATTATCAAGTGTAAATGGGTATATAAAGTGAAAAGTGATGCAGCAGGCAACTTTGTACGCAATAAAGCTCGTTTAGTTGCGAGAGGTTTCACTCAAAAAGAAGGCGTAGATTTTCATGATACTTACAGTCCTGTTGTACGTCACTCAACCATTAGAATATTGTTTAGTCTGGCAAATGAATTTGATTTAAATATTGACCATGTAGATGTAACTACGGCTTTTCTAAATGGTAATTTGAATGAAACCATTTACATGGAGCAGCCTGAAGGTTTTAGTGTAAATAGTGATAAAGTTTGTTTGTTACAAAAGAGCATATACGGACTAAAACAGTCTAGTCGCATGTGGAATGCCCGTATACATAAGGTCTTATGTGACAATGGTTTTATTCAAAGTAAAAATGAACCTTGTGTATATTACATTAAGTCTCAAAATGATTTTGTTATTATTGCACTGTATGTGGATGATTGTTATTTGTTTTATAACAAGGATAGCCAGTGTAAACATAAATTATTACAAGTATTGGAATCAGAATTTGACATTAAAAATCTGGGTCCAATACAAAGCTATTTAGGCATTCGTGTCAGTAGGGATAGGAAAAACAGAACATTAACTTTAGATCAGTCTGTGTATATACAAAATATCCTGAAAAGATTTAACATGCTGGACTGTAAGCCCGTATCCACTCCAATGGCTCCCAATAATAAGTTGTCAAAGGAAAATGAATGTCTGGAAGACAAGCAGTACAAGTATAGAGAGTTGATTGGCTCAATAATGTATCTTTCTGTTTGCAGTCGTCCCGACATATCATTTGCCTGTAGCCAATTAAGTCAGTTTAATAACTGCTTTGGAAAAACTTATTGGTTAGCTGCTAAACGTTTGCTAAGGTATCTGGCGGGTACAATTAATTACGGTTTACATTTTGTAAAAAGTAAGGAATTGATTTTAAGTGCTTATACTGATGCCGACTGGGCCAATGATTGTTTTGACAGGAAATCATATACAGGCTTTGCAATTAAATTAGGATCGAATTTAATCAATTGGGAATCTAGAAAACAGCAGTCTGTCGCACTAAGCTCCACAGAATCGGAATATATGGCTATTGCTGATGTATCCAAGGATCTTTGTTTTGTTAAGCAACTTTTAACAGAAATAGTACCCAATGTAAAGGTGCATATCATTGTGTATAATGACAACCAAAGTGCTCATAAAATTATTGAAAATAAAGATGTTAGTCACAAGAGAACAAAACACATTGATGTGCGCTTCCATTTTATTAAAGATTTAGTACAAAAGGGATTTATGACTGTTAAATATTTATGTACAGAGAAAATGTTTGCAGATGTACTAACAAAGTGTTTAAATTCTAGACAACATAGTGTGTTTAGGCACGATTTGTGTGTGAAGCCTTGTTAGTATTAATGAATTGTTACTGTGATAATGTAGAATGATCCTGGATGCTTATTTAAAATGTCTAATCTATATGAATGTGCCTGTTGGCCATAGCCTATACATGTATTTGCGTTATGTACCTACTGAGTATGTGAATGTTAATGTAAAGCTCTATTGTAGTAGTGTTTCACATAAGTTTAATGTGCATAAGGGGAAGTATTAGAGTTGTGAAGTGTGTATGCACCTTAAACTTAATCGGGCTGTATAGTGTGCCATGTATGATTAGTTATTATCTATGCACGAACTGTCACCCTCCTCTTTCGCTCTGAATGCTGCCCGTGTAACTTGTGTCCGTCTTTGTGTCGTCCCAAGTAATCTAAATTAATCCAAGATACTATCAGTAAGTTTTAACAATCCGACGACTGTATTTGCTCCATATATTTATTATAATATATCGGTGCATATATTGGGATCCTGTCTTTGATTTCTTCACCAACGCTACCCCTGCCAAAAGGTACGGAACCCACGGGACCCTCTGTGTGCCACGTGTGCACCAATACTTATAAAGATAGGAACCAAAAAAATCAAGGAATGAAATAAATAAATAAATTCAAATGCCACACCGATTTTTTGGTGCTTTGAAAGACAAGGCGCCAAATATCGGAGAAGAACTGACAAGTTGAGTCAACCACCGATCGTGTAGAACGAATACAAAAAAATGTTGATCCGACCAAGGACACGATGGTTCAACCCCGACCGTGTAGAAGGCCTTTATATCATATCTTATCTATATTGCACAGATTACTTTTCTATATGCTATACAGGGGGGGGGGGGGGGGACAGTGACATACCCGTTGGCGTTTGGTAAAGATAGAGCTACCATCTTCAGGTGCATCCATAAAACTACTAAACTACTATTGCGCAAAGTATGGCGCAAAGTAGATTTTCGGTTACTTAAATAATGTCGCAGGATGTCGCTACAAAATCCATGTAAAATTATGAGTCATAAGTTGTTTTAGATATTATTCGTTAATAGTATTTTGCATTGAAATAACATAACATTATTTAATAATATAATTTTCATTAATTCAGTTATTTGTTATATTCATTTTATTTTTCACTTGGCCACATTTGCCTAACCGACCGCTATGGTTTTGATAGTCTTTGGTTTTGACGGCAGCCGCCAAATTGAATTGTCGGATGTGATTTTTCGTCGGAGTTTTTCTTTTCGTATTGTGCTTTACTAAGAATAATTGTGAAATCCTCCAGGAAGTGCGTTAAGTGGGACCCAGTGCTCCTTCGCCTTGCCGTTGAGAGCTTTATTTTGATACTGTGTTGTTTTGCGCGTAATGGACGCTATATTTTTTATATAAAATGCCCAAATTATGTGCTCTTGGCTGTAAAACCAATCGTAAGGTAATATTTTGCGTATTACATGATTCGTTAATAATAACAGTCAAACTAGATGTTAACTTGTCTTAAACCACGGACGTTTACTGTTTCAGATATACCAACCCATCGTTTCCCAAATCCCTACAAGTTTATTGAGCAATTCAAATCTTGGGTCGCTCTTGTCGGTGGAAAGTTGGAGATATCATCCGATTATGACTATTATAGGAAGAAGATCATTTGTGACAAACATTTCACAGATGCCGACAAAACCCATCGTAACAACTGGTTAAATAGATTAGCAGTGCATTCGCTTTATTTAGCTGGTAAGTTTCAGCTGAAATACTTAGAAAACCTTTATTTTATTGGCGGGTCCGGGTGTACCAAAGGATACGCAGTATAAAAAGACTTAGAATTTTTGACGAAAAGTGCAAATTTCATAGTTGTAAAAGACAGAAAAATTTCGACGAAAAGTGCAAATTTCAGTTGTAAATTTGGACTTTAAAAATTTCGTATACGTATACGTACATATTTTTGAATACTTTGGCCGTATACATATTTTTGAGCTTCGCCAAAACACGGTCACCTGTGCTCCATTTCCAATATTCGAAAAAGAGAGTAACCGTTAAAAAAGTCGGTTCTGGCGCTTGATGCAGTCAAGAATATTAGGATTAATATGTAGATACTTGAAACTTAAATGTTGTTTACACCGTTGCTATGCACTCACTAGTTACCAATCAATTTATACGACAAGACGGCTCTGTCCTAAGTAATTCGAATCGAACAACCGTTATCTAGTTTATAATAGTGACTTTAGGGGCGGTTGGAGGGTGAGTGTGGACTGCACCCCAGAGGGGTTAATGGCGGTCCGCACTCAGAGAGATACCCTGAAGTACTGTCTATACAATAGTAATATTTATTCATTAATCAACACAGTATATATACACGTAGCTACATGCATAATCATCCATACATCTCGCACGCACTTAATCTATAGCTAATCTTACGCACGTATTTAAGAATACCTTATCGTTACAATAGAATGTGCCTTGCCGGCACATATCTCCCCCCTTACAACAAAATGGGATGGAATCCCATTTCCTACTTAAATGAGCCAATAAATTATCGGTAAACTTACATTATCAATATGAAACAACAATTAACTATCAGAATAGAAAACAATATGATACGATACAATATGAATACAAAACAACACAAATATAACAATATGTCGGCACAGGTAGGTATTTCTAAGCTCCTTTTCGGACACTTGAGAAATAAAATCACCTGCCAATGTAGCGCAATACATAATCGTGTGTGTCGTGCCATAGCTGAAATCACCTCTTCGGTTAATTACAAGTTGGCTTAGCATAATAAAAATAAATTGAAGCTTATATGATATTATATTACTATATTACATAGGTACAGCACAATCATAGAAAATACAAAAAACAGTAGTTGCCTAAAAATAAATAACAGAATTAAAAATAGCATCTTAAGAACCTAAATTAACTTGAAAGATGGAAACTGACATGCTCGCTTATAAAAGTATGCTGACGACACGAATCCGCGACCTTGATCTTGATAAAATAAAAACTATCGATATATTTACCTACGTTAGTCGTACGTTTACGTTTAGGGGAAATAGTTGATGGATGAGTTAAAACACCTTTGTCAGGAATATGATAACTTAAGAAATCCATTTCCGTTTTGAAAAAATCACACTTTCCAGTGTTAATTGTTATCCCGTTTTCATGAAGACGCGAAAACACAATTTCTAAATGCTCGTAGTGCTCGACCTCGTTCCGCGATGCTATCAAACAGTCGTCGACGTATTTCTCTAACATTCCTTTCACCCGGGGCTCCATCTCTTCATCAATTGTCCGAATGGACTGCTGGCTCATTTTAACAATAGTTGCAGGCGTCGTAAACTCTGTAACTCTGTCTATTAATTTGCGCCCATGAATATCGACTAAAATCTTGTGATATTCCAAAAAATCTGCTCCCAAAATTGCGTGCTTGACATCGGCAATCACAAATGTCCAAGTATAGGACCGCCGCAGGCCGATGTTAAGTGTCAAATCTTTCTCGCCATTTTTAGCTCTCCCGCAGGACCTACCAATCACTGAAATCGTCGCTCCTGTGTCCACAAGAAATTTTATCCCACTCTTTCTATCCGTAACTGTAAGGCGGGTACTAGGGCATATGGCACAAAGGTCCGCCGTTCTTTGTGCGCGACTTAGTTTCCCTGGAACATGTAGCTCCTGCTTCCATGCACATGGCTGCTGACACCGTCTTGCTCTCTCCCGATATTGGTGATGAAATATGCATAATTTGTCATTACGGCCTTGCGACCCTGATCTTGAATAAGGCCGACGGAATGTGTTACGCTCAGCGCTGCGTCGACGATAATTATTTTGCATGTGCCGCAACTCATTTATGTCTAATTGCATTTCTGCGAGCTGTGTCGCTACGTCTGCTAAACAGCTGTTGACATGGTTGGCAACTTCCAACATCTCTGTATTAGTGCTCTTTTGCGGAGTTGGCGGCGACACAGTAACGTACAGAAACTTGACGAAATCAAATACGGCGAGGAAACTTTGTCGGTATATCTCGACCAGTAAGTATTGAAAATCGTAGACACTCACTCCTGCTTGCTGCTGCTCCGGCTGCTCTGTAGCGATTGCGTATTCTTCTTGTGTCAATCGGGGTCACCACTCTAGGGGAAATCGAGAGGGTGAGTGTGGACTGCACCCCAGAGGGGTTAATGGCAGTCCACACTCGGAGAGATACTCTGAAGTACTGTCTATACAATAGTAATATTTATTCATTAATTAACACAGTATATATACACGTAGCTACATGCATAATCATCCATACATCTCGCACGCACTTAATCTATAGCTAATCTTACGCACGTATTTAAGAATACCTTATCGCTACAATAGAATGTGCCTTGCCGGCACAGTGACAGCGCCATCTAGCGGTCCACAAAAGTTAAATCGTCTTAAACAAATGTCGTTAATTTACAGACCACTTGGGAACTCAGGCTAACATAAATGGACAAGCCACTACCTCAAACTTGGAACAAGTCTCGCGCCCAGCACCGTCGCAGGTTGCAACACCACCACCAAATATGGGTGGGTATTTTATTGAGATTCTTAAGATTTGCCATTTTTATTATCATATTAGGTATGTAAATAAGTCATTTAATAAGCTAACACCCGTTAATGTTATGCATCTATTGTATAAAATCGAAAAACCAGAACGGGATATAACACGAAGGAACGAGCGAGATAGCGCCTTACAAAAAACACGATCTCCGGCGACACGTTTCTCAAAAACAACGCAAGTAACACGAGAAATAAATGATAGAATAAATTTTCTGGATATTACCTTAGAATAAGAGCATAAAGGCTCCCGGTTCTGTTGAGTATTTTTTCTACAATCACGTAATGAAATCTCGATAACATTGACAATTTGAAACGTATGCCATTGTTCGGAAATGTTCGGCTAACGTACGAATCACATTCAGGCAAATTCCATTTTACGTAATTTGATTATATCTGAGACTACATTTCCATGTTAGTATAATCGTTATACAATTGATTCGGCTAAAAAACATACTGTTTATAAATAATAATGATTAAAAAAAACCTCAAGGAAGGTAAAGCACCCGGCTATAAACTTATTGATGCCACATTACTTAAAAACCTGCCTCATAAAGGTGTAATGACATTAGTTAACATCTTTAATGCCAGCTTAAGACTTGAACATTTCCCTGGGAAATGGAAAATTGCACATGTAGTCATGGTACCGAAACCCGGTAAACCCCCACACGAAGCTACTTCATACAGACCTATCAGCCTGCTACCAGTTATAGGCAAACTGTTTGAGAGGATATTGCTTAACAGGACGAAAGAACATCTGAGTACAGTATTACCGAACCACCAATTTGGATTCCGGGAAAAACACGGGACAATTGAACAGGTACATCGTATAGTTGACACCATTAGCAGATATGCCTTGAAAACAAATTATATTGCTCTGCAGTCTTTTTGGAAGCGTTTGATAAGGTATGGCATGACGGCCTCCTGTTCAAGCTAAAGAAGCATCTTCCGCATTGTCTATTCCGAATACTTAAATCCTACTTAGATAAAAGATGCTACCAAGTGAAGTACAGCGATGATCTCTCAGAAGTACACGAAATAAAATCAGGTGTCCCTCAGGGCAGTATCTTGGGCCCTATACTATACCTCATTTTTACAACAGATATCCCAACAACTGGATACACCACGACTGCGACATACGCTGATGATACGGTGCTACTGTCGGCACATAGCAACCCAGAAACGGCATCATCACAGTTGCAAAACCACCTGAAGAGGATTTTCAACTTTAATTTCATATAGATAAAGCATTTTTCAGAATACTGTTACCCACATCTGCCGATTTAGTAATAACTATTTTATTTGTATAAGATTAAAGTTGAAAATTAAATGAAGGCAATCCATCTGTCAGGTCTTAACTAACAGTAATCGTACTGTAGTAACTATTGTGTGATTGCCAAGTCACAAAATTTTATTTAGCTTGCAAGTAAAGAATAATAAGAATGCCTGAGACTTGGTACTACCAAATATCTCACAACTTTTTGCGGTGGAAGTTTCGAGACTTGGCCTCTTTTTTATATGGAATGTTTTTTTATGGGATCTCACTTCTTTTTGTAGGTTATTATCCCATTCTTGATTTTTTTCCCCATTCACTCCAAATATAACTTTGTAATCAAATATGTTTATATGGGATTACAAAGTTATTTATGCAGTCGGTGTACCTAGAAAACTGGACTTTTTTAGCGTCCCTTTGATTTACACACTATAACACTAATTGTATTCTAAATTTGAAGCTTCTATGTCTGCTAGAAGTGCCTTAGACTTTTAATGATCGGTGAGTCAGTCAGTGAGTGACAAAATTAAGAATTTTTTACTAGTTATAAATCTTAAACCGCTGGTTCAAATTGAATGAAATTTGAAATATAGCATGTTTATACAATGCGTGCTTGGTTAATGAAAATGCAGGCTTTTAGTTTTATCCACAGCGAAGTTATAGGGGGTCGAAAATGGCCTGAACTGCTTCGAGAAAAGAATGGTACGGCCGTGCCGCTGTTTTGCTCGACTTGGCGGGGGTTAATTTTAAATTACAAGATGTGTCCCACTACGCTGGATTTTTGCAATGACAATCGATTTTTTAATGTACGTACCAACAGTAGAAGGGGGCATTACCATATCTCTAATACAGCTGAGACCAGCTGAGGGTTCTCCATCAGATACTTCAGACCTTTGATTTTTTACATCAAATAAAGCGGCCCACCAAGTTGAATATTTTTTGTAAAGGCGGTATAGATATATCTCTAATAGTTTGGTTGGGCTCTTATGTTTTCTAATCAGGGTCACCAGGTACTCCAGATCTTCGATTATCCTAGTTTGTATAGTTTTCCCTTTATGTGGCCATTTAACCCTAACTCTGTACCAAATTTCAGCTCTGAGTTTATGGGAAGTACTAGTTCTATTTTGATGATCATGAGTAAGTGAGTGAGTGAGTGAGTTTCATAAATGCGAAACTTTGCTTTCGCTTAACTTCGGAACTAAATGACCTACAGACTTGAAATTTTGGATTTTAAGTATGTGATTATAGCTTACTGGATGAAAATTTCTGCGTTCTGGTCACAGACCACATATCCCAAAGACCCCGCTGAGCCTAATTTTTACTTATAAACAAAGCTGCCAAACTTGGGGAGCGCGGGGGACGACTAGTGCGCTGTGATTGGTGGCTTCAAGGCCGCGCGTAACACGTGCCTGTCTGTAGTGATGGGACACATCACATGCGATACTTTATCGAATTTTATAAAGTAGTACTAGTAATAATAATGTTATTATTAAAATGTTAATCTTAATAAATAACAGTTTTATTTCTGGTTTTAAATTTCCGATTTACCTATCCTTGAGTAACAGAGACAGAGAAGGCGAGGCGGCGCGGTATTATCAAAAAGTTCTTATTTAGAATTTAAACTAACCGCTGTTGATGAGATAAACGGTGCCACATTCGTTACTGACGGAACAGAATGTGGTTTTTCCAGATCCCTATTATCTGTACGCGAGACCTATAAGAATTAATCATTTCAATTAATGACTAAACATGTTTACTCAGAAACACTAGCATAGCAGTGTAAGATAAACTTACTTCCGTTGTTGGTATAGACAGTGCTGCATTCGTTACCAATGGAATAATAGTGTGTGGACTTTCCGAAACACCACTATCTTTACATAAGACCTAGAAGAATTGATATTTTCAATAGACATTTGCGCAAACCCAATTTTAGACGGGGTAGATTTTACTTTCAAAACATTGATTTCAAGCTAGACGCTCGAAAGTTTTCAGCACATTAATAAATTAACGATAATTTTAATAATATGAATATCATAGCTGTTAGATCAAACAAAAAAATGTGGTTGAATAATCAAAAATACACGTCAACAATACTCAACACAGTTCGTAAGTGAAGCGTAGACACGGCATTTGGAAATATTAGTCGCCCATTATTAGACGTCGGCAATTTAAAATATTCTGATTTAAAGTGCCGAGAACATATGACACTGCTTGGGGACGGAAACCAACCAATCACGTGGTCGTTTTGTAGCGTCAATCCACATTTCTTTTATGGTGGGACATTTTAGCTAACATGCTTTGAATACTTTATAATACAACACCAGCTTGAGAAGATTATTTACCACATTAAGTATATAAATAACTGTGCACTGTGCACAAATATTTTGCATATGATATGTAATATTTTGCTATTTTTAAATTACTTACGATATATTGCGTCTTCCGTTAATTATCTTATCGATAGTAAACGAATACATACTATGGTTATCACCACCTACTTTGCCTAATACAAGACAAGGAAGGATCGACTATTCTGTGCAGCGGGATAGAAAGAGACTTCTGTTAAAAGACATCAACGAGCCCCGAGCACGGTCAACACGGAACTTCATTTAAAAACTCGCTTAATTATTATGTAATTTTCTTAAAATCGGCTTACCTGTGAAATAATAGACCGTCTTTTTGCACACTAAGTTTTAGTGATTTTTCCGCACAATTTTACGCAATAATAATGCATTTTGTAACGATGTTAGTTGCGCAAACGCCGTCCGCAGACTGAACTTAGTAAAGGGGGCGTGTCTCAAACATAGAGTGAATTCACCGTATGTGTGGCAGCGGGGGTCGCCCGACTAAGCGACGTCTATAGCTTTACTGGTCTGTGGTTCTGGTCTTATCCAGAGGTTCTCAAATAGGGGCCTGAAAATGCGGCGAAATAGTTCCAGTAAAGGATGGTACGGCAGTGTTTGCTTCGCGCTCGACTTGGAGGGGGCACTGCCGTGCCCCCAGATTAAAAATGTAGTCAAATGGAGAAAAAATCGACGTAAGAGGTTTAATAATAGAGGTTAAATAACAAAAGCCTATTCGAACACATCACCTCTACTTACAAGAGGGGCATTACCCAAGTTTTAATACTATATACCTGCTGGGGCTGCTAGTGTGAAGTAAAGTACTTAGGAGTAGTATGTACGTCGGACACGCTGACAAGGAAAATATACTTATGTATTACTAGACGTGCCCGCGGCTCCACCCGCGTGAATGAATTATATGAATGTATTTGTCACAATTGCATTATGTTCATGAACCCTGCTTAGCCGTTGCTAAGAAGAGTATATATTTTCATATAAGTACCTACATTTATTAAAATGTCAACATGAAACTCAGTACTACGGGCGTAGACAAAAGAAAGAAGGCAAAAAAATATGCCTAGTGACGAAAATCTCATTCAGATATCTCAAAGAACTACGAAGCTACAACCGTTTCAATATAGCTTGTTAGAGAGAGAAAACGCAAACAGTTTGTCACATCACAAACTGCGAGGCTGCCGCAGAGCGCGTCGCGCGCGCGGCCGGCCGCGTCGGTGCCGGCGCCGAACACGATGGAGCACAGTACGTTGCCGTCTTCTAGTGACGTCACAAACTGCGAGCGTTAATTGTTTCATATGAAGTTACGTTTTGCGAAAAGGGGACAGAACATACCCCTTCTTAAAATTTTGGACATTTTCAACTTCGTGATTATTTAACCTCTTGCGTTGATTTTTTTCTCAATTTGACTACGTTTTTAATTCTTTTTAGAGCAAATATGACATTATTGATTATTTTATTAAGTGTCTAAACCCCTATTAAAAAAACCTCTTGTACTCTGCGGCCACCAAAGAATACTCGTCAACGTCAACAGCCCAAGCGCGAGCTATAGCCGTATACGCTTTAAGCCCACATCACACTGGCGCAGCCTGGCCGCAGCAGACCATAGTAAACTTGTCATTAGCTGTCAAATTTACTATTGTCCGCCACCACCCGGCCGGCAGGGTGATGCAGGTCTTATATAATATAAAAAGGAAATAAATATGCATACATATTTATTTCCTTTTTTTATCTGCATAGCACAATGTTTTGAACTTGGAAATTTGGAATCTTCGCACTTTGATTGCTGTTTAATTTATCTAACCGAAAATAATAAAAACGAAATTTAAATTATAACATCTTGTATTTGAGGTGTCACAGACAAATTATTTATCTAGCTTTCTTTTCCATATTGTTTGTATTTACTAATCTAAAAAGTTGTGTTAAGGTTTTTATACAAATATATATGTTTTCTTATATGGACCGGACCCCATTTGGGTGAAAGCCTCCTCCATCTCATGCCATTTTTCCTGATATTTGGCCAATTTCATCCGGCTAGGTCCGGCAACCTCGGTTATGTCGTCTGTCCAACGTCTTCGTGGTCTATCTTTCTTTCTTTTGCTTTTCGGCCCCGACCATATTGTTGCTTCTAGTGCCCATCTTTTCTCCCTATATGTGGCGATTGTGGCGATATGGCCTGCCCATTTCCACTTAAGGCACAGTGCTTGGTGAAGTGCATCTGATATTTTTGTACATTTTCTAAAAGCTTAATTTCTGGTTTTATGTATGCTTTCTTAACTTTAATAAACTTCTCTTCATGGATCGTTGGCATGTTGAAATTTTATGTTTGATTTTCTTTGTGGATGTCCAGGATTGGCTTCCATATGTCAGACGATATTCTGTAGTCACAGACAATTACAAACACAAAATATGAGCATTCGGGTATTACACAGTGCATAAAACAAAATTGGTCTCTCCTGTGGTCAAAAATTAAGAGCTCACGTGCATATAAATAATGTTTTTATCATATAGTAATATAGAAGAGGAGACACCGTTTATGCGGATTAAGAGTCCAACCAAAAATTAGGCTTCGCAGCCCTTAACTTTGATAATGTCCACAGGAAAGATGCGTACCTAAATCTGTGTAGGTATGACCATTATCATAATTTTCAGCCCGTAATCGCCCACTGCTGAGCATAGGCCTCTCTTCAAGCACGCCACCCATCCCTATCCTGAGCTAATAATCTTATCGAGAAGTGACCCGCAATCTTCCTAATATCGTCCACCCATCGAGCTGGTGGACTGCCGACGCTCCTTTTACCTAGAAGTGGCCACCAATCTATCACCTTTTTGGTCCACCTACCAACTTTCTGCCTGGCAAGTGGCAAGGTGTCCTGCCCAACTAATGGTATCTCGTTCGACGTTCCTCACTTGGTCTTGTAGTTTACTACCGAGCATGTCGTAAATAACCGAATCAAGGTCCAGATGAGAAAACAATAGGTCCAGCCGATCAGAGCACTTCAATCAATCAATTTTTCCGCCAATGTGAAGTTTGGATAAGACACGGCCAGTATTAAATCTTGACGGTGGACTACAGGTAGTGTTCGGTAGTATATAAGTTCAGTTTTAATCATTATTATTTATAAACAGTATGTTTTTTAGCCGAATCAATTGTATAACGATTATACTAACATGGAAATGTAGTCTCAGATATAATCAAATTACGTAAAATGGAATTTGCCTGAATGTGATTCGTACGTTAGCCGAACATTTGTTACAACGTTATCGAGATTTCATTACGTGATTGTAGAAAAAATACGCAACAGAATCGGGATCCTTTATGCTCTTATTGTAAGGTAATATCCAGAAATTTTATTCTAACATTTATTTGTCGTGTTACTTGCGTTGTTTTTGAGAAACGTGTCGCCGGAGATCGTGTTTTTTGTAAGGCGCTATCTCGCTCGTTCCTTCGTGTTTTATCCCGTTCTGGTTTTTAGATTTTGTATAATACCTAGATAGTTATTGTTAGTAAATAGGTTAGGTTACGTCGTTACTCTGCAGCAGCAAACACAGTGAGCAAGCGCGAGAGTGGGGACGGTTGCCTCGCCTCGCCTCTCGCGTCCTTCGACTCGCGTCCGAAAAACCGACAACAAGCGGAGCGACCGCGAGGCAAGACGAGGGAACATCGCATGCGCATCGTCCACACTCGCACTCGCGTTCGCTCGTGTACGCTCGCGAGAGTGAAGCCCCATTAAAAAGAATGGCGCCAAATTAAAATCTTTTTGCCTTGGTATAATTGTTGATTGCAGATGGATAATCTTTGTTTTTACTATTTTCTCGCAGTCGAAATGAAAAGTAGAGGGAACTGCGACCGATCGAGTGCACAAGAGCGGTATAATAGGTCTCGATATTTAGCGTCGGCAGACAAAATTTACTACGGATTGTTGCGCCACGCGGCAGTCTGGATCACAGACTAATACCCGCAGTATAAAGCAAGACGATGTTTCATATAGTTGTCTCTGTCACTTCTTATTGGCAGCTGAGCTGAGTTAGAATGAGACGAATAGTGCGGTATTATATACTGTAATCTGTGGCCAGGATATATATACTTATTTTACTCTTTGATATGTGCAGAAAGACCCACAGTAAATATTTGCTATCTCTTTCCATCTTATAAGCTGGCTCACTAGTTAGGTTATTGTGACAAATTGCTAGTTGTACAATGGCCTTCAGTAATATGATGAGGTGGTCCTACAATGAAAAATAAATACTGAAATATGTCTTTTAAACGTTAGTTTAATTCCATCTCTTTCATTAATTTCTTTAGAGATATGTCATGCTTAACAAATGTGAGATCCCCATTTTTATGAAACTTAAGTGACTTTAACCGTCCCAGCCGCCACTTGTATTTCCTGTCCTCGAGCCGAGCCAGCACCCGGGGCAGCCGCGCCGTGCGGTAGTCGGGGAACACTCGGAACATCTTCTTGGCCACCCCGTACAGGAACATGTCAGTGAAGCCATCAGGGAATTCCTTGACCATGGCTTTCCAACGAATATCGCTCCAGACTTCATACGGCGAACCTTGTAGCCTGGAAATTTCATGTCCATCATTTTCAGTCCATGGAAGCCAAATAAAAGCTAACTTGCAAGTTTTTAAACAAGATTAAATCGCCGTATCAAAATTATAAATTGATGATTAACCCTTGACCTTGTTTTTTTGTAACTGCTATGCTCCTTTATGGCTTTTGTGCGAACAAGTTGCTTTTATTACTAATCCAAATTAAACCCTAATCGAATGCGCAGTGATACAAGTTATATATTTTGTAAAACTTATACATTCCATATGGCTATGAAGATTATTTTGCTGATATTGGAAAAACGAGACGGATAGAAAAATAAAAATAAACCGGACGAGTCGGACTCGCCTACCGAGGGTAGTTTTTCCGAGCTTTTCCCGAAATTCAGTTTCCAAAACCTATAATTACTTAAATTTATTTATTTATTATCTCTTTATTCTTATTTCTACTTAAGTTAGGTTTGTACAATAAATTTATAAAAAGTAAAATATAGAACTATACATACAAAACATAAAATCATTATAAAAACCTAACCTAGGGTGCAGCCGGCAGCGAGACGGGGCCTAAGCTACCGGCGGTCAGGGCGACAGAGACAGGAACCTCCTGACTATCCGCGCAGTATCCAGGAGTACCGCCTTCTGTATCTGGCCCTTGATCCAGCCATCTAGCGAGAGTCTCTTGAGGTGATGGTCGAGACTCTTCGCTATTAAACCGTTCGCCGAAACGACTATCGGGACGATGATCGTCGAGTCAACATCCCATATGGCGGTTACCTCGTGAGCCAGGTCTAGGTACTTGCTGGCTTTGTCCTTCTCGGCCTTCACGAGGTTCTCGTCATGGGGGATGGTGATGTCGACGAGCACTGCCTGGCGTTTCGATCGATCTGTCAGCACGATATCAGGCCTATTGGCAAGAATAGTCCTGTCCGTGATGACAGATCGATCCCAATAGAGCGTGGCACGACCATTTTCGAGAACTGGCGCAGGTGTGTACTTATAGTAAGGCACTTCGGAGACCACAAGACCGTATAGCAGAGCAAGTTGCTGGTGAATAATTCTGGCTACAAGGTTATGTCTGTGCAAGTACTCGCCGTTAGCAAGATGACCACAACCGGAGATAATATGCCTGAGTGACTCCCCGGGACGGCGGCATGCCCGACAAATGTCGACCGTACCGTCCTTCAGGATATACCTCCGGTAATTGTTCGTCATGATAACTTCGTCCGCAATTGCACAGACAAAACCTTCAGTTTCCCCGAAGAGATCCCCGAAACGTAGCCAGTTCACCGACGCGAGCAGATCTACATCGGGCCCTGTGAGGGCCTTGTAGAACCGCCCGTGTAGCTCCTTGCTCCTCCACACCGCCCTGCGGTCCTCGACGCTCATTACTTTAAGTCTGCGCCAGTTCTCGTTTGCCAAGGAGAGCGGGGTGAAGTTTCCGTCTACTGCTACTACGTCACGATGCATCCCACACTCGTTGTTTAGGAAATAATCCCTGAGACTGCACACCTCGCGGTTGTGGAGGTCTTTGGCATTTAGAAAGCCGCGACCTCCACACTTCCGCGAGATGTACAGTCTCATAACAGACGAGCGTGGGTGTAGCATGCGATGCGCAGTAAGCAGTACTCGGACTCTTCGATCCAGGGCATCCAGCTCAGTCTGAGTCCACCTTAGTATGCCAAAGGAGTAAGTAAGCAAGGGCATCACCCAAGAGTTGAAGGCACGCACCTTGTTGCCGCCCGACAAAAGACTATTAAGTACTTTGGTCAGGCGACAAAAGAAGCGCTCCTTCACCGCTCGCTTTACGCCCTCACCCTCAATACCCAATGACTGTGACATACCAAGATACTTATAGGTTTCTGCTTCGGAGATAGATTTGAGAGACATTGTCTCAGAAAGTTGCAAATTTTATTTATTTATTATTAAGGATCGCCAACAGCGGCAACAACAGTTACAAGAACTAATACAAAAAAACATAGGTTTATATTTAATTGCGCCACCAATTACAGGCGAACACAGCATGCATTAAAGAAAGCATCGCCTAAAAATAATATAAAACGAGACAATACAGTAGGGGACACAAAATTAGTTAATAATAATATTCTTAGGACTAATTCAAGAATAAGAAGTCTAAAACTAAAGCAAATTACTATGGCTATTGAGGCATTTCAATCGGTTGTCGACAGGAATTTTGTCCTGAATCGCCGTAAACTGTCATGGTGTATGTCCAACTCCTGCTCTGAATTGCTGCTCAGTCTATTGTGCAGGCGCGACAGACGGGGCGGGGCGCCGGCGAGTGGGAGCCTAGTTTGGTGCGGCAGAGTCGTATGCTCAATAGTGGACAAGGGTATCGCGGAACGCGGGTGGGTACTTTGAGCGCAAACTTTTTAAGTAAACTTGGACAGTCTGTCATGTTATTCAAAGTTTTGTACAGAAACGTCATGTCCAGCATATCTCTCCTGCTTTTAAGAGACATCATATGAAAGCGCTTAAGCCTATCTTTGTACGACTGAACTCAACTAGATATTCTGCATCGATATGCCAGATTTTTGGTCAGACGCTTCTGTACGCGTTCAATCCTATCAATATGGATTTTGTAAGACGGAGTCCAGACAACACTACCATATTCAAGTTTACTTCTAACAAAACTGTTGAACAGGTTTGTAAGCGTTGAAATTTTTTTAAACGCTTTCCCACATTTTAGTACGAACCCCAGTGCCCTGAACGCCGCGTCTAACATGGTGTCTATGTGTTTATTGAACTGTAGTTTGCTATCCAGGGTAACGCCAAGGTCTTATCGTATCCACCTCCTTTACTGGTTGATCCAAGATTTTGTACTTAGTTTGAATCTCATTGCGTTTTCTGTGGAATTTTATGTGATTACATTTCGTTGGATTTAGACACATCTTGTTGTTTGAACACCAGTCCGCCAAAGAAGTCACATCTTCTTGGAATTTTAAGGCATCTGTAGGGTCTTTGACAGTGCGCGTGAGTTTTAAGTCGTCCGCGAACAGGTTTCGACGAACAGAGATGTGACGTCATTTACAAAAATGTTAAAGAATAGGGGTCCCAGGTTGGATCCCTGTGGTACCCCTGAATATGCTATGAAATTGCAAGAATGCACTCCCTCCATAACTACAGTTAAAGATCTGTCTTCCAAGTATGACTTACACCAATCATAGAGGGAGTTGCATACTCCGTATCTATGAAGCTTTTCAAGAAGGATGCAATGATTGACCTTGTCGAATGCCTTCGAAAAGTCAGTGTATATGGCATCGACCTGGTAACCCCTGTCAACTAGGCAGTTGACAGGGGTTACCAGGTCGATGCCATATACACTGACTTTCGTTGATGATATTGCCCAGGCGGGCAATATCATCAACGAAGTTGCACAAATTTATGGTGGTAGATCTTTTCGGCATGAAGCCGTGCTGCAGTGGAGATATATAATGTTGAACATGGTGGAAGATATATATGGGTATACTAACTGTTCGAATACCTTAGCAATTGTGGACAGAATAGAAATAGGTCGATAATTAGACACCAAGTTACGTTTGCCGTTCTTGTGTACTGGGACTATTCTGGTTTCCTTCCATTTTTCGGGGAATACACCTGTTCGTAAGGACCAATTGTACAAGATTGTTAGGGGTAGAGAAAGGGATTTGGCGCAGCTCTTGAGAAATATAGGTGGTATGTTATCAGGACCCGTACCTTTTGCAGTATCAAGTTTTTTTAATCGGTTTTCAACTTCGCCCTGCGAGAGTGTAATGTCTGCCATTTCTACGCTAGTATTTATTAAGGTGTTAGTATTGCAGCTTCCGTCTCTCTCATATACTGATGAGAAATGCCTAGCAAATAAGTTACAAATATCCTGGTTATTATTTGCTTTAATGTCATTTAACATCATAGTAGGTGGGTACGAGGAACAATTTTTGCGTAGATTATTAACGTAAGTCCAGAACATTTTTGGGTTTTCATGAATTTTCCTCTCAATTTCACCGATATATCTGTACACTGTAGCAATCATTTATTAATTTGTCGCAGCTACTTCGCAAGTGCTCGAATTCTATTTTATCTAATGAGTTTTATATTTCTTGTACTTTACGTGGTATTTGTATTTGCGTTTTAACATACGTTTAAGGTTCGCAGAATACCAGACCGGATACGAGTTGCGAGAACATTTTCTTTGAGGAATGTTATCATCAATTACATACCCTAGTATCCCATAAAACTTTTCAACTGCCTCATCCGCATCACTGCAGGGAATCAGTTCGGTATCCCATGGGATACTATTCAGGGCTCCACTGATCGACTCGTAATCTGCTTTGAAAAAATTACGCTTTAATTGAGGTTTGGGCCCAAGGTTTTCACTATGAGGTAACTTTATAGAGAAATCTAACGGGAGATGGTTACTGTCTACGGTCTTGACTGGAGTACTACTTTTGGTAACCTCGACACTATCGGAGTCGCAGAGAATTAGATCCAGGATTTTGCTCTTTGAGTTAGTTATGCCATTGTACTGCTTTATATTAACTGATGAGATGAAATCTATAATTCTACTTTTTAGGACACAGTTACCATAATTTAACGGGAGATAGCAGGTACAGGTACTATCATCGGCTGCGCTCCAGTCAATACCACTCATATTGAAATCGCCGGCAAATCTGTGTTTTATAAGAATTATATGTGTTGCCTGTCTTTCTTAGTTACATCGACACGCGCGCGCTAACTAAGTGGTTGCGTCGGCCGAATTTGTACGAAAGTTGGCCTTTCTATGTACATTTTAAGTTGGTCGACTATTACTCGGTAACTAGTTATGCCTACTTAGCCGTGATAGTTTTCCTTTTAAATTCATTGTATGTACTACTGCCACGATTTTTTTCACATTAAGCAGCCATTTGGCCGGGGGGACCACGACTCGAACAAAAATTTGGGCTTCACACTATGGGTTAACGAGAAAAAAAACTACATCCCCACTAGGTGTAGGGAAGGTAACCAAAATACCCATGCCGAATTACAGTTTTCTAGTAGTAGGTGAGCTAAGCCGAAGACGGACAGACGGACATGGCGAAACTATAAGGGTTCCTTGTTGACTAATGGAACCCTAAAAAGGACTAAAGCGTGCTGCACGGCTATCGTGAGACGGCGCGCGAGCTCTCTCGATTAGAAACATCGAGAGTATGTCGCGGCCGTCTCAGACGTGCTGGGGGGATAGCACAACTGACGCAGCGCCGCGACACGAGTCGAGAAAGATCTACCCTAAGATTCCGTAGTCAACAAGGAACCCTTATAGTTTCGCCATGTCCGTCCGTCTGTCTGTCTGTCCGTCTTCGGCTTAGCTCAATAACCCTTACAACTAGAAAACTGCAATTCGGCGTGGGTACATAAACCAATCACGCCGACAAAACAGTAGAATAAAATCCAGAAAAAAAAATTAGGGTACCTCCCCTACATGTAAATTGGTGATGTTTTTTTTTTTTTTCGTTAAACCTATAGTGGGGTATTGTTGGATAGCTTGTTCAAAAATATTATGGGTTTTCTACAACTAATTTTCAACTCAGTTATGCGTTTGCGAGATAATAGGATTTAAAGCCCTAATTTTTGTTCGAGTCATGTCCGTCCGTCCGTCCCCCCTGCCGGCTAAATGGCTACTACTGGGGACGTGAAAAAATTCTTGGCAGCAGTACATATACTGAATTTAAAAGGAAAACTATCACAGTTAAGTAGACATAACTAGTTAACGAGTAGTAGACATAACTAGTTAACTGGTAAGAAATGCAAAATGGCCAATTTTGACAAAAGTCGTAAACACGACTTCTACATACCTAAAACTGGTATGGATGTGTTCCTTGTTGTCTCCAGAGTACGAATCTACCGGTTTTAGTTACGGGAGAGGGGGACGGACATAGCTGTGACGTGATAAAGATGGCGGCCGATGGTCATCGATTTTTGTCCAAATCTCGGGTTCTGTTTTACTGATTGCTTCGTGTGAGGTGTCATTTGAAAGTATATTAAACGTACTATAATTGTTTTCTTGAACTTCAAAACGTACAACCAACAGTTTGGAATAAAAATTTAAAAAATGTTTTTTTTTACCTTATAGATTTGCTTACTTACCATCATAATTCGAGAACGAGATACTTTCGCGTGATTAATGTCATTATAAAATATATCATACATTTTATTAGCTTGCCAAAAATATGCAATTTGTCGCTATTCAATAATAAACATGTAATTTATGGCCAATTCCATAACGCAAGTCCGCGCCAACCGGCATGCTTTGTATGATTCAAATACTTTGTTAGTTAATTTTTGGTGTTCCCAAATGAAAGGTACTGTAATCGAGTGAATAAATATTGTGTTTAAGTGTGTATTTGTATGCGTCGATTATTAGTATTAATAATCGGCGAATTGAGTTCTTTTACGCCCAGGACGCCTGTTTATCAGCCAGGTGAACATAATTTATTCTGTAAATATGTTTCAATAAAAACGCATTTTAAATTCATAACTTCGTTAAGACTGCGCCGAGCATAATCAGCAAAAACGGCAGTCACCGTTTCGACGGTGGAGTTCACAATTCTTTACAATAAAATATAATTTATATGTAATTATAATCACAAAGAGTGAGTTTACAATAATAAACTATAAATATTCTCAAATCATCTACAGTTTAATAAATACAATTCCGTAAAGTTGCACAAAAAATGAGAAGAACGTGTGTCGGCGTTTAGGTAAAATTGAATGAAAAAAAATATACTTTAGTTTCATAATCGTACTCAAACGAATCTCCAATATATTAACTACAAAAGAATCCAATCCTAACATTTCAAAGTGCTTTGGTTATTTACTTATGATTTTTTAAAAACGCCCTTCAAATCCGCCATATAAAATTACTATGGAACAAAATGATGAAATATAATACGCGAGCAACGCATGACATATTCAGTCACCCCCGAGAGCTCAGAGAGAGAGCACGTCTCAATGCGGCGCTGTGACACTTAAAAATACTTCGATGTCAATTGTGTATGAATACAGCAGTAATACGCAGCAAAACAGGGTAAGTATTATTTTTGATATTATAAGCTTCTAAGCAGGTCGATCACGTAACGCATTGTACGCGCGTCAGTTTAGATCTAAATGTCAATTTTTATATGGAAAAATGAGAGTTGTATCTACCTGACGCGCGTTCGAAACGTTACGTGGTTGCCCCTCAGGAGCAACGAGAACTGATGGCGAGGGTCTCATGACGGAGCCGGAAGATGGCTGGTGGAACTCTATGATGGAAGGGGCTAAGATAGTCGAGTTTGGGCTCGTTTGCTTTGTTATCGTCAGTACTTACCATTAAACATGACGGCGAGGGTCTCATGACGGAGCCGGAAGATGGCTGGTGGAACTCTATGATGGAAGGGGCTAAGATAGTCGAGTTTGGGCTCTTTTGCTTTGTTATCGTCAGTACTTACCATTAAACATGATGTCGAGGGTCTCATGACGAAGCCGGAAGATGTCTGGTGGAACTCTATGATGGAAGGGGCTAAGATAGTCGACTTTGGGCTCGTTTGCTTTGTTATCGTCAGTACTTACCATTAAACATGATGGCGAGGGTCTCATGACGAAGCCGGAAGATGGCTGGTGGAACTCTATGATGGAAGGGGCTAAGATAGTCGACTTTGGGCTCGTTTGCTTTGTTATCGTCAGTACTTACCATTAAACATGATGGCGAGGGTCTCATGACGAAGCCGGAAGATGGCTGGTGGAACTCTATGATGGAAGGGGCTAAGATAGTCGAGTTTGGGCTCGTTTGCTTTGTTATCGTCAGTACTTACCATTAAACATGATGGCGAGGGTCTCGTGACGAAGCCGGAAGATGGCTGGTGGAACTCTATGATGGAAGGGGCTAAGATAGTCGAGTTTGGGCTCGTTTGCTTTGTTATCGTCAGTACTTACCATTAAACATGATGGCGAGGGTCTCATGACGAAGCCGGAAGATGGCTGGTGGAACTCTATGATGGAAGGGGCTAAGATAGTCGAGTTTGGGCTCGTTTGCTTTGTTATCGTCAGTTCTTACCATTAAACATGATGGCGAGGGTCTCATGACGAAGTCGGAAGATGGCTGGTGGAACTCTATGATGGAAGGGGCTAAGATAGTCGAGTTTGGGCTCGTTTGCTTTGTTATCTTGAGTACTTACCATTAAACATGATGGTGAGGGTCTCATGATGAAGCCGGAAGATGGCTAGTGGAACTATATGATGGAAGGGGCTAAGATAGTCGATTTCAAACTCAAGCTCGTTAGCTTATTCCTGTATAGTCTCTATAGTCAGTTATTAAATCAAAAAAATATTAGACAGGTATTTCTTATTTTTTCAATAAAAAAAAAGTAATGAAGATATAGCCCGTTAAAGTTCCGCGTGACGTCACGCCGTGCCACACTTTTTACCACAACTGACGTCACGAGTCCGCAGCTCTGAACTTTGACGTGCTTTTTCTGTAATTTTTTTTCCTTGACAAAAAAAAACATACGTGTCCAACATTTAGTGATAAATGATAATAGAGGAAACATTTAACCTATTGATGGTGCACCAACTATTTATTGTTTTAGTTAAGGGGTTAAGTACCCGAGGTTTTCATCGATTTTTGCCGAGTTATAATCGTATTTCCTACTTTTGCACTACAGATAGAATTATAAGTCTAACGGCTATCGGTTTTAAACATTGTCTTAAAACACTTATTTCGTGAAAGATTACTACTACACACTATTGACATGAAAGATCTAACATAATACGAAATCTACAAATGGGTTCGTCTATGACGTCTGAAAACGTGTCTAGGGTTTTTAATTTAAACTAATTAACACAAAAGTTATGGCCAGAAAACCAGTTTTTTGGCCTATAATTGTTCAACTTTGATGCCAAATACCTCGAAAACAATGAACTTTGAAGTAAATATGGGATACTATATTGCTTAGAGCCGTTGTTCTTAAGCTATAAAAGACATTAGAAAACTAAGGGATTCAGATCGAAGGTCATTGGCGTATCGTATGGGAGCCCCTTAAAATGGGAAGACGCAAGGAAAGATATAATACACGTAAAATGACCCTAAGTATTTCCACAAACGGCTTCTTGCTTCTATTGCACGAACAAAGAGACAAAATGAATTAGGAATTTCCAATGTAAGTATATTTTTTTAAATACTTTTGGCATTAAACAAAGTGTAACAAAAACGGGGTATGAACCGATCAAGGGCTTAACAGGTACCGTGTTCTAATAAGGAAAAACAGAAAAAAAAAATTGATGCGTTTTTTTTACATTTCTATGGAGCTTGTCGCCCCAGTCGGCCAACGCTCCATAGTAAGGTAAAAAAAAAATCGCGTCAGATTTTTTTTTCTGTTTTTTCTTATCATTTTTGGTACACCCTGTATTAAGCAGATAAGCAGATATTTGGCAGATAATAAGAAATTTCTTATTTTCAATGTACTTATTACTAATTATGTTTTTAGAAATCATCGAATAATCCGATTGGAGTATTGGGAACAAAAAATGAGAATGGAAAAAGTGCAGCGTCCAATGTTACGGCACGCAATGAATCTGTGGTAAGGTTTTGTTTTCAAATAATAAAGAGGTTACAATATATTTAACACTAAAGAAACTAGCTAATATCAACATTATCAACATTACTATGTATTGAACTGTTTTTAGGAATCGTCATGTGAGGAAAAGGTCCAGAACGAACATTACATGTCAACTAAAGACTTTACAGTAAGTTTAGTTGATTAACATTTTTAGAGTTGATTTTTCAATCTGTAGTCGAGTTTGCATTTGCAACTTACAAAAAAATTCTAAGACATACGGACGGATAGACATACAGACGGACATGACGAATCCATGGCCAAAATGGCAAAAATGGAAACTTACGATTTTAAATGCTCTACTTAAATTTATATGTAGCACTTGCATCTTATTACAGGAATCTTTTGAAACGGACTCAATGGCCGAAATCGACAATATTTTCACTCAAAGATATTTTTGCTTTTTTTGGAGAAACAAGAGCTAGCTTTTCGTGGACTTGGCTAGATTGGCTATTTTTTTGTCTATCCCGTCTAAAGACTGTGCACGTCGCTGCTGATTGCTAATTCAATTGCAACACTAGTCCACCGGTAACACTGCGTTATTATTACTTTGCTTATTTTTTTCTTTTCCTTAGTTAACGGACAAATTTCAATAAAAATAATAATTGCGTTTTGTATTTTATTCCTTATACCATCCACGGTTTTATAAGCGGAGTTGAGATTTATTATTAGAGAATGATGAGCTACTAACTTTTAGCTTGTGACCGACCGTACCGATCGAGCGAGCCGGCGGTAGTGTGCGTGATGACGCACACACAGGTGCAAATGCCAAATCGGTGCCCGCGTCAAAAGCTCGGCGCAGTCTTAACTGTGGGCCGTAAGCTTTCGCCAAAATCCAGCCCGAGGACTAGGACCCAAACTGGCGACAAGGCCATGAACCCTTGCCGTACCCCACGCCCGCGCATATTTCATTTCATTCGAGGGCAAATTGCGATTGAATTTGGAGACATTTGCACGTGGTGATTTGTTATATTTACATTTTTTCTCTGGAAATGCGTGTAGATAAATATCTATCCGTAAATACGGTTTGTCGATATGTCGTGATACATGTTGTGAACTATGGAACTGCAAGTAGTGTTGTGAATTTAAGCGTTGAGGCGTAAACTAAAAGCCTCGAGTCGCGACTACTGAGTCTAGAAGCCTCGAACCTTAAAGCCTCGACCGTATAAGCCTCAAATTAAAAACTTCGTGTTGCCGCCATCGAACACATAAACCTCGAGTCTTTAAGACTCGAGCTTTAAAGCCTCCTAAACCTTCAAGGTTTAAGTCATTAAAGTTTAAAGCGTTTTAAGTCTTAAAAGCTTTAAATAAAATCAATATTGCATAATATTTTGCGAAATTGGAAAAAAAAGAAAAAAGTTCGGACTTCATCGCTTTTTTTTTGTAAAATATCAATTATTGGATTAACAATAGCTCTGACCGTAAATTTTTTTTTCCTGCATATCAATTTGGTATAATATACAATAGTGACTTTTTAAACATGATCAGGAATAGTCGGTTAAAATTTCTAGGAAACCCACCGGACCACAATAACAACAACTTACGTCTTATGGTGAAGTTGTTACTACTTACGATTATTTTTTAATTGGTTTAGAGTGTATTAACCTTGTATTTATTTCTAAACTCAGTAAAACCTCTTCTTGCTAGGTATCTATCAGACTATCAAATATGACACCTACTTAAGATAAAATAGTACTGTCATTGTGAACAATGTAATTTCAATAAATATTTCTCAATATAATATTTTTTAATTTATTACTTATCAATAATACATACCTAGAGTATACTTAGAGCAATGCGAGAAATAGGTATTCAAGCCAAAAAAACTGGTACAGTTTTTAGAAAATTAGGTTAAGATGGCTGACAAGACAATAGAACGGTCTATCAGTGTGCATATCTCGTAAAACAACTATACCCTACAATTAATCTGTGTTTATTTTAGTATCATTAACCAACCGATAGTGATAAGCTGATAAGCAACTCATCCGATAGATACATAAATAGGTAATGTGGCGCCAGCTAGCTCGGGTTCGTGCGACGGGGCTATGTATTTAAGTGAAACACACGCGCAAAGTTTGTTACAGTGTTTATTGCCAAATAAGGGCACGGTTTATAACACACAAACGAATAATCACCACACTAAATGTTTTATCGTTGGGAATATCAGACATTAGTAATATGGAGTTAATCACTATAGCGCGTCGGATGCCGGACTGCGCGGGAGCGGCGGGAACGTATCTCCAAGGCCTCGCTCACGCGTAGTGCGTGCCGATTGTCTGCCGCTATTGGCTGTTGCGGTGCAGCACGAGATTCGTCCAATCCGCGGGCCTCACTAGTGATGGCCGGCGTTTGAGTAGGCCGCGTTATACACTCCCCCTCCAAGTTCCCGGAACGACCCGTTGGCGACTTGGTAACATTCGCAGCTTGTACAGGACGTGTTAAGTTACGCGGGCGACCTCGAAGACGCCTTGGATGGATAGGCACCGAATCTATACCTTGTCCTGGTGTGAACGGAGTTAAATCCGAGCAATGAACTTTACCCAGGTCGGTATTAGTTTGCGTGTCAGCAATGACATAAGAAGTAGGACTAATCACTTTACTGATACGATAGGGACCATCTCTTTTCGGCATGAACTTTTTTGTTATACCTTTAGAAGCATTACTAAGCAGGTGTGTATCTACAAGAACTAAGTCGTTAATGCCAAACAAAGGTGACGGCCGTCGGTGTTGGTCCGCGTCGGTTTTCTTCTGGTCTTGCTGACGTTCAGCTTTCTCCTTTATAGAGTCTAAGTTGTCTATGAACTTCTTTAAGTAAGGAGTTATTTGAGGCAAGAAGTTTTCCTTGGACAGGATTGACCTTAAATCACGTTGAGCATCAAACGGAGTCCTCATCTATCGAGCGAACATCATGTGAGCTGGAGTACACCCAGTTGTGGCACAGACGGCATTGTTCATAGAGAACCTGATCGCTGGTAGAAACTTAGGCCACGAACGATGATTGTGCTTTACCAGAATTGAGAGCTGAGTTTTCAGATCCCTGTTTTTTTCTCTCGGCTGGGTTTGCCTCGGGATGGTAGAGTGGTATTAAATTTTGCTTGATACCCAATATAAACATCGTCTGCTGCATAACAGCAGAGACAAATTGAACTCCATTGTCCGAGATGATTCTTCTAGGAAAGCCATACCTCAAGAAGTATTGCTCAATGAGAGCGGGTGCACAGACTTCTGCTGTAGCCTCGTTGAGCGCTATAAGCTCTACCCAACGGATAGCTGTGTCTTCAATCAGAAACAGCCATTTCTCACCATTATCTCCTTCAGGGAGAGGGCCGAAGAGATCTATTGCTAGCACCTCTCCTCTTTGATTGAGTATCGGGGTTTGTAATAGTCCAGCAGGCTTCTGGTTACTTATTTTGTAGCGTTGACATTCTTCACACTGCTTGAGATACTCTGTAATGAATTGACGCATACCTGTGAAGTAATACTTCTGACTAATACGTGCGAGAGTCCTCTCTACCCCCTGATGTCCAGCTGTTGGTGCATCATGATACTCCTGTAAGACGGCCTCCTTCATTGACTGTGGTACTACCAGTTGGGCTTCCTCAGATTCCGAGTTGGGGTTATAATAAAAGAGAACCCCATGATTCATAAGATATCCTCTCTCAAGCCATCTGGTCGAGGTAATGGGTTCCATGTTTTCCAGATCTTGAATAATCTTGGCAACTTCTGGATCTTGTAACTGGGCAGTACGAAGTTCCGTCGGGTTTATTTGTTGGGACATCAATTATAACAGAGCAGACTCCGCAAACTTCTTTGGTGTCTTCATCACACACAGGTCGACTCAGTGTGTCTGCTATGACATTAGCCTTTCCTGGCGTATATTCATAATTGATGCCATAGGATTGCAATTTCAATGCCCACCGAGTAAGGCGACCACTTGGTGACTTGTGGGTCAGTAACCATTTCAACGGCTGGTGGTCGCTTTTTACGATGACTGGGTGACCTTCAAAGTACGGGCGAAACTTTTCTGCAGCCCAGACCACAGCTAAAGCCTCACGATCTGTTGTGCTATAGCGTCGTTCTGCTGGTGTGAGAAGCCGGCTGGCATACTCGATGGGGTGTTCGTCATGACCTTCCCCTTGCATCAGACAAGCTCCAAGAGCGTAGTTACTAGCATCAGTTCGTAAGATAAACGTTTTGCTGTAATCAGCTTGCACCAAAATTGTAGCAGAAGTTAATCTAGCTTTTAACTCCATAAAGGCTTGCTGTTGGTCACTTAGTCAGGTCCATGGCACATTCTTCTTTGTAAGCTGGGTAAGCGGGCGAGCAATGGTTGAAAAATTTGGTAGAAACTTTCTAAACCAAGCGCAGGTTTGCAGGAATGTCCTTAAATGTTTGAGGTTAGTTGGCTCTTTAATGGCTAAGATGGCTTCAACTTTCTTATTATCCGGCTTGATTCCTTCTGGCGTGATGAGATGACCGAGATATTTGACTTCTTTGCAGGCAAAAACACATTTCTCGCGGTTTGCTCTTAAGCCGAACTCGCGTAGTCGATCGAACACAAGTTCCAGGTCTTCCAGGTGTTTCTCAAAACTGTCAGATATAACCAGCAGATCATCCAGGTATGCCAGGATGGTTGTATTTTGCAAGCTGGAGCCGGATTTGAACTTGTCCATCAACCGCTGGAAGGTCGCAGCTCCATTATTTAAGCCAAATGGCATGCGGATAAAGCGGTAGGTACCCAGGCTAGTGGTCACAGCAGTCTTGTCACGATCAGCTGGTGCGACACTCACTTGCCAGTATCCAGATCTCAAGTCAATGGTACTTATGTAGCAACTATTCCCAGTCGACTGAAGTAACTCATCAATCAAAGGTGATAAATACGGGGTAGGAGCGAGTGAAACCACGGCCGTTGGATAGCGCACTGACGTTTATTCATCTAGCTAGGGTGTGTGAGCACAGCCACACGCACACATACGTAACACTTCCTCCCTCTAATATAGAACTGTTACATATTAAAAATATTTCTTAAAATTAAGATTGGTACGCTTGCGCAATAACTTTTTGGACCATGCTGGTGTAGTGCCAGTCCCACCTTGCAAGTCTGGGTCTCTCTGACCTTCCTCTGCTGCCTCGTGAAATTCATCATCGTCACCTGAGCTTGACGCAACTCCTTCCCCTCCCTCGGCGGCAACATCTGATGACTCCACAGATTGCATTTGCAATGGTGACAAAATTGCTTGTGAAGACAGTGACCCAATTTCCGGAGTCGGTGACGGCGGCATTGACGGCGGTGGCGGTGGCGGTGGCGACGACGGCGACGGCGGTAGCGGCGGCGGCGGCGGCGGCGGCGGCGGCGGCGGCGGCGGCGGTGGCGGCGGCGATGACGTCCTTGGCATGAGTAAGGAGTCCGTAGGTAAGTCACAATCATATGTTTCATGAAGGTCACAGTTATTTGCGGTACCTTTATACTTAAGCATGTGATTTTTATGTGTTTTAATAAACATTGAAGTTAAACTGTTTTTTACTAAGTACAGAACTTTTCCCAATTTTTTCTCAACCACACCTTTACACCAAGTGAACTTGTTTTTATTTAAAAACTTTTTATACAAAATGTTTTCACCTGGTATAAATGTTTGTTGGTTCTTTCGGTTCAGTCTTTTATTCTGCGAACACTGTTTCGTTTTGACGTCATTAGCTAGGGCGATCGACGAGGGCGAGGGCGACGGTAGCACGGGATCAAGTAAATCTAACCGCGACCTTAGTTTGCGTCCGTAGACGAGTTGAGCTGGTGAATTGCCTGTGGTGGAATGTACGGAGTTCCTGTAATTAAACATGTATTGCAATAATTTAATTTTGCTGTCTCGTGCATTATGACATGTTAACAAGCTAGCTTTAATCCCTTTCTTAATTACTTTCACCATGCATTCGGCTTGGCCATTGCTGGCCGGATGATATGCTGGTGACGTCACGTGCCGTATACCATTTCTCTCACAAAATGCGTTAAATTCGTGCGAACAAAACGATGTACCGTTATCACTGACCACCATCGCAGGCAACCCAAACCTTGAAAAGTAGTCACATAACTTATCTATGACGGAGATAGACGACGTCGACGCTCCCATATCATAAACTTCCACCCATTTTGTGTAAGCATCCACAATTATTAAATATGTACGACTGTTTATCGGACCTAAGAAATCTATGTGTATCCTAAAAAACACCGTGGGGGGTAGGTTCCAGTGTGCTATAGGAACTCGCGCCGGTGACGGTCGTAGATGGATGCATACGTCACATGAACCTATCATTCCCTCTATTGCCTCGTCTATGCCGGGAAACCATAACCTTGAACGTGCCTCAGCTTTGGTTTTAACAATACCTAGATGTGAGGTATGTAGTTCCGATAAAACTTTTCCACGCAATGTTTCCGGTATAACTACTTTATGGCCTCTCATCAAACAACCGTTTTCTATAGATAATTGTGTACGACACAAATAAAACGGTTTAATTTTAACATCGGTTACGGTACGTGGCCAGCCATTCAAAGTATATTTAATAACTTTATCGAGAACGGCATCTTTGTTGGTTTCATTGCGAAGCTCCTTAACTGATATAGGTAAATCACCTTCCGCGACGAAGCATATGTATGCAGCCCGGTCCCAGTCAGCGCGCGGGTCTACCTGAGAGTTGCTCTCCTCCCCGCGCCCCCGCGGCGGTAGGCAGGCTCGCGATAGATAATCCGCGCTGTTATCAGCGCTGCGAACATATTCAATTACATAATTATAGCCGCTTAAAAACATTGCGTACCTCTGCAACCTATTCGCAGATACCTCGGGAATGCCACGTTCCGGATGAAAAATGCTTGTTAGGGGTTTGTGGTCCGTACGTAACACGAAAGGTGAGGACCTACCGTAAAGGTATTGGTGAAACCTACGTACCCCGAACACAATAGCCGTAGCCTCCTTTTGTATCTGCGAGTAGCGTTTTTCGGCAGCGTTAAGACTACGCGAAGCGAAGGACACGGGTCTCTCGCTTCCGTCCGGTTCAATCTGAGATAAAATAGCGGATAACCCGGTTGGAGATGCGTCCACTGTTAAAATTACCTTCGCATTAGTGTTAAAATGCGCTAGCACTTGCTCAGACGCTAAAATTTGTTTAACTGTATTAAATGCATTTTCTTGTTCACTTGACCAGTGCCATTTAATATTTTTTTTTAATAAATCGTACAATGGACGAAGGACTATAGATGCTCCAGGCACAAAATTCCTGTAATAATTCACTAGTCCTAAGAAAGACTGCAGTTCGTTTATATTTTTTGGTGCCGGTGCGTTCACCATTGCTTCTACTTTATCGGACGATTTTTTTAAGCCATCTTTACTTATAACATATCCTAGGTACGAAACCTCGTCTTGGAAAAATACACACTTTTCCTTTTGTAAAGTTAACCCTGCCGATTCCAACCGCTTAAGAACCGCATGGAGCCGGTTCAAGTGTTGTTTTTCATCGCCGCCCGTGATCAGCACGTCATCTAACAAACACAACACGCCGTCCATGCCCGCCAGCAGGCCCTCCATGGCACGCTGGAACACCGCAGGACCTGAGGTCAACCCAAACACTAAACGGGTATATTTGTACAACCCCCGGTGAGTATTAATACATGTTATGTCCTGCGAGTCTTCGCTGAGCATAAATTGGTTATACGCCATTGAAAGATCAAGTTTTGTAAACTTTTGGCCACCATACAATTTGGAAAATAACTCGTTCGCGGTAGGTAACGGGTATTGCTCAACGACCAGCTGTTTATTAATGCTCACCGAATAATCTGCACACAACCTAATAGTGCCGTTTCGTTTTAATACAGGTACGATGGGCGAGGCGTAATCGGAGTGTTCAACCGGCACGAGGATCCCTAAATTTACTAGCCGATCTAATTCTTTATCGATCTTATCTCGCAGCGCGAACGCAATCGGTCGCGCTTTAATAAAAATCGGCTTAGAGTTTTCCTTTAATGTTAACTTAACTTTAGTTTTATTATAACACCCGAGTTTATCCGAGAACAGATGAGGATATTCCTCGTATAGTTTTTTTATCACAATTTCATTGCAATAAAGCACTGGGGACAACTGTAAGTTAAACAATGAAATGAAATCCCTTCCCAGCAATGCGGGTCCGTTATCGCAGACTACGTATGCATTTAGCGATTGTGTTTTGCCCGCGAATGTCACGGGTAGCGGAATCATTCCTATGCATTTAATACTCTCCCCGGTATAACTGTGTAGTCTTTTATCCGTCGGTTGTAAAGATACATCACTGAAGTGTATATTGTACGTATTTTGTGAAATAACGGTAACAGCACTTCCGCTATCGATTTCAAATTTAAAATCTACTCCATGAATGGTTACCGTTTCCACCATAGGCTCCCCACGAACTGAACGAATATTATACAACTTACCGTCATCATCGCCCTCGCTCCCGGTGCCCAAATTTACGTATTTCACTTTTGTGCACATTCGACGTAAATGGCCCTTCACTTTACACTTTTTACACACAAGGTTACTAAACCGACACTCCGAACTTTTATGATTAGTGTATCCGCACACCGCGCACGGAACCTTTGAGTGACCTTCATTTTCCTTCGAGCCCTTCGTAATCTTATACAGCTGATCCGCGCTGCTCCTGGGTTCTGCGTTGGAGGCCGCGGCCCCCGCGCGGGCACAGCGAATATTTTCTGCCAACTGGACTGCTTTAGCCAACGTTAAATCCTGTAGATTCTGAGCATACAGCTTCTCCTTCTCTTGACCTGGAATCATGCCCATCACGAACCGGTCACGCAGCGCCTCCTCTATGTTAGCAAATCCACAGTGTGCAGTCAGACCGCGGAGCCTCGCCGCCCATTGCGTGTGAGACTCGCCTGGCTGCTGTGATGCGGAGTAAAAGTTATGACGCTCGCCGAATCCGATCCGTGTTGGAGTAAAATGTCTATCCAGAAGGTTTAATATATCCTCAAATGGCACATCTTCCAGTTGTTTCGGCAACGCTAAATCTGCTGCTAATTTAAACGTGCCTTCGCTGAGTGCGCTTAACAAGATGGCTTTCCTCTTCTTCCCCGCTGCATCCTTCGCGCCGTCGAGGTCGTTTGCAATGAAATACTGGTTAAGCTTGCTTTTGTAGGTTTTCCAACTTTGACTAACATGATCAAAGTTGTTTAATATCCCAAAATTAGGCCCAGACATATTTTCCTATTATTTTTCCCACGGCGCGGGTAGATTGCGCACGCGAGTCGCCACTGATAAATACGGGGTAGGAGCGAGTGAAACCACGGCCGTTGGATAGCGCACTGACGTTTATTCATCTAGCTAGGGTGTGTGAGCACAGCCACACGCACACATACGTAACAAAAGGTAAGGGATAATTATCAGTCTTCGTGATGCTGTTCAGTTTTCTGTAGTCAACACAGAATCTGAAGGTATTATCCTTCTTGGGTACAAGAACTGCAGGTGAAGTCCAAGCGGACTCACATTCTTCAATAATCCCTTCCCGGAGCATATTTTCTATTTCTGCCTTCATTATTTCCTTTTTTGCAGGTGTAAGCCGGTATGGAGGCACAGATATTGGGGCATGGTCTCCAGTATCAATATGATGTTGCACAATATGTGTGGGCGCTCCCCCTAGACTGAAGACTGTACTATTCTCCTCTAAAACATTGGCTAATTTCATCCGATCCTCTTCACAGAGCATGGATCCTTCTTCAGCATGAAGTATACTGGTGGCCGCAATGGATAATTGTGTTGGCAAAGTAGATTCAAGCTGCAGTGGATAACTCTCACCGCCAGGAAAACACCATGTCGAGGAAGCAAAGTCCAGAGTAAGCCGAGATGCTTTCACAAAATCTATACCTAATAATGTTTCATTATTTTCAGCTCCAGGCAAGATTAGGAACTCTGTAGGTATTGTTTTATGTTTAATTTTGACATTTAAGGTCAGCACTTTTCCAACTTGACATGAACCGTCGGCCAATTTCACTCTCATTTGGTTCTCGCAGAACTGTTGATTATTTTGTCGCAATAGTGAATAGAGCTGCTGTCCTGCGATGCTCCTCTTGGCAGCGGTGTCAATCAATGCTCTTCCACGGATGTTGAGGACCTCAATTCCTAAGATTGGTCGCTGATGTCTAGTCACATATTCTTCATTAGTTCCAAACAATCCACTAATTGCATCCTTTAACTCATTTGATGCACTGTTTATGCTTAGGGCTTCAGGTGGAAGCTGCTTAACCTCTTGGCGGGATCCTAAAAATTCCACAGACGAAAATATAATTTCTTCACAAGGCAATGTGGTAATATTTATACTGTGACACACAGGCAATGTACTGGCAATATTTGTACCGTGGCACTTATTGTTTTGATTGTAATCAGCTGTTGTCAGCCTAGGTTTAGCGTCAACGACCTGCTCGGGCAGCACTGTCATGTTATCAAAAAACGATTTTAGCAAACCCCTATTCATTTTTAAATACCTATCCAACAATATATCACACATCATTACCAAATTTCAGCTTTCTAGTGCTAACGGTTACTGAGATTATCCGCGGACGGACGGACAGACAAAGCGAAACTATAAGGGTTCCTAGTCGACTACAGAACCCTAAAAACCCAATCGCTGTATGTGACCCGATAATATTTGAGGACTTCCGTCGGAGAGCACAAGGAACACCTTTGGCACTTCATTAGCTGCTATTTCAACGGAATCTTATCGGAATCTGTGATATACTTTTGTACTTTTAAGTACATAATTAAAGAATTCCATAATCATCTGTGGTCTTCATCATCAACCACCAAATTTATGATTTCCTGGTGTAAATACACGAGTTACCTATAATAGAAAATACCAAAATCACTACACGCGTGCCTAATATAATTGAGGAGTTCCCTCAATTCCTCATGGATCCCATCATCCAATTGAATTTTTGAAAAAAATGGGACCCACCTGTAAGCATATACTTACAAACAAAAAAAAACTACGAATCGGCTCATCAATGATGGAGTTCTGAGGTAACAAACATTTTAAAAAAAATACAACCGAATTGAGAACCTCCTCCTTTTTTTGAAGTCGGTTAAAATAATTTGTATCTGACTCAATTTCCCGATATGTCACATCTTCTTTTATCTTCTTTTATCAGCTGACGAACTAGGTGGACATTTTCTTGCGTAACTGCCGATTTTGGTCGAGCTTCACGCGCGTCGTCCGTGAGGGATACTCGGCCACGTTGAAATTCTGAATACCACCTGTATATTGTCGTCTTTGAAGGTGCTTCATTACTAAAGGCAGCAATCACCCGGTCTCCACATTGTTCTTGTGTTAATCCACTTTCAAAGTCGTAGTAAATCATATAGACGGTGAGCTAGCGACCAAATCGGTCATGTCATGTGGCTTCAGCTGTATTGAAACTCCGTTAACTACTTCCCTGAACAACCTTTTCCGATAATCTTCGTGCTGGCAGGCCGCGGGCGGTGGGTGCGGGTGTGGTGGGGTGGAGTAAAAAAAGAAAAAAAATGTGGGCTGAGCGACTTTAATTTTTTTTCAAACAGTTGCTCTGTACCCTGTGCACCCAAAACAAATTATAAATCGATCGGGTGGTGGGAAGGGGTTGCCAGCGTTAATTAAAAATACCAAAATAATAATAATTCGCCAGCTGATATCCCCTCCACGTCCGCTTTTGCCTTGCCCTCAGCACATTCTCGAACGAAATCCAACGATTTCAACGATTTTTTTCGATATCTTTCCACCGATATTTTTGCATGGCTATTTTTTTGGGGCTTACATATTAATTAATCTCGCGTCAGAAAAAATCCCAATACAGCTGAGCCCATATGAAAATTATTATTATTTTGGTATTTTTAATTAACGCTGGCAACCCCTTCCCAACACGCGATCGATTTAAAAAAATTTTTGGGTGCAGAGCAACTGTTTGAAAAAAAATTGTCACTGAGCCCACATTTTCTTTCTTTTTTTTCCCCACCCCACTACACCCGCACGAAGATTATCGGAAAAGGTTGTTCAGGTAAGTAGCTAACGGAGTTTCAATACAGCTGAAGCCACATGACCGATTTGGTCGCTAGCTCTTAGACCAATAGCTCTTAAATTTTCACGGGACAATTCCATCTTCAGCAGCGACTCAACGACTTGAAAAGCAATTAAATTCGAACCATTGTTTTGTTTTTCTATGTAGCCAGTGTGTTAATATGATGAAACTTCAGAGATTATAGATTCCCGTCCCCAGCCCTCTCGTAAGACGATATTCATAGTTCTAGGTTAACGGAAAGTACCCTATAAATTTGAATGAGGGTTTCCAGAATGTATTATGTCACCAGCTGGGTATATCATATTTAATCATCATCAATTTGATTGATGGATTTTGACACCTAGACCTCTCGTCACGGTGCTGCCAGCTGGTGACATAATACATTCTGGAAACCCTCATTGAAGAGTGTCGAAATATACGTTTCTTGCGGCATAAAAGGACGTTTCTTTTTTTACGTTAACATAGAAGTTAGATTGTTCACAGCTTCATGGGACAGTAGATTTGAGTATATATGGTTTTAATTTCAACTCGATACCTCCCCAGGCGTTCCCGAGTTAAAGGGTCTTGGTCTTGGCAGACAGACGGACAACAAAGTGATCCTATAAGGGTTCTGTTTTTTCTTTTGAGGTATGGAACCCCAAGATTAAAAATTATAAATAAATATTAAAATTGTGTTAATTGTAAATCAATTTGAGAATTCTTCCAACCTCCTCATTATACTTACTTTTCACAAATAATTTTCCTTAGCGAATTTATTTCGATAGTACATTTAGCAAACAGCTGGACGTGTAATTTGCTGATCCAAAATTCACGCAAATATATGTATCGTGAGTCCATTTCTTGCTCGACTTGAAGCCACACTTTTGGGCTGAATGTATTGTATTTTAGTTCTTTAAAAGTACAACCTGAAAACTCCATCAAGTGTTTTATGAATTTAGCTGCCAATGTCAATGTCCATTTGAGTTTCGGTTTTCGTTCAGGTTTTCCTGCAACAAATAGTTTATTTTTAAAAGTAAATGTTGATTATTTAAAAATAATTTATTTTCTGTATGGAGAAAACTACATCTATAACTAACTTAGATCTGACTGACTTAACTTAGATCTGTTCGCAAAAATAACAGAACAAGCGCGAGTCGAACTCGCCCACCGAGGGTTCCGTACTTAATCATAATTAAAAATGTATAGTTTTCTGATTTTTCCCCGTACTTATAGTATAAGACTTCCGTTTTTTGCGGCATAAACGGCCGTATCTTTTTTTGGTTAATTTAGAAGTTAGATTTTTTCACAGCTTCAAGGGACTGTAAATTTGAGTGTATGGTTCTAATTTCAATTCAATCCCTGCTGAGATGAAGAGTCTTGACAGACAGACAGGCGGACAATAAAGTGATCCTATAAGGCTTCCGTTTTTTCCTTTTGAGGTATGGAACCCTAAAAACAGCCCTTAAATCTCGTTCTTTGATTCACTGTTTCGACAATTTTACGACTAAAGGGCATTAATATTAACCCTGTTACTAGATTTAGCTGCTGACAAGATTGAAAAGTAACGTTGCAAAAATTTCCTCTCAGTCTATAAACACAAAGCAAAGCAGATGATACAGATATTCACCTTTTAAATACTCAGAGCATCTTTTGTTGATGCCTCGTGGTTCTCTGCCCAGCACTTCTGACAAAATAGGACCTGCATTTTTGGGACTATGAAGAAAACAGATTTCCATAATTTTCTCTTCGGTGGGAGTATAGTTTCGTAGTTTTACTGGATAACCATAATGAGCCAGGAAGTATCTATTGACTTGGTAGAGGTTCCGCTGCAGCCCGCGCGCCAGGTAAGCAGTCACAAAGCTGCGCACATGCTCCTCGGGACACCTGTGGGGATCCTTGACTTTGGCCCTGTTTTTCCAACGTGCCAAACATACTGGCGTATCAGGGACTTTGTATTCCTAAGAATTGAGACAATATTATTTTAATGGAACTTGCAGAATTATCTTGTATTAAATCTTACATCACTTGTTAGTCCTCACCTGTACAAATTTTTCCCAATTTTTTTGAACCATTTTTCCTTCTGCTCTCGTGAAATGGCCCGTTGCACACTGTTCAGATTCTTCCGACTGCGGTTTTCGTGTTAAACAGTAATTCATTTGGTATGATGGCTGTTCCCAAGTTACTTCCTCTCCTTCCAGCTTATTAACTAAAATCTAACAAAGTGACGTCGGTAAAATACAACATGACAAATTTAAAATTGAGAGAATGTTGATGATGGTACTAAGAGCTTGTACAATACCTCCATATACTCTTCGTTTTCTGTTCGTGTTTCTTCCAGTATCGCTAGCACCTCGTCCATACTACTTGGGTCCCTCACATCAGTCACTTCCTTAAATGTTTCCTCCAGTTTTCTTATTATTTCGTCCATGGTTGCATTATCAGTAACCTAACCTCAACCTATTGAATGAATGTCTTTATAAAAGATATACCTATTTGGCGGTCACAACAAGGGAAATGGTATTCCAATGTATTAATGTAGCATCCTTATTTCATTCAATAAATTAACGAAAAGATTTTTAAAAATAAAAACATCATTCAATTCAACATCACTTTACCTTACTCTTTGATTGAACACCACACGCTGTCAACTCAACTTGACATGTCAATTTGTGAATAGCATTATAGCCAGAGTTGTGACTCATTTGAAATACTTGTATTTTATTTAAAATGCAAATACAAAATACGTATTTTATATTTTGTACTTTATTTGAAATACTTATCGAAATGTATTTTACATTTGTCAAATATAAAATACTTTTTTACTGGTAAGTTTCGAAAGTATTACTACTAGTACCGTCAACCGGGGGTATTAGGGATGGCGTGGGGAATAGGGACGAAAACCGGGAATGACATTTACCCTATAATTTCTCAAAAACTACCAATTAGAAATTTTATCGGGTTATTTAAAATAATAGTAGAATAGTTGGATTATTTTGGAGTAAGGGCAACACTGGAAGGGCATGAAGTTGGTGCTAGATTGTCAAACTAACCGTTTGAAGTTGGGTCTCGGTTACGGCAGCAAAACTTTCTTAATAACTAATGGTTGTTTTTTTTTTCAGCCGAGCGTCAATCGCGATAAGACGTGTTGATAGTGGTTAGATTTCAAATTTGGTTTTTCTCCAATCTTTTTGATTTTTGACCAGATCAGGGTTTGTGTGTGGTATTGACTGTATGTGGTAAGTTGTGTTTTGTGTCTGTCGTATAATTAGTTCGTAGTAATAGTAGACAAATACCTAAAAATAAAATTTATATTAAGTTACTTACCTTATTCCAAGCCTAAACAATTGAGATGGCAACATCTGTTTCGACTGGCAACACTCCCAAGTTCCAATAATTCTGGTTTTACCGCCAAAATCCCCACGACGTGTCGACTTTGAACCAGCATGACGTCAATCTCGGCTGCGCGCCGAGGAGCCATCATTGGATTCTCAATTGTCCGCCGTTCAATTATGAAATATGTGGACGGCAGATAGCCACTGTAGATAGACAGGTGGCGATGTAGCCACGGTCGGTAGTCCGGTGGCAATACTATGTTACGTAAACAAACACCGCATTGGGTGTAGGTGGTTGGTTTTGAAGAAGATAAATTATGGTACTCTATAGGTACAGCTGAAATAAGAGCTTAAGTACTAAGTGTTCCTGAAATACAAGCTTAAAAACTAGGTTTTATGGTTGAAATATAAGCTTAAGTACTAAATTGTGTCTGTAAAATAAGCTTAAATACTATGATACGATGTTATTATTATGTAATGTTATTAAACATTGAAAGATATTTAAGCATACGCCAGCAGGCAGCAATGAAATTAGGCCTGGAATAAGGTAAGTAACTTAATATAAATTTTATTTTAAGGTAAAATAGATATGTGCGTTAGCATCGTTTAGAAAAGCATGAATGGATTGTTCATGAAGCTGGCTTAACAAAGTCACATGTTCATAACTTAATCACCTATAAATCCTGATTGTATCGAGGACAAATAGTCAGTCTATGTTTTGATAAGTGGGTCGATATTTGGAATGAAAAACGTCGAGCAAGACAATTTGAATATTTAATTCATTAGAAACCTTAGAGCCAAAATCGGGTTAAAATTGTATTTGAACATATTTAATATTACTTCCACCAAAATGTCTCAAATATCCAGCCACGTCAATATACCCACATGGGATGATGGAGCTTTGAAAACCTGGCTGACAACAAAGTGTGAACTCAGCGGGGATTCGTGTTCGACCACAAAACTACATGATAAAACCTGTGTAGGTATTGATCTGTTCAAACGTAATTAAATTTGTAAGTACGTACATGCAATATACTTAGCTAAGTTGGTTTAAAAGATGTGTTAAGTGACCCCATCATAGTGCTAAAAAGTAAACTTTGGGATGTCCCACTACTCATCAGCTAAACTTTTACTCTAATAAATAGATTATGGTAAGGTGTCTGTCACCTACAAAGTGTGTAGTATAATGAATCTCCATGGGATAATTATATGCGGGCCTCATTCCACAGGTCACCAAATAAAACGCCAAACTAGGTAATATATAGATATGTTTAACATTTAGATAAGAGAAAACGTGTTGTTTTGAGAAAGACTCCGATTGATATTACAAACCGTGACCAGCAATGAACTAACTGAACTAATCACTAAGTATGTACCGAAACTACTTGTTCAACGCGAAGAGATCTGACAGAGCACCCCAGAACTTCGTTATAGTTTGTCCCTTGTTGAATAGAGTGGGCCACTCCTACTGACAGCAAAATCTTTAAAATCGACCTACGACTGTAATGTATGTAGTAGGTACGAAGGCGACGGCGATTTAGCGCGTGATTCTGAATATATATGCTACTTGGTGCAACACAAATGTTTGATAGCGACGAGTATGTCAGTCTATTACTTTCCCTAGGTGTCGGTACTAACAACATACTAGGAAAACTAAAGTACCAACAAGACTCACTATACCCTGCGTTAGCAGCCGTTGACGCCGTCTAATACAGATCTGATGCCAGTAAAAATGGTGATGATATAGACAAATAGTTAATTAATACAAGAGGTGGTGGCTTCAACTTTATCTAGCACATATTGTTGGATAATATTAATCAAAGCGACTTACTCCAAGACTGAGGGTGTATGCCCAGTTTATGGCAGAGAGAGTACAGAATGCATAGGTATATGCACGTTCCACGCAGGTAAGGTAACTATTCCAGTGCTCGACACGGGGCCAATACTGGGTACTTTCAACTTACTAAGCGAAAAAGGCGAGCAATATGTGAATTATTAAAATAGAAGATGTAAAATATTGGGACGTATACCTTATAGGTACTTTCCTAACATATATCTCATGAAAATCTTGTGCTTTGTGCTGAATCCTTTCAGCTGAGAATGACTACGGCGCACACAGGCAACGAGCCTGCTACTTCGAGATCCGAGGACCTCAACTACCTGAATACCGCCGAAAGATTGAGAGACTAGACAAATATCTAAACCGAAGTATATTACCTTCGGCAATCGTCGTTGTATGTACGTATACTCTTTAGTCATTCAGGACTAAAAAGTATACATAAAAGCCCAGTCTCACCATCCAATCACGTGGTCAAAATCGGGAACCTTGAAAAAGACAATATGTAGGAAATATCCACATATACTTACGGACATAAAGAGTCGTTTCAATAATTAATTACACCATCCACCTGCCCTCTTCAGGACCAGAGAAATTAGGTCCATAGTCCTGGTATACCCGGCAATAAAAAACTCGTGGTCCGCAAGGTCTCTCGATATCTTCCGTCAATGGTTCTGACAACATTTGAGAAGGGCAGTGTACTGGTGAACAGTATTTAGACAGGTTGTAATAATCAGGAGATTATTACAACCTGTTCTTCGTTGGAAACCACGCTGTAGCCCCACTCCGACCAACCTTGTTTTGCTACATCATTTTATGTACCTCGGCAGAGCCAGCGAGAGCGTTAAGCTGCGGAAAGGCAAGGTAGCTAAGGGCTTCTTATTATGCTTTGACTGTAACATTCGCCAGTTTGCTTAGCTTGCGCAGGAGCGACTGCTGAAAGGTTGGTAGCAACTCCTTGCGCAGGAGAGACTGCTGAACGGTTGGTAGCAACTCCTTGCGCGGGAGACTGCTGAACGGTTGGTAGCAACTACTTGCGCAGGAGCGCGTAGGCTGGAAAATACCTTATAGCTTCTGAAATTCCAACATATGAAACATGTTGCAACTCGAACAAGTGTCCGCTGCGCAACAGTCAACACATGGCTACGCATTCATGATTACATAATTAAATACATAGTAACTCTCTATTAGAGATTCTCTCCTGTACGCTCTCAGCAGAATGTACGCAACAGTTAAGGGTCGAACACACTGCACCGTCGCGGGCGCGCAGCGCGATATTTTCCTACAAACCGCTAGCGTCGTCAAACAGGCTGCGCCCCGCCGGCAACGCGCCCCGCTTCTGTCGCGCCCCGCCAGCCTCCCGCCGCGCGCCCGCGACGGGTGCGCGGCACGTCAGTGTGACGCCAGACAACGGAGCGCGCGGTGCGTACGTGATGCTGGCGGGTCGATGGCGCGAGGCCAGCGCGAGGCGCGCGGGACGCGCGCGCGTTGCTGGCTGGTTGATGGCGCCATGCGCGCGTGCTCTGTGTGACCGGCCGTCCCGCGCGCATCACGCGCTCGTCAAGCCCCGCTAGCAGTCTGTTCGACCCTTTACACTCAACGTCTGTCTACGCGACGACTAAAAACCATTTTTAGAAAGTATTACTTAAGTAAAAGTATGATCATTGAATGACTAAAGTATATGTCTTAAGCGAACTCTGTCTTAGGTCGGTTAGGTTAAGGTGCACTTGTGTTCTTCAGACCAGAAATAGACACCCCGCGCAGCGGTAAATGACTCGGAAAATGTTTGAAACACAATATAAACAAAAAAAGGGTCGTAGATCTCGTAAAAAGATCGGCACTCGCATTCTAGGTCTCGATCTAAATCGGAAGTATGGAACGAGGAAACCAATGTACAAATTTCCGTTAAAAATTCATTTACAGGTCTGGCAATGTCTCAAGAATCTGTTTCTACCGCTTGGCCAGAACTCAGAATCATTATCAGGTTCTAAATCTCATCTCTCTCAAGTAATCACACCCCCGACTCCACTTCAGGCATCCCCTCCCATATCGCAAATAGAGTTTACCCGCTACTCCGTCGCTCGCTGTTTCGGATAGGAAACAATACAAGTTAAATGACCCAGGACCCTACACACTCCACGTACAATATGACAGTGAATCACCAGGTGCCACACTTCACCCGGTGACCTTTGGCCAGTTCATTCACGGGCATCATAGGGAGTTTCCAAATGTCGTTGATGGATCTTTAAAGAGTCAAAACAGAATCTCAATTAGCTTTCATTCCGCACAGGATGCCAACAATTTCCTACTTTCCAACACAATTACGAACAAACGATACAAGGCGTTTATTCCCTCGTTTAACGTGACTAGGGTAGGAATTGTCAAAGGAATCCCTACTGAATGGACTCGCGACGATATCCAAAACTTTGTCAAGGTCCCTACAGGGTGCGGTCCTATAATTGAATCAAGACGCCTAAACTTAAAAAAAAACAACTATCAAGACGGAACATACACATGGGTCCCATCGGAAACAGTCATTCTTACATTTGATGGGAAAGTTCTCCCACCCAGAATCTTTTTCTCGATGTTACCGTTGCGGGAGTAACCATTCAGAGGACAAATGTGACGATGACAGCGATATCGCCAAATGTGTTAATTGCAAGGGAGAAACGGGGCACTTTGCAACTAGTAAATCATGCCCTGAATATACTCGACAGTGCAAAATTAAAAAAAACTATGGCGGAAAGTAATGTTTCCTATGCTGAAGCAAATAAATTTCATCCGACAGTAGGGAAATCATATTCCAATGTGGTTTCATCTTCTTCCTCAAATATATGAAGTCTATATAAAAAACTGTCTTCTTAAAACCTCGCCCATCCCTTCCTCCTCGCAAGGGTTATGACAAAGCAGCTCATATGGCTCTTTTCAATGAAGAACTTCCACAGTCTCGAAATGGATCGGCATTAAATAATCCCCATGCCTCTTCCCCGTCTGAGACTATCACTGCCTTGCTCATTCAATTATTTTCTGCAGTTTCTAAATCTTTTTCCCGAGCTTTGATGTCCCACGTTGCCCCTCTTTTTTCTACAATAATCTCTTCTCTCAGCAATGGATCCAGTGATACTACAATGGAACATTCGGAGTATCCGTAGTAAAAAAAATGATTTATATATGATTTAAATAAATGTAAACCTCTGTGCTTTGCTCTGTCCGAAATTTGGCTCAAACCTGAGACCAATTTTCGCATCCCTGGTTTCGTCAGTATTCGTGACGATAGACCGGATGGGTTTGCCGGCAGTACAATATTGGTCAAATAAAATCTTCCTTTCACTATGATTCCAATTTCCCCCATTGATGGTTTACATATTGTCGCGTTACGTTACAAATTAAACAATTTACTCTTGTGTCTCTACATATACCCCATCCCTCAAAGGCTATTTTGGAAAAATTGTTGTTAACCTTACAGTCTTTATCTCCTCCCCTTTTGGTGTTGGGAGATTTTAATTGTCACAATCAGGTATGGGGCAGTGGCAAAACCGATCTTCTCGGAAATCAGTTACTTAATATAGTAGATAAATGTAACTTGTGCATCTTAAACTCCGGTTCTTCTACAAAACGGACACGCCCCAACGGAATCAGTAGTGCGATTGATTTGTCGTTATGTTCACCCGGTTTAGCTTTTCATTTGTCATGGAAGGTCCTTGATTCATCATTCGGAAGTGACCATTTCCCAATCGTTATCGATTTTCCTCCGCTATCGTGTAAGAATGTAACACCCAATGCCCCTCTACTCAAATTTAACCTTTTGAATGCTAATTGGAAAGATTTTAAACACAACTTGCATGATTTCCATTCGTTATTGGTACCTATTTCTTTGGACAAGATTGAAGACTGCACTTTGTCGTTTACAAATGCTCTGAGTAAATGCGCTGAATCAGTTTTCCCAGTGAAAATTTTGGTATCGGATAAAATCCCGTCTCTCCCGTGGTGGGACCATCAATGTACCAATAAGATTAAAGAACGTAAAAAGGCTGAGATAGAGTATCGCAGTAATCTTAATCAGGCTAATTTCATTCTCCTAAACAAAGTTATGGCAGAAACAAAGTTATTTCTTCATTACAAGAAGCAGGAAGGTTGGAAATCTTTTAGTCTGTCGATTTCTCCATCCACCCCAGCTTGCCTTTTATGGAGGAATATTCGAAGATACAGAGGCTCCACTAAGTCATCATCCCGCCCCCATCCACTCTCACCCGAGTGGGCCGATGACTTTATGGATTCTCTTGCTCCCCAATACGCACCAAATGAGCTAGAAACCAATTTTGAGTACTGCTTGAATTCTGTGGATCCGCTGGATTCCCCTTTCTCAATGATAGAACTTAGGAATGTTTTAAATTCAGTGAGTGTAGTAACGGGCTTCTTAATTATTCAATTTAAACCACCATTTTCTTGAATAAGTTTTATTGGAATAATCTCTCATTTTTGACATCTGTCATATTCCCCGAAAGGCGGGACTCTGTAGCGTTTCGCTACTAAGGAATGCACACGTTTAGTTGCGCTCTTACAACATCCTTCCCTTTCATATTTTAGAACTACAACATAATTAAAGGCCAGTATAAACATAACATATCCACTAACATGCATAGTGTCCTTGAATGATACTTGACATTATTCTTTTACTCTAAAAATAGCTATTAGTATAAACATACGCCTCTATTCAATTTTAATCACATATATAATCATTAAGATACCCAGGTCTTCTCACAGACCTCTTGGACAGCCTCACTTCAGAATGAGATGAATCTTGACCTGGATTAACTTCAGTTTGCAAGGCACTGTCTGTTGGTTCAAGTGGCGCATCCAAAGAGTCTGTGCTTGAATAACAATCATAGTACACATTTTCATTCTGAGAATGGGGCTCAACATCACTCTCCTCTTTCCCTGATGAAGTCTGTGGCATACCAGTCAACCCTTCGAAAGGCTCTGGAAGTGGGGCTGCAACCAGATGCCAACGATTTCTCCTAAATGAACCTCTGTCAGTCTTTATAACATATGACCGCGGTTGTTTACATTTACTTATTATTATACCATATGTTTTTAAGTCCATTACCCAGACCCTATCCCCTTCATTTAATTCTTTTAAGTCTTTTGCCCTATGCCTTCTATTGTAATTAACTGCATCTCTAGACTTTTTCCCTGACATATATTCTCTATGTTTCTCCCCTAATCCGGCCATGTCTTTTAGTTTACTGGGTAGCATAGGTAAATTATCCCTTAATTTCCTACCTAGCATTAATTCTGCAGGGCTAAATCCCGAATTCAATGGTGTGTTTCTATATATTAATAAAGCTGCAAATATATCCTCATTTTTGGTCAACAATGACTTGGCTATCTTGACACCTGACTCGGCTAGCCCATTACTCTGTGAGTAATAAGGGCTGCTTGTTACAGACTTAAACCCATATTCTCTAGCAAAATCCATGAACTTTGTTTTGAACTGTGTTCCGCAATCGGACCTGACTATCTCGGGGATACCATACCTTGCAAATGCCTCTTTACATTTAATAATAACACTATTTTCTGTCAAGTCCTTTAACTTCTCTATTTCCAAAAATCTCGAATAGTAATCCATCATGACCAAATACCAATTGCTATTGAATTTAAACAAATCTATTCCTATTTTTTTCCATGGCCTCTCAGGTATTTCTTCAATTATCATTTGTTCTTTTTGATTCCTATATGTTTGTATACATTTTGAACAGTTTTTTACTAAATCTTCAATTTGTTTTGACAACCCTAGCCACCAAACTGCTTGTTTTGCTCTCTGCCTGCACTTAGATATGCCCTGATGGCCTTCATGAATTTTATTTAATATTTCTTTTTGCAATTTATCAGGTATTACTATTCTTGAGTTATATAATAATATACCAGACTCTATAGAAAAATTATAACGGTATTGATAATACTGTTTAAGCTCACTTTCTATTTTGTTAGTCCTTGGCCATCCATTTATTGTATATTCATTTAGCTTGTTACATTTTATACATAATTTTTGTTCAGAACAAATTTTTATTAAATAATCATCTGATATGTTATCATTAATTAAAGTCCTAATTGTGAGGCCCTTTTCCATGTCCGATCCAGTATCTGGAAGGGGTTGCCTAGACAAGGCATCTGCTACTGACAACTTTTTCCCCGGAGTGTATTGAACTTCATAGTCAAAACGCATAAGTTTTAAACGGAACCTCAGGAGTCGTGGACTGAGTTCATCCAATGGTTTTGTTTGTAATATTTGCACCAACGGTTTATGGTCTGATTCTAGAATTATGTGTATCCCTGTTATGTATTCTTTAAACTTTTCTGCTGCCCAATACAAAGCTAAACATTCTTTCTCTATTTGTGCATAATTTTTTTCTGTTTCTGAAAGTGTCCGACTGCCATAAGCTACTGTAGTTCTTTTGCCAGATCTGTCTATTTGCATTAGGGCTGCCCCTAATCCATAGGAACTACTATCGGCCGAAACAATAACCTTAGAATCAGGATCATAATGTGCTAACTGAGGAGCTGATTTTAGTTTGTTTTTTATGATCTTAAATGCTTCCTCTTGAGCAGGTCCCCACATATACAAATTGTTCTCCTTTAGTAGTTCATGCAATGGTGATAAAATGTTTGACTTGTTTGGAATAAATCTGCCCACAAAGTTCACCATACCCAGAAATTGCAGTAGTTCTTTTTTATTTGAAGGAGATTTAAATTGTGTGATGGCTTGAACCCTGTGTGGATCAGGTTTTATTCCTTCTTGATTTACAACATGGCCCAAAAACGTTATTTCTGTTACCCCAAATTTGCATTTACTTTTATTTATGGTTATACCTTCTTTTTCTAATCTACTCAATACTTCTCTTAATATACAATCATGTTCCTTCATACTTCCCGCATGTATCAATATGTCATCCATGTGTATTAATATATTTAGATCTTTGAACAAGCTCGCAAACTTCATGCTAAAATATTCAGGAGCGCAGTTTAAACCAAAAGGGAGACGATTATAGATATATCTACCGAAAGGAGTCACTATCGTAGTAAGTTTTCTTGATTCTTCGCTTAGTTTAATTTGATGGAACCCCGAAGTGGCATCAATTTTTGAGAAATACTTAGCTCCTTTTAGCCTTGCCAGAGTATTTTCTATTTTTGGTATCGGATAAATAGGTCTTAGAATGTTTTTGTTCACTTGTGTGTAGTCACCACATATTCGCACTTTATCATTTTTCAACACTACTACAATAGGTGATACAAAATCAGTTGGTTCCTCAATGGGACTAATAATGCCAATACTCTCTAGCCTATCAAGTTCTGCCTTAACTTTAGGCAGCAATGGAATTGAAATGTGTCTAGGAGCAGCTTGAATAAATGTCTGTGAATTGTCTCGCAATTTAATACTATACTCATCCTTAAACACACCCAACTCATTAAATATGTTTGGAAATTCTTTGTCTACTTGTACTTCTGACTTTATAGATGTTGTATCCTGCATTGAATTTATTGAAATAATTTTCATGCTTTCTAATGATGGGCGACCCAATATAGCACTTTTAAGCCCCCTAATTACATAAACTTTACCATCATAAGTTCTGCCTTTATAGGATAATTTCAAATCAACAGTTCCTCTCACATTTAATTTGTTGCCATCTGGTCCACAGATGGATGCCCCAGACCTCATCAGAGGCAGATTCATTGTCGCCCTATTCTCTGGAACAGCAGTTACATCGGCTCCTGTATCAATAAGAAAAATCCCTTGATCAATATAGGAGTCATTATGAAACATTTTTACTTGCACCATATACTTGTCCTTACTGTCACTTAAACTAACCTTATATAATACTTCCTCTTCCTGTTCCTTGTTTACTTCTTCTTCTAGTCTCTTCATTGACTTTGAGCGACACAGTTTGGCAAAATGTCCGATCCGACTGCAGCTCTTACACTTGGCCTTGACTGCCGGGCATTTGTCTCTTGGATGTCTCTCATAGCCGCAAAACCAGCACTTTTCCTGTTGTTTGAAACTCTGTTCTTTGAATTTCATTCTGTTGATGTCCTTAATTTCTCTCCCAAGTAATACTTTATTATCCTCTGCTTGCAATTCAGCTTGTTTAGTGGCTTGGATCACCTCACTTAAGTTCAGATTCTGCCTCAGCAACAACCGCTCGCTTGTGGTTTTGTCTCTCATACCTACTATAATGCGGTCTCTTATTAATTCTTCCCTGAGTGTACCGTAGTCACAGGTTTCTGCCAGTTTGAATAGATCTGTGATAAATATGTCAATACTTTCATCCTCCCCTTGTTTTCTCGTGTTAAAACGATATCTTTCATATATAATGTTTTTCCTTGGAGTAAATATTTCGTCCAACCCTTTTATCGTCTCATCGTAACTCTGCGTTGCAGGAAACCTTTTGATTACGTCCTCCGCGCGGTCCCCCATGCAATATAGTAAGCAGTTAATTTTGTCCTCGTCTGAACCTGCTTCATTTCCTGATAAAATCATGAAACGTTCGAATCGCTTTCTCCATTTCTCCCAATCCGCCGGTTCAAACGAGAATTCCCCTGGCGGCTTGACGCTTAGCGGCCTCCGCTCCATCGCTGGCACTGGTTTTTGTTCAAGCGGCCCCCGCTTTGTTTCCTGTGATTCCTCCTTGGGTTGTGTATCTCCCGTCATCGAAATAGTGTTTTAAAACACCGCTGCCACCATGTAGTAACGGGCTTCTTAATTATTCAATTTAAACCACCATTTTCTTGAATAAGTTTTATTGGAATAATCTCTCATTTTTGACATCTGTCATATTCCCCGAAAGGCGGGACTCTGTAGCGTTTCGCTACTAAGGAATGCACACGTTTAGTTGCGCTCTTACAACAGTGAGAGACTCTACCCCAGGTTCCGACGGTGTTCCGTATTCTTTTATAAGTAATTGCAATGATCATTTCATTATTTGGACCTAGTAAATATTATCTTTGTTACCGGGTGTGGGTGCCTTGCATAATATCATTTGAAATGTATTTAATTAATCACTCACATGTATATACATAACACAAATACACACACAACATAGACTTTAACACACGATACTTTGCCGTACCGTGTGACGTCACGCGCGCCGGCCGTGCTATGGATACGCGGCCGCCGAACGAGTTTCGCGTCGTTGCTATGTGCACCGCGCTGCATGCACGCCAGCCAGTCGTGATTTGACCTCCGCGCAGATACTCGCTGTTGCTTGTGAATTGTATATTTACGTGATCCTAAACTTTGTTATTTACTGTGTTCTATCGACTTTTGAATTTCTTTCTTCCTTCTGACTTTTAAATAACTTTTCCGTGTGGTGTTTGTGCAATATAAATATCAACGCTTTTGGGATTTTTTATTTCTGCATACAACCCCTTGGTTGTATGCAGAAAGCCTAGTTAAGGTAAATAAAACAGACATTTAAGCTTCTATAAGTGGTGACCCCGAGCAAGAACATTTAGCAAAAAAAATGCAACCGAATTGAGAACCTCCTCCTTTTTTTTGAAGTCGGTTAAAAATGGTTGACGGCGTGCAATCGGAACAAAAGGATCCGGAATCTGTTTCCACTGAACCGAATTTGACGTCATCCGAAATTTGTCGTCTCGGTGTTCGCATACCACCATTTAGGCCGGAGAAGCCGGCAGTTTGGTTTGCACAGATTGAAGGGCAATTTGCAATTTCACGGATCACTGATGACTCGACAAAATTTTATTATGTCATTGCGCAGTTGGAAAATCAGTTCGCAGCCGAAGTCGAGGATATTATTGTCAATCCACCTCAGACAAATAAATACCAGCTGCTAAAAACAGAGCTTATTAAACGACTCTCAGTGTCACGACAGAACAACATCAAGCAGCTGCTGAGCCACGAAGAGATTGGGGATCGCAGACCTTCGCAGTTTCTGCGACATCTACAACATTTAGCTGGCCCAACAATACCAGAGGACTTTCTTAAAACTATGTGGATAGGACGATTGCCAATTTCTATGCAACCGATTCTCACTTCACAAGATTCACTGCCAATTAACGTGCTTGCAGATCTGGCAGATAAAATTTACGACATGCCAATAGCACCACAAGTAGCAGCAGTACAAGCGGGAACTTCAACTGCATCCACTTCTTCAGACTCGCGTTTAGACGCTGCCCTAGAGCTCATGGCCAAGCAGATGACGGAACTTACGAAACTGCGCACTTTCAACTAGGGTTAATGAGAGATCCCGTTCCCGTTCTCGCGGCAGGCGTAGTCAGCGCAGCCCCAGCCGCTCATCAACTAGACGATCTTCATCAAACTACAGAAGATTTCCAATATGTTGGTACCATCACAAGTACGGAAGCCTCGCAGAACAATGCATTACACCCTGCGACTACGTATCGGGAAACGATCAGGGCAGTCGATAATGGCGACGGACGATTGCCGCATTGCAACTGGTCGCCTATTTATCACAGACCGCAGATCAAAGGCCCAATTTCTGGTAGATACCGGAAGTGATTTATGCGTTTTTCCACGATCTGCTCTTCGCGACCACCGGACGAAAACCAGTTATCAACTGTGTGCAGCTAATGGTCCGCCTTTTGTACTATAAGATATTCTTTTGTGCAATAAAGATTAAATAAATAAATAAATAAATAAATGGTACAACCATAGAGACATACGGTTATATATACAGTTTAACTTGGATTTCGGTTTACGCCGGGATTTTGTATGGCGATTTTTAGTTGCTGATGTTACGAAAGCGTGTTTATAGGTGTTGATTTCCTCTCTTATTACAATTTAACTGTCGACGTCCGTCATCAAAGACTTTTAGATCAGACAACTAACGTTTCGACTGTAGCGTACATCGCTTCATCGGATATTGTAGTTTCTAGCGTTAAAATAATGACTGGCGACAGCAAATTCCATTCAATACTTTCTGAGTTTCCAAAAATAACACGGCCGTCCGGTATACCCAACAACACCATACACAAAACCGTACACCACATAAGAACAACACCCGGCCCTCCAGTTTCCTCCGCTCCTCGCAGTCTAGCCCCAGATAAACACAAAATTGCAAAAGCGGAATGTGACGCGATGCTTGCAAACGGCACAGCGCGTTTATCCCATAGCCTCTGGTCATCGCCATTGCATCTGGTACCCAAAAAGGACAACGGCTGGCGTCCATGAGGCGATTATAGGCAGCTCAACGCCAGGACGATACCAGATAAGTATCCTATTAGGCACATACAAGATTTTTCCCACAGTCTTTCAGGTTGTAAAATATTTTCTACAATAGACCTTGTCAAGGCTTACAACTCCGTACCGGTCTTTGAACCGGATATTTCGAAGACGGCTATAACCACACCGTTTGGCCTCTTCGAATTTCCGTTCATGATCTACGGGTTAAGGAACGCTGGGCAAACGTTTCAGAGGTTTGTGGACGAGATGACCCGTGGTTTAGACTTTTGCTATCCTTACCTAGATGATTTTTTAATATTTTCTAAGGACGAAGAGGAGCACAAAAATCACCTGCGTCAAATCTTTACGCGAATGCGGGATTATGGTGTACTTGTAAACACAGCCAAGTGCAAATTTGGCGCTTCAGAGGTAAAATTCCTAGGTTACCACATCTCCGAACTAGGAATAAACCATTGGAAGACAAAGTGCAAGCAATTAGGCAATAACCAGTACCTCAAACCATCAAACACTTGAGAAGATTTTTAGGGATGGTTAACTTTTACCGTCGATTTCTACCTAACGCCGCCCAAATTCAGGCGCCTTTAAATGCACTACTTGCTGGTTCAGTTAAAGCATCGCACCCTGTTAACCTTAGTGGGGACACACTGAAAGCGTTCGAAGATTGTAAAGACAGCCTTTGCAAAGCGACATTACTGTCACACCCAGACGCACAAGCTAAGCTAGGCGTAGTTACGGATGCATCAGACGTGGCGATTGGAGCCGTCTTACAACAGTTTAAAAACGTACCGTGTGACGTCACGCGGTACTGCAAAGTCTCGTGTGTTAAAGTCTATGTTGTGTGTGTATTTGTGTTATGTATATACATGTGAGTGATTATTTAAATACATTTCAAATGATATTATGCAAGGCACCCACACCGGGCACTTACCTTTTTTTACCTCAAACCTGGAGATCACAACTAGTAATACCTATTCATAAGGCCAACAAAGATCCTACAGCTCGGTCATATGGACTGTATTTTTGCTGAGCAGGATTAAATTTTTTGGAGAAGAAGGCTAACGGCTCCCACGAGCCACGTTTGAGTTGCTGTAATACCATACCGCTCCGATTGCCACATCTGAGGCATCGGTTTGTAAAGCCAGCTCCGCCTTAGAATTTGGATGAGCCAGTAGGGTAGCGTTCGACAGACACGACTTACTCTCATTAAATGCCTCACGTAGTACAGGTGACCAGTCGATTGACGTCGACCCTTTGGGATCTCCAGCAAGTAGAGCAGTGAGGAGTACGCTGTGCTAAACTGCGACACAGTGACTGAGAGAGAAGTAGTTCCATCGGTTAGCTTTTGGTTGCGGCAGTCGACGAGCAAGTTGTAAAAAGATAAAAAGTCAATACCGATGATTGGTTTTGCGACGTCGGCTACTGTAAAACGTCATTCAAAAGCTCGTCGTAAGCCCAAATCGAGACGTAAAGTGATGTAACCATAAGTAGCTATGGCTGTTCCATTAGCAGCGAACAACTCGTATTTAGTCTTATTGCGGCGCTCGTTGACAGACACTCGAGGGAATACGCACAGGTCCGAACCACGATGTATCAGACGTTTTGTTCTTCACTTCATAATCATATTTGATCGGATTTTGTAAATATATTAACATCCCAGTAACATCAGTAAGGCACCCCTCACTGATCCTTTTTTGAAGTGCCTCAGAGAGATCTTCGCTGAGAATTTTACCGTGAATTTTTAACTACTTGTTCAGCGGATCCAGCAAAAAAGAAACATCGAAAAACTAGACACTTAACTCTACAAAAACTTATAAAAACCATTGTGTTTAAATATTCCCGCGTTCCCGCGCTTAGCCCATGGCTAAAGCCTAAAGCAGATAAAACGTCTTCAATCCGTAAATTTGGCCGTAGAGGTTCTGTGCAGAAGAGAATCCACTTTACACACACACATTTTGTGTCAATTGTATTGTATTTCTACTCCCTTTGTCTCTTGTGTCTTTTGTGTAGTGAATAAATGCCTTCTTTCTTTCATTCTAATCACAACTGACACCACTCTCAAATTTTCCCTGAACCAGTAGTTAAAAATCCACGGTAAAGTGCTCAGCGAAGATCTCTCTGAGGCACTTCAAAAAAGGATCAGTGAGAGGTGCCTTACTGATGTTACTGGGATTTAAATATATATTTACAAAATCCGATCAAATATGATCATGAAGTGAAGAAAAAAACGTCTGATACATCGTGTTTCCCAATGCCAAATTTTTTTATCCAACAAGAAATTAAAAATACAATTATTCGGCTGACAGAAATGAAGCAAATTCGGAAGAAAGTCAAGAAGGTGGGCTGATAAAACAAAGGATGACAATGATACAAATTGTGTGAGACCTGGAATGTTACTATGGAAGAAGAGTTAGTTCCAATTAAAACTAGAGAAGGATGTATGTCTGAAGCGAAATGCAATTAATATTGCGGTAAAGGAATATGAACAAAATATAAAAAGGAAATGGCTGCTTTCGAAAATGATGGGAGTCAGAGGTATACGATTACCTGGTAACGCTGAAACCAACGAGTGTGCGCATCAGGAGCAGGCTGGATGACGACACCCTTAATACCAATGTTTATTGAGATCTCATTTTCAGAGATCTCAAAAGAAATAAAGGTGAATAAAAAATATATCTCATCGCAAGTATCTACTAACGTTTTGTTGATTTTTTTATATATGCTTATAATATAAAATTAGGCCTTGTTATCCTTCCTTTGTTTGGTTATTTAAATTTCCATTTAAAAAACCCGGAGTTTTGCACCATGGGTTTTTTTTCTTGCAAAACCGGTAAACTGCTGGATCCGCGCTGGATCCAGCTGGATTGATACCGATCCAGCAAAAATCCAGCTGGATTGATACCGATCCAGCAAAAATCCAGCTGGATTGAAAACGCTGCTGGATTGCAATCCCTAGGCCAGACCAAACAGGGCGCAGGAAGTCATCGGGCACCGCCGGCCCAGCTAAGCTTCGTAAATGTCTCAGGGATTGGGTGGGTCTACGATCGCCGAGTTCTTCGTGAACTGAAGCAGCTGCTCGTTCGGAAACATTCGGGTTTTCCCGGTCAACGGTTGCGAGAAGGACAGCGGCTACGGCTGCTCTCTTCTAGCCGAACACAATCGACGCGCCGTGAGCGCGCTGACGCGTTCGCCCGCTGATATCCCCTCCACGTCCGCTTTTGCCTTCCCCTCAGCACATTTTCGAACGAAATCCAACGATTTCAACATTTTTTTTCGATACCTTTCCACCGATATTTTGCATGGCTTTTTTTGGGGCTTACATATTAATTAATCTCGCGTCAGAAAAAAGCTAATACAGCTGAACCCACATGAAAATTATTATTATTTTGGTATTTTTCATTAACGCTGGCAACCCCTTCCCACCACCTGATCGATTAAAAATTTTTTTTGGGTGCACAGGGAGTACAGAGCAACTGTTTGAAAAAAAGTAGCCGCTGAGCCCACATTTTTTTTCTTTTTTTTCCCCACCCCACTACACCTGCACCCACCGCCCGCGACCTGCCAGCACGAAGATTATCGGAAAAGGTTGTTCAGGGAAGTAGCTAACGGAGTTTCAATACAGCTGAAGCCACATGATCGATTTGGTCGCTAGCTCTTAGACCAGAGTATATTGGACTATGGTACATACCTACTGGAACCGGCTAGCAGAGCTGGTTTGCGTAGTCTTGACCTCATTCAATCTAAGGCTCTACGTATAGTATTGGGGGCAATGAGGTCGAGCCCTGTCAAGGCTCTGCAGGTGGAATATATGTTTGGAGCCCCCGCTCGATCTTCGTCGCCAATATCTTGCTGACCGATTTTTGTTCCGCTCTTTTCAGTTTACGACCCACCTCATATATTTAAAAGTCAAGTCACTAGAGGAATTCGCTCGTAAATCGAAATATTGGGAAAACAAATCCCTTCCCTGCCTTGTCACCAGCCTCCACAAATTTAATCTTATAAAAGACCCTACTCATCACTCTCTAGCACTCCCAATGTTCGATCAGCCCTACGAGACTTTTACCTTCTGTCCCCGAATAATTTTAGATTTAAATATACTAAAGGGTGGGCTACCACTGGCTAATAATCATACCCGCTTCCTTTTAGGAAACAACTGGGCTGGGTGGCACACACTGTACTCAGACGCTTCGAAGCTGTCCCCTCAAGGATGTGTTGGTGTAGGAACCTACCACACACAATACGATATCGTGCAGAAGTCCAAATGTCCTCCGGAGGCTTCGGTGCCCAAACATTCCCCAGTGAAAGGGGAATGTTTGGGCATCCTAAAATGTTTAGAGTATATCTTGATAGGTAAACTTAACCGTTCTAAAGTTCTCTCGGATTCTCGTAGTGCCTTAGAGGCTTTATTATCTACTATCTATCTATTCTATTATCCCTTTCACTAGCAAACTGCACAATCCTCTAGTATTTTCAATCAAAAAAGCAATTCTTCTCTGTAATAGTAAAGGCCAAGAGGTGGTTTTGGCTTGGATTCCTAGTCACTCGGGAATTGCGGGCAACGAAAAAGTCGACCAAAATGCGAAGGAAGCAGGTTTGGCATAAGGTTCCATTTAAAAATTATTGCCATGATCTTCTATCCCTCCCTAAAACATACTTAGACTCATCTTGGAGCTCTCAGTGGAAATCAACTATAAAAAAAAGGATTCGAATATGCCTTAATTCAACCCAATATTCAACGTAAGACGTGGTTCTCCAGATTAAGTCTGTATAAAAAGGCCACATCTTCAATAATCCGCATGAGGCTCAGTCACTGCAGCTCCCCTGTTCATTTGCAAAGGCTTAGAATTCGAGACAACTCGATCTGTGAGTGCGGACTATAAGAGGGAACTTTAAACCGTATCCTCTTAACTTGTCCACTTCTAAACCATGCACAATTGTATAACGGATTAATAGGTACTACAAAAAGTTCCTCTACCTACTCATATGACCTCCCTTCTTTCGTTCAATCCTGCCGTTTTTAGGTTTCTAGCAATATTCCTGTCAATAAGCTCAAAATATAATTAATAATAATATCTATTTCATAACTTGTGTTCCCTATGTTTCACGTACTAACACATGTAGTTGTCTTTGTGTCTTTACTAATAAGTTAATACCACTAATACCGGGGTCCTTTTTTTCAGCACTGATCTTGATCTGTGTCTGTCACTGAAATTGATTTATCCGCATCATAGCGTTTTGAAATATTAAATTGACGTGAAGCTGGCAGAAATGTCAAAAGAAAATTGCCATTAAAAAAAAGCCGCATCCCGAAATCCGGGAATACACATATACCATACCTTCATCACTTGGGAAATTACCTCCACTAGACCCGATTCTACGTGCACATGAGTTAAGCCATGTGCACGTAGAATAGAATAGCCTAAAACGAAATTGTCTAACTTTTAGACAATTTAGGCGGCAGACTCTAAACGACATATTTAGAATAGCATTTAGGGGCTCAGGACCGCTTCGGCCTCAGTTTCATTTCGTCATCTCCATAAATCGTCCACAGTGCCATGTCGTCAGCCTACAATTCCTAAATCGTCACCTTCCTAACTTGCCTACTTTCTGATATCGTCAATACCCCATTTTGTCTAAATTCCTATTTTGACCATAGTGCCAACTCGTCCAATATCTGATATCGTCAATATACCATTTTTGTCTACGTTCCTATTTCGACCAAAGTGCCAACTCGTCCGCGTTCTTTTATCGACCTAGGAGTAGTAAAAGTTATTTAAATAGTAGGCACACACTGGCATTTATGCAATTATTTGAATTGAGAATGTAGAATTAATACTGATTGTCACTTAAACTGTCAGAATCAGCACACATTTTATTCAAATAAAATATTTTTTCTAGCTCAATAGGTAATCATTTGTCGCACCTTTAATTTTGTTTTATCTGGACGACACATATGTAGGCTTTCACGCAAAATTCTTTTTTGATCTCGATCTAAAGTTAATGACGCTGAACATTCCCATCTATTTGTGCATCTCCACCTTGAAGAATTTACATTCTCTGAACTTTTAGTGTACGTGTATTTATTGCCTACAACAAGCAAATCACGGCCTCTCTGAGATTTAGTAATATATAAATTCGACATTTTACTGTTGGAAGTTTTTGATTCAGCGACTGACTGAATTGACTTATGTGTGTCATTGAATCATAGATAAAATTAATGTCAATGTGCACTTCATATCTTCTTAAGTGCTATTTTCCAGCTAGTATGCGGCAGTTACAATTAGTATTTGCTGTTGTCACACTTGTCCTTAACCATAAAGATAACTTTGATGATAATGATGATGTAGTATTAGGGCTGCTATGTAGTTGACGAGTTGGCACTGTGGTCTAAATAGGAATGTTGACGAGTAAGCACTATGGATGAATTAGGAGTGTTGACGAATCGGCACTGTAGTCTAATTAGGAATATAACCAAGTTACTACAGTGGCCCACGTAAGAAAGCGGGCGAGATAAGAAAGTGACGATATAGGAATGCTGGCGAATCGGAACAGTAGACCAAATGCGAATGAGAACTACTTAAGAAGTTGCCGAAATGAAACTGAGGCCGAAGCGGTCCTGAGCCCATTTAGGCAGCAAAGTAAGTTGAATAGACCGCCTAAATAAGAAACGTCAGTTTCAAATTAGCGCTGTCATTGGATTATGACAGCTGCTCATAGAATAGCAGTGTTTTAGCGACACCTAAATAAAAATTAGGAAGTTTAGTACTTTGCTATTCTATGAGCAGCTGTCATAATCCAATGACAGATTTGAAACTGACGTTTCTTATTTTAGGCGGTCCATTATCAAGTTAATAAAAGGGAAGGAAATACTATCAGATAAGTACGAAAAGGATATATCAGAATTTGGAAAAAAATATCAAGGCAGGAAAGAACCTTCACTGTTTATGAAGTACTTCCCCATGCAGCCAATTTTAAGAGCAAGGGGCCTAAGTTTGTCCCTTCCTATGCGAATCCTTAAACCTATAAAGGGTCGTTAAATCTTTAGCAATCTGAAGAAATAAGTAAGGGTTACTTCAACAATGAAAATGGCTTGCAGTTCATTAACAGATTTTCGTAATTAGAAACCTTATATCTTCAATACTTCATTTTCGAAATTGAAAACCTACTTTTTTATATATAGGTAAATTAAATAAATTGTAAAGTACGAAATTAATAATACATATTATGGATATAGGTTGCTGGATAAACAAAAATCATTAAACTATTTTACAATTAACTCAAAGCTACTACTCAAATTTTGAGGAATAAAGATTTGGGAGTATGATTTCCTTGGACTTCCATAGTTTTCTTGGGCAATAACTAAGCAGCTTTTCAAAAATGTGTAATCTGCCTGCAAGTCTTTGTACATCAGGAAGTTGATGAACCACAGCAGTGCAGAGTCGTCGGTGGTTCGGGCAGCAACACTCTTCATACACAATATATCTTGTTCATTAAGGATCCCCTTTTTAATCAAGTTTCTCTCGCTACCGGCGCGACTAGCTGTAGATAAACCAGCATTTTCAAGAGTTGGGGCTATCTTGGCTGGAGCAGGCACAGTGGCAGCCGACTTGACAGGAATACTTCGGCTTTTATTATTCTTTATCCAATTAAATTGAATAGGATCAAATCTCTTGTCGTCAAGATAGGCTGGTAGATCTGGCTCCTCTTTATAATTCACTGAAAAAAAAAACATTTCTAAGATCAGTTGTGCAATATATGACTGCATACTTAAAATAACTATTTAAAATAGAGATGTGGTTAGTGCTCATTATTTTGCACTCTCTTCTGTAACACAATAATTATGCATCGTAATTTCCTGATTACTTACTCGGTAGTTCATCGTCACTGTCCAAGAGGTCTTGAAGCTCACTTATTTTGTTAATATTCTTTTTTAACATTTTGCTAAGTTACGGGCTTAAAAGAAGTGTTTGCTTTATAGAGGGCGATTATTGTACTAGCGATGTGTCCAATCAATCAACAAATTAAGTGTTAATTTACTAATAAGAACCAAAGAGTAAAATAATCACTACGTTTAGTACGTTTTGATAAAAACAATGGACATTAGCAATGCGTTCAAATACCACCTGACACTTCAAATTTTGCGTAAACAAAAACCCCCAGAGGGAAAATGCGTAAGACAATGACATTTATTTTTATACATTTACAAATTTTGGTAAAACTTTGTGGCAGGGTACATTGGTACGTATTATTTATCAATCGAAATGATGAATTCAAGTAAATATTACCGATATTCATACTACTACTAGCTAAGAGATATTAGAACGTGCTTCTGCCGACGTTCCCATTCGTCAGCTGTCAGCTGTAATGCATTTTTGTAGTGTAGTAAGTAGTTGTCAAAGAGTTTTAAGAATAAGAAAAATTTATTCACTTAAACAACCCTTGCTTTACAGTATTTTCTTCTGCCAAACTGCAGGACAGTTTGTTGGCAAGGTAAGGTAGTACTATATAATATATACGTAGTTGTCAATCAAATTCGTAAACAAACACACCGCTACGTCCGCTACCGATACTTGAGGCATTACAAGTTATATTTTGTGCCTCCATCTATTCATCGAATGTTAGGTTAACGTCGGCATTGATAATTACGAATAATCCAAGATGGAAAGTCTCTACGTTTGCTTAAACGGCGTCCAAACGAACTTGCTAACGTGGGGAAAGCCGTTCGACTCGAACGACTCTGATATAATTATTTGTATCACTGGAAATCCTGGAATTCCCCATTTTTACGAAGAATTTGCAACAGAATTGAATAAAAACACGGGGCTGCCAATTTGTGTAATTGGTAAGTACCTAGTTAAACATTTGTTTGATAGCATAAGAGGCCTTACGCCTACATAAGCAGAATCGGAAGCAGAAGCGATTAGTATTTATTCAAACTGATAACGTACTTAAATAATGTTTTCTTAACCTCTTAATCATTTCTTAAATATACAGTGTTTGCTCCATCGTTTGCCAAATTAAGAGAGACAGCTGATGCATTTCTAAGCACGTGTCACGTGTGGTTTACAAAAAATATTGTACGCCGATTATGAGCCTAGTACGTCCCTTACACAAAATTGGCAAATTAATAAAGTTCCTTAAAGGGTTTTTGGCATCATTGGCAAAGTAATAGCTACTGAAACGTTTTTACCTTAGTTTAGTTCAAACAATAATTACGATTTGAAGTAATGTGAAACGGAACGTGTTTTAATCCAACAATGCGTATGTCACGTCTAGATCATGAGACGGCCGCGGCATACTCGATTTTTCTCGTATCATACCTCTTGTTCTAAGTGTTTTAATAAGAAAGAGACGGATAGTGCGAGCCGGCCGCGGTCTCATGAATCATGATAGACGTGCTGGTTACGTCACTCCTGCCAAAAGTCAAAACTTAGGCAACTCTATGGCATCTAGGGACGAACCACGGACAAACAAATATGGTGAGTGACACACATGAGTGACGTTACAGGAACTGTAGATCCGTTTAGGCGCGAAAGTTTAAATTGTCCGTTAGTAATAGGATTTTTTGACTATAAATTAGTATTTTAATTTTTTAATATTTTCGTGGACTATTCTACAGGCGATTCTTTTAAATGAAAGCAAAAATGAAAATATTGCATCTTCCCTAATGTCTTCAATTTTATAAAACCCTTAAGAGTTGTGTGGACATCATTGGTGATGTTGATGGGTTCGGTGTTCGGTGGCGTGTGGCGTGTGGCGCGCCCGACTTTGATATAGAAGGTTATGATGATGAATGATGGCCGACATTCATCTTCATAACCGTCTGTATCAAACGGACCGATATCAAGATATCACCGATGACAGTATTCTAGGTAGGTACTCGTTATTAAATAAAAATTCCTTTCGTATTAGTTAATTTGTTTTCTTAGTTTTCATCCACTTATTAATTGGTCAAAAATTGGACTAAATTAATGTCTAAATACTTTGTGGAACATTTTAGCAAAATCATTTGTAATTAGGGTCCATACAAAAAGGCATTTTGCTAAAACGTTCCAATACCATTTTACCTAAATACTTACCCTAAAACACAAAAAACACGTATAAAATAAAATAATTATTATATTTTTCTATACAAACATTGCACTCCTATTTAAACTCCTTAGGGGTGGAATTTCCAAAAATCCCGTCTTCTCGGCTGTGCGTTGATGAATCAGTAAGGAAGTCTTCTTTTATATATATATATATATAGAATATATATAGATAAATAAATACTTAAATGCATAGAAAACATCCATGACTCAGGAACAAATATTCGTGCTCATCATACAAATAAATGCCCTTACCGGGATTTGAACACAATTCGACTCTTCTTGCTTCGTAGGCAGGGTCACTCACTACTAACTAGGCTAAAGCGGTCGTCAAAAAATATTGATAACGAGGCGGTATTGTTGTTTACATTGTTTGGCGTGAGCGAGCCTTACTTTAAACGGCGTGACACGTTCTTGACCTCTATTATGTGCACTGTTTTGTTTTACAAGTCAATGTCAACTTTGTATATTTTACTTGCAGGTCAAGCGGGGCACGTCGAGGTCCCCGAGGAGAAGTCGAACGTTCTCGAGCGCCAGGAGCATCTGTTCAACCTGGAGGGTCAAGTTCAGCACAAACTAGACCTTATCTGCAATAAAATAGATAAGCACCGTAAGTTACACTTAATTGGCCACTCTATAGGCGCGTGGCTGATTCTGGAAGCGATCAACAAGCGAGAGGATCTGACGGAGAGAATATGCTCAATCAATCTCCTGTTCCCGACCATACAGAAAATGGCGGAGGCCCCGAACGGGAAATACTTGAACGGCATCGTCAGGAGACTGCATTCTGTAGCCATTCTGCTGTTTACGTTGATTCACGTGTTGCCCGACGCCGTGAAGCGGTTCCTGGTCAGCTCCTATTTGAAGTGGAATCGTCTGCCTCAGCACTACGACGAGCGGATATTGAAGTATCTGCGGCCGCGGGTAGCGGAGAAGGTGCTGCACATGGCGTACGACGAGATGGACCGCGTGGCGGCGCTGGACGCGGCGCGGCTGGCGGCGCTGGCGCGGCTGGCGCGCCGCGGCCGCGCGCTCGTGCTGTGCGGCGAGCGCGACGGCTGGGCGCCGCTGCACTACATGGACGCCCTGCGCCAGCTGCCCGGCCTGCAGCTCACCAGCGTCGACATCGATCACACCTTCGTCCTCACCTCCTCGGAGAGGGTTGCCGAAATAGTTGCGGACTTCATCAAGCCAAACATTCATTAATGTTCGTTAGTTAAATAGGGATTTAAGGGCTGTGAAATTGGATGCGGTGATTAGGTTCGGGACGCGCGGGGGAATTGAAATATACTATATGTGCACTTTAATTTATTAAAAATGTAAATATCTATAATAGGTACCTGTTGTCACATTACAAGTAACACTAGATAATAATAGCTATTAAAATTACTTATAAACAGTATTAAGTTCATTTTAGTTTTAAATATAACAAGCTCTTCTACATGAACGTAACTCCGAATGAGACTGAGCGAGCGAGCGGAAGCGATGGCGCGGAGGGCGGGCGGTGGCGGGCAAATAAACGAAAACGGGGCTAGGTATATATAAATGCATTGCTTTATTTCTCTTCAAATTAAGTGTCACAACAACGGCTCAATTTTGCTATTACTTATAATTAGAAATAAAAACGATTCAAGTGGAACAGTGGCCCGGCTGTAGAAAAGCTTGTTCCGAGTCGCGGAGGGCTTCGCACGTGTCGCCCCCACGTCAACAAAAAGTTATTCTCTAAACATTTTACCTCGTCTTCGCCGCCGATGGACACTGCTCGTCACCGACATTGCCGCTCTATCGTTCTGTTCTGTGCGGGTAATCGGCTGGCTTCTTTATATGCCGTGCCCAGTAAACATCCGAGTATTGTATTTATCTACAGTATTAACCGCGATCCCGTTACTTTAAATATCACTCCTCAGAACAGAACACGCCGTAACAAGGTGTGGGGCGAATGTGTCGACACGGAATGATATTGTCATGGCAGACAGTGAACATCGAGGGGGTACCTTTAGCAGTCATTTCAAAAGGTATAGATGCGTTTCCATTACATTTCTTAACATAGCAACACGTGAGTCACGAGTTTACAACGGGCCAAATTATTGAGGAAATATCCAGTAAAGCCCATCGACTGAATGTGATGAGATAAAATATTTGTTTCGAGTTTCCTTCTGTTCCTTGTATATTTCACAAATACGATCACGGAATGTTCGGGCAGGACAATCCCCAATTGTTCAAATTATTTTTGAGATTGTTTCTCGTCACTGTATGGACAGGATAAAAAAAAACAATACTTCACACAACACTAAAGTGGGGTTCGAGGGATAATTACGGAATTCCAAAAGACTACGCTACGCCCGAAATTCCTAAAATAACAATTCGAAAATAAGTGACATACGAATTTCCTACAATTGTGTGTTTTATCGAACGTTTGAAAATCAAAATTCCTACGATAACAAAGTCCGTAATAGGGGTGTAGACTCGAAAGTTATTATTACTCCAAAAGAAAGAAAGCAAAAACTATGCCTAGTGGACGAAAATCCCATTCAGATATCTCAAAGAATTACGAAGCTACAACCGTTTTAATATTGCTTGTTAGAGAGAGAAAACGCAAACAGTGTGTGACGTCACAATCTGCGAGGCTGCCGCGCGCAGCAGGCCGCGCGCGTCGTCGGCGGCGCCGAACACGATGGGGCACGGCACGTTGCCGTCTATTAGTGACGTCACAATCTACAAGCGTCATCGTTTCATATGAAGTTGCGTTTTGCGAAAAAAGGGACAGAAAATACCCTTCTTAAAACTTTGGACATTTATAAGTTATAACTTCGTGATTATTACCTTTTGCGTTGATTTTATCTTCATTTGACTATTTTCACTACATTTTTAATACTTTTTCGAGAAAATATTACATAATATTGATTATTTTATTTAGTGTCTACAACCCTATTCAATCGATGTTATCACTATCGTCAGGACGGATTCTGTTGATAGGTATAAAATCGGTTGAGTTACGGACTTTGTAAACGTAGGATTTTTGACTTGACATAAAAAAATCTCGCAAAATATGGTTTGTAAGTAGTAAGTATATTAAAAATAATATTTTTTATATTACAATTTAATTCTCCTTCGGAGCGCAGGACGATAATTTTATGAATTTTCATTAATAGACAATGTTTTAGTTTGATTTTAATGGTCTGAACTTTTTTGCATTCGTACGCAGGAAAATTTAATTTAGCGTTTATGCTACACCCCTAAAAATCTAAAAATAACGAGAACTAGTGAGATTTATCATAGTGTGAACAAGTGACAGTTGGAGTACTTATTCACAAATAAGAAAAAAAATATCTGTAAGTGAACAAATAGCTGTGAACAGAGGGAAGAACCTTTCGGACAAAATGTGAAATCATTACCAACATGCTTAATTAATTTACATTTCTGCCAATAAGTTTTCGTTACAATGCATTATTCGATTACGGTAACAACTTTAAATACTGAGTTATTTCCTATTACCTAGAGCTATATACAACATTTGGAAGATACGGGTCGTAGTACGGATTAACGGCAAACTATTCAGAAACGAATCGAATGTATTGTGCGTTATGTCTGTCGGGCGGCGCCCACGGGGACGTTCTTCCTTAAGTAATTTACGGCTGCTAACATAACTCGCGCGACGGGCGGTGTCGCGCGTCGCGCGCACAACTTCCGAACGCGAGAACAATAATACCTACTACACGGGCCGCACTACGCGAGCGTCTCTCGTACAAATCGAATATGATACAATACAATTATAATTTTGAAACCTTACAAGTAGGGGATACAAAATCGGGACCGACGGGAACCCTACATTCGCTCAGCACGTCGTCTCCAGCAGCGGGTCCGCGGGTGCGGGCGTGGACGCGGGCGCGGGCGCGGACCCGAGCGAGGACGCAGGCGCGGGAGCGGGCTCCGCGACGGCGGGCGGCGGCGGGGGCGTGGGCGCGGGCGCGGGCGCGGGCGCGGGCGCGAGCGGCGCCGGCGGGAGGCGCCGCGGCGACGCGCACGTGCAGGCCGGCGCCGGCGCGCCCAGCGACACGGCGCGCGCGGGCCGCGGGCGCGGCGGGCGCGGCGTGCGCGCCGCCGGGCTGCGCGGCCGCCAGCACTCGCAGCTGGAGCCGCCGCACGCGGGACACGCCACGGGCTCCAGCCGCTCGAGGCGCGGCCGGCGGCGCGGCTCGACGCCGCGCACCCAGGGGTCGCGCGGGTCGGCCCGGTCGAGCTCCACGTCGCTCATCTTGCGCCAGGGGTCGTCGCCGGCGGCGCGCGCGCGGTCGGGCGAGCAGGTCTCGCTGCGGGCGACGCGCGGCTCGGGCGCGGGCAGGCGCGCGGGCGAGGGCGAGGGCGAGGGCGCGGGCGCGGGCGAGGCGCGCGGCCGCTCGGAGTGCGAGCGCGCGCGCGGGGCGGCGGCGCACGAGGCGGGCGTGACGTCGCTGAGGGAGCGCAGATGCACGCGGCGACGCGCGGCGGGCGAGGGCGAGTCGTCGGCGGCGCTGACGCTGATGCGCGGCGCGGGCGCGGGCGCGGGCGCGGGCGCGGGCGCGGGCGGAGGACAGCGCGCAGCGGCGGCGCTAATGTTTGAGTTTTTGACGGGGCCGGCCCGGCTGGGCCCGGCCCCCGCTAGCTAGAGGAGTCTCTCCGTGGCCGAGCTGGTGGTGCCGGAGCTGAGGGTCGATGCGGGATTTTGGTCGTCACCTAGAACGCGCCCGCCTCTCGTTAGAATGTTCCTAAAAGAGGCCGAGGGCCGAGCTTTGGGCCTCGTTTCCTGTCTATCCTTTCGTGAAGTGTACATTATCTAATGAGACTCGTCGGCACAAAGTCCACGGGGAACGAAACCGGCCGATCAATTTTATTATTTACCAGTTGCCCGCATAATGCAAAGAACGCAGGCAAACCAGTGGGAAAACCATATCCTATGTTTGTTTGAGTAATGTCATGTCAAACGGGACCTTTTCCGAACGACACGTACCTTGAGTTGTCTGGCCCGCGGCCGGCAGTCTTTGTCAGTTGAGCAGCTCCACAGAAACGAACCGCTTCAGTCTCTCCAGGTACTGGTTGAACAGCTCCACGTCGTTGTGGCCGGCGCCCTGTCGACGAACATCTTATTCATTGTCTTTGTTGTGCTTTTGATGTTTACTAACAGTTTTTCCAGACTTACTGGCTGACTCATCAACACCGAGTCGAAACCACTAAAGCTAGGAAGTTGATCAGGGTAGGTTATTTTTCTAAAAATAATCTAAAATGTACTTATAGTACGGCGGAAATTGGCCAATATTGATAAAAGTCGTCTTCTACATATCTAAAACTGGTATGGATGTGTTCCTTGTTGTCTCCTGAGTACGAATCTACCGGTTTTAGTTAAGGGAGAGGGGGACGGACATAGCTGTGACGTCATAAAGATGGCGGCCGACGGTCATCGTTTTTTGTCCAAATCTCGGGTTCTATTTTACTGATTGCTTCGTGTGAGGTGTCATTTGAAAGCATATTAAACGTACTATAATTGATTACTTGAATTTTATACCAACTTGCAGCTTGTACAACCAACCGTTTGGAAAAAAAAAACTTTTTTACCTTAGACGTTTGCTTACTTACCATCATAATTCGAGAAAGAGATACTTTAGCGTGATTAATGTCATTATAAAAAAATCACACATTTTATTAGCTTGCCAAAAATATGCAATTTGTCGTCGTTCAATAATAAATATGTAATTTATGGCCAATTCTGTAACGCAAGTCTGCGGCTGCCGGTTGCCGGCATGCTTTGTATGATAGAAATACTCTGATAATTAATTTTTGGCGTTCCCAAATGAAAGGTACTGTAATCGAATGAATGAATATTGTGTTTAACTGTGTATTTGTATGCGTCGATTAGTATTTATAATCGGCGAATTGAGTTCTTTTACGCCCAGGACGCCTATTTATCACTTATCTTATCAGCCAGATGAACATAATTTATTCTGTAAATATGTTTCAATCAAAACGCATTTTAAATTCATAACTTCGTTGACCGCAAGCTTTCTTTTTTTTTTATTAGGAAACAAACAGTCATACATAAATCTTGAGTAAGATAAAAATAACATAACAGACCTATAGTTTCCTGAAAGTACGAGATAAAAATACGTAGCTAATATATTAAGTGTAATATGATAACATAGCAAACATAAACAGTGTCATAAGTAATTTAACAAATAAAATAAGAGTTTTAAGTGTACAGTAGCAGGTGTTTGATAAAATTAGAAGATAAAAATCAATAAAAGTCAGTTTTTTGTAGCTTATTATATTAACAACAACGGCTTTAAGCAATATGATTCTATCTGTAGTGAAAAAGTATCCAGAAAGACTAAAAACTAGTCGAAAATCGATGAAAACCTTTCGCCAAAATCCTGCCCGAGGACTACGACCCAAACTGGCGACAAGGCCACCCTTGCCGTACCCCACGCCCGCGCATATTTCATTTCATTCGAGGGCAAGTTGCGATTGAATTTGGAGACATTTGCACGTGGTGACAGCTATAGATAAACACATTTTTGCGTGTATATAAATATCTTTACGGATAGATATTTATATACATTATTATAACATACGGTTTGTCGACTGATACATGTTGTGAACTATGGAACTGCAAGTCGTTGCAGTTTTGCAAGCAACAAGTTCGAACAGAACAACAAGGCCTGAAGGTGAGCGACGAGGCTCGCGAGGCCGCAGACCGGGCTCCGCGTAGGGCCAAAGGCCCGGAGCGTCCGTCCAAAGCGCGCTCTCGGATACTTTACTTCTGCGATTTCTGAACCACAAGCGAATCTGAGCGTGTGCGTGCGTACCCTCAGAGCGTGCTCTTCACGCGAGCCCGAAGGCTGAAGACCCGAAGGGCGAGCCTACGTGTACATTACTACTCCCAAGTGTATTACAAGCGAAACTGAAAGCCCGAAGCGTACCTTCAGAGATGGCTCGCCACGCAAACCAGAGGGCCAAAGGCCCGAAGGGCGGGCCCACGTGGACACTTTATTACTCCTAAGTGTCTTACAAGCGAATCTGAAGGCCAAAGGCCCGAAGCGTCCCTTCAGAGCACGTTCTCTACATGAGCCCGACGGCCAAAGGCCCAAAGCGTCCCTCCAGAGTGCCCTCTCGGATATTTACTCTACTCCTGAGTGTGTTACAAGCGAGCGGTGAGCGGCAAGGCACGCGAGGCTGCAGGCCGAGTTTTGCGTAGAGCTGAAGGCCTGAAGCGTCCCTTCAAAGCGGGCTTTCTACACAAGCTTTATAAATAATTAAATAAAATGTCACTCCGTGACAGTTTGTTACTCAACCACGTTGAGCCGTTTAACTCAACTGATTTGGATGACATTTTGCACGAATATAGTTTATAGCCTGGAGTAAATAATAAAATAATAAACGCAAGCTGCTTTATTAGACAACTAGCTTCCGCCCGCGACTTGGTCTGCGTGGACTCGGGATAAACACGATCCTATATTTTAATCCAGGCTATAAATTATCTTCGTGCAAAATTTCATCTAAATCGGTTGAGTTAAACGGCTCAACGTGGTTGAGTAACAAACATCTAAACATCAAACTTTGGTTGGTTGGTGGTGGTTGAGCGATTTAAGCCTGATTGAGTAACAAACATCAATACATCTAAACATCCAAACTTTCGCACAGAGCACTCGCCTCGCCTTCGGCTCGGGCTACAAAGTTCCTGAGGTGGCCTTTATTTTACTGCTTCGAGCGTGGTCATAGTTAATCGATGCGTAATTAACAAAATTTGTTATTACTTCGTTATTTATTAATGTACACCAACAAAATCTATATTTTTGGAAAGCTTATAAAATGACCTATCTTTTTATAACTTTAATTGCGCTAAAGTTATTATTTATTGAGTTAGTACTCAGGGTTGGGCAAAATACTGGCTTCATTGAATTTGAAATACAAATTACGAAATACATGTAAAAATGTATTTGAAATACAAACTACTTTGGTGACAGGTATTTGAAATACAAAATACAGTATTCAAAATAATGTATTTGAAATACAAAATACATTATTGAACTTCTCTGAAACTCCTCAGAACAATTTTTACACGTTTTTATAAAGTGAAGAAGGAATTTCCTTTCATAAAAACTAAATTCCTAAAAGTATTGTCAGATAAGTTCCGTCTAGTAGGTGAATGAATGTATCCAGCCAATGAAATGGACTGGAAGAGCACAACAAGATGCTTCAACTTTTACTGGATCTTGGCTTCTACCACCGGGGACACTGGAGAGGACTTTGTAGTATTTGCCGGTTAAAATTAGTGGATAAGTTGTTGAACTTTTACTGTAACCATCGCCATCGTCATTATCAACGTGGATGGAGATGGACGTGAATTTAAATCTATTATCTTCAGATTCAGATCTATCCGATTCAAATCCTCCGAACTGAATTCCTCTCCTCCCCTCCTAACTAAATTGGCAGTTGGCACTTACAGTAAAGTGTTGCCACAGTGCCCTAAGCCTAAGCTAAAAAATCGGCCAAGTGCGAGTCGGAACTCAGCAATTAGTGTTCCGTACATTCAGTTATTTAAAATGATCCATACTTGATCTCCTGATTTTGAAGCTAACTACTACTAACTAAACTGCTTGATTTATTGAATGGAGTTCAACAAAAATTATATTTCTATTATTGCAAAAACTCCATAATCGTATGTGTTCGGTTGTTGCTGTACGACTAGGAAAGATTTCCGGGACTTATAAGGAAAAAGTTTCGATAGAAACTGCTCCTGCAGTGGCGACAAATCGGTGTACAAACTATCATATATTTTTAATTCACCATTTAGAAAATGAACACAAGTCCAGTGTCCAACGTCATTAAATGGTCGGTTCCCGGGAGCTTCTCGGAAAATGACTGGTCTTCTCCCCGAGGCACAGGCTCAATCAAGTGCAGCGCCTGCATTAAAAGCACGTCGCGCGGACGGTAGCTTGAATTTTCTGAAAGTATCCTGTGAAATGCAGTTACGCATTCGTCTTCAATATATTCATTTCCCAGTACATATGAAAAACGAGTCATTTTAATGTTAAAGGTCCTCGCCTTTTTTTTAGGTCGGGTTCAAAATTTTTGCAGCAAGCTCTCAAATTGAATGGTATAAGGCAACAATACGATTCACCACTACAGCTCGGTATACCCATTTTAAATCAAATAAAGAACCTCGTACTTTGATGCTATTTTGTTTCTAGATTTTAAAAAAATAGTCAACAATATGTAGAACTGTTAAAATATAGAACACCAAAAGCTGCTTGTAGTGTTGAAATCTGAAGCCATTATTAAGTATAGTATTATTTGTGTGTTTTAGTAACCCAAACAAAACCGCATGTAAGAAGATTCAATAGGAGTTTAGAAGTGGATACTTCTTTGCTCGCGTTCTTGTATAGGGGTACAGTTCAAAATGTATCACGTGATTTCCGGAATAACTTTTTGTAGAGAAGCCTAATCTGATTTCAAATAATTGTTTGTTACATGTTTTAATCCTTCTTTATTTGCCATTAGTTGTTAATCACAAAATGTCATTTAGTTTATGTGGCGGTCATGAAAATAATGCTGAAATGACCGCCATTTTCAATATATCGCGAGTCAAATGAGCTACGTCAGTTAATGTTGCCATATATACCGATTTATCTGTATTTATACAGATTTTAGTGAATTTATTCAGACATATATGTTAAGGGGACAAACGACAACACTGTTAACTGACCATCCTGTGTATATATAGAACCTTATTACTTATTTATTTAATATGTTACATGACATTACAGGCATTACAATGCACTTAAGGTGCACCGATGGTCAGTTAGCTGTGTTGTCGATAGTACACCATAATAGCAGGCTTGGCCGGTTTTTTTATTAGGGTTCCATAGCCAACAAAGAAGTATCCACTTAAACTTAATTAACCAGGCCCCGTAAAATGGTCTGCCTTATCACGCGATAAGTGACGAGATAGATCGTCCGTGACTGGCTGACACCGTTCGATAGAACGAGATGACGCTCTTATCTTGTCACTTACTGCGTGATAAGGCCGACCATGATACGGGGCCAGGTCATCGGTCCATCTTGTAGGGGGTCTACCCACATTGCGCCTTCTGGTACGTGGTCGCCCATTGCCACTTATTGTTGTGTGTTGTGTAAGGGCTAGTTACTTACTTAACTTTACTTTACTGTGTTGTGTGTAACTTTAAATTTGTCGAATCCGCGAGCTATAACCTCAGACCAAGAAAAAAGATAGACAGAGCATTACGAAAAAACTAGTGAAGCCGGTTTTCAACCAAGCCAAATAAGTTTAGCACACGCTCACGCGCACGTATACAAACAAAAAATTGCACAAAACTGAATATGGGAACACTAAATAATGTGATAACTATGACGCCTCTATTTGGTTTATTAACCTTTGGTCTATGTATCAGCTTTAAATATGGAACACTAAAAACAAACCTTCATAAAGTACGGAGTACTTTATTTGAATTGCTATAGATCATGACAACAATAAATCTTATTTTGACTAGATGCAAATTCTTCGTCGGATTCATTCGGAAATACGGAAATATAAACTATTCACAACTTATCTCTAAACTACCACACACCTCTAGTATATATTGACTCCCAGATCCGCAACAACTACACCGGATCGAAGGTCAGACTTTAACTGGATCGTGGGTAATTGTTGAAAACACCAGACCTGCGTTGTCTAATTACTTGACATCGGGTATTTTTCGGTTTCGGTCGGAACAAATCGGAAACAGATCATTATATCAATTTTCATTTATCAGACTGCGAAGTGCAATGTACGTCACCAGCCACGCCTATACTGAAGAACCAGCGTAAAATGAGACGCTATACCGATTTTATTTACTTTAATTTGTAAATACAATTTAAACTATTAAAGCTAGCGTCATGTTGATAATTTTTCCGCCGTCTACACACAATTTCCGTTATCCATGTGTATTTCCAAGTCTTAGTTGGCTATAGTTTTTGAAATAGAGCTGGGGACAGCGCTGTATGGAAAAAAGTTACTTTGGTCATATTTTACACAGGTAAGAGCTATCGTAAAAAGAACTCAAAATGTGTATACCGTCTCAAAGTTTTACGAGCTTTCGAATGATATCCCACACGTTCCTTACAATCCAAAAAAATATTGCGTATCCCCTTATTACCCCCAAACTGCCCCCTTTATTGGGGTTTATACCATTTTGACTTTATTTATGTAATTAAGCCATAAAATTCGATACATATACCAAACTTCAGCTTCCTATGTCAAACGGTCTTCGAGAAAACTGGCTGTGACAGACGGACAGCCTCCGAGTGATCGCATCAGTGTTCCGTTGGACCAATTTTGGTACGGAGCACTAAAAACGTTCCATTATACGGGTATAGAATTAAATAAAATGAATTTTTGTGCAAATGTATTTTAAAAAGTAAAGTATTTGAAATACGAAATCCTACTAATATTATAAATGCGAAAGTTTGGATGTTTGGATGTTTAGATGTTTGTATGTTTGTTACTCAATCACGCTTAAACGGCTCAACCGATTTAGATGAAATTTTGCACGAAGATAGTTTATAACCTGGATTCAAATATAGGATAGTTTTTATCCCGTGTCCACGCAGACGAAGTCGAGGGCGGAAGCTAGTCTAAATACATGTGAGTGCGGTATTTGAAATACCAATTACGAAATACTTCGCCAATTAGTATTTGATCAAATACGTATTTCATTGAAATACTGCCCAACCCTGCCAGTACTCATGCAAACGTGCGCGGTAAAAAAAACATATTTTTTCTAATAATTTAAAAACTGTTGATTGTACGTCATAGCGTCCCGAAAATAAATTATAGTACGTTTAATATGCTTTCAAATGACACCTCACACGAAGCAATCAGTAAAATAGAACCCGTGATTTGAACAAAAATCGATGACCGCCATCTTTGTGACGTCACAGCTATGTCCGTCCCCTCTCCCTTAACTTAAACCGGTAGATTCGTACTCTGGAGACAACAAGGAACACATCCATATCAGTTTTAGGTATATAGAAGAGATGTCCACGAAAATCGTGAAGGAGACGACTTTTTGCGATTTTGCCAACGTACTATTACTGTTATTTGCGAAATAAAGTTTTTCTATTCTATTCTAAAGTAAGAGAGTTGGAACTTCGCTCTATGACCCTTTATGTTGGTACAAACTATCTTCAGTATTTTGAAGTGGATACTTTTTTGCTCACGTTCTTGTATAGAGGTACAGTTCAAAATGTAACTATCACGTGACTTCCGAAATAACTTTTTGTAGAGAAGCCTAATCTGATTTCAAATAATTGTTTTTTACATGTTTTAATCCTTCTTTATTTGCCATTACTTGTTAATCACATAATGTTATTTAGTTTATGTGGCGGACATGAAAATAATGCTGAAATGACCGTCATTTTCAATGTATCGCACGTCAAATGAGCTACGTCAGTCAATGTTGCCATATATACCGATTTATCTGTACTTATACAGATTTGAGTGAATTAAATCAGATATATATATTTTACGGGTACACCATAATAGCAGATTCCTTTAAATAATCAAAACACTGAATTTAAATCTAAGTATATTTTCCCTTTAGATTGAAATCAATAGCAAATTCATGGGATACAATTTAGGACAGGGACAGTTATTATTACACCGATTACCATTTTTCGCGGTATTTTTCATAAATATGGTATAAAATAAAAATAAAATGTTTTTATTCATGTAACTGCTTATTTAGAAATAAAGGTTGAGATCTCCTAGGTACCTATCCTCCTAGAAGTACCTAGGAATTATGGTATCTGTATCAGGAGACGTCGCTCTTCCTTCCTTCTTTGATTTGTACTGTACTAAAAGTATGTCGCAAGATTATTTACGTGAATTTTCAGACATATAACCTGACATACACTAATCATTAATTTTTTTATTAGGGTTCCATAGCCAACAAAGAACTATCCACTTAAACTTAATTAACGGTTGTATCTCCGACACAACCCGCTTCTTTTTTTTTATCATTCCGGTTCTTACAACATTTTTGAATAATATATCATTCATAAGATCTTTGTTAAAATACAAGAAGACTAAAGTATGTCAGTTTATTTCAAAATGCATCCCCTCACTTAAATTAATAAAATAAAACATAAATTATGCATTTGCATTGACTGTATAGACTGGAAAAAGTTTTTTTGGAGACGAAAATGAGCTACTAACAATGCTGCGTAGTGCAACAACTTTAAAACTTCATAATATTTGCCCTCGGTACATACATTTGAGAACAAAGAATTGTATACATTTATGCCCCTTATCACCGTGGGATAGAGCGCTTTGTGTTCGATCGTACAGTGATTAAAATTCTGGCACAGATTTCGAGATAATGGCATTTTTATCAGTTTACATTACGATAAATTTGGAACGTGGCGAGAAAACTAAAACACACTTAACTAGCCGTAGGTAGAACCCTATCTCGTTTCAATAACGTCTACCGATGGTGAGTTATTTTATGAAATGAATATTTTGCACGGCTGGCTCTTCTGCCCCCGTGGTACGAGTGGCTTCGGTCGGTGCGGCTGCGGCTGCGGACGTACCTCGACCCAGAGCGGCTCGACGGCGCGCGGGCAGCGCTCGTAGATGGCGAGGCCGTGCGAGAAGTCGATCACCTCGTCCTCGGTCCCGTGGATCACGAGGACTGGAGAGTTCACTTTTGGTATCTTGTCGATGCTGAAACAAATTATATAAGTACCCCTATATTTGTGCGCCCGTCCTCGAATAAAATCTGACAAAACAACACACTCAACTCCATAGTAACGTAATAACATAACTGTTCTAAAATAATAAAGTTACACCAAACACCTAGTTTCGTCAGATATTATTGCAGGTGACAACTAGGGAATGCATACCGGTTAACCGGTAAATTGGCCGAATATGAGGGCGGTAAATTATCGGTAAATTAAAATAATTTACCGAACCACGAATTATCGATACGAGGGGTGAATGGAAATTTCACGGCCTAAGAATGAAATCAAATCCAAAGATTTTATTTGATATTTTTATTTCTCTACGTAGTCCCTGTCGATTTGTTTGCACTTATGCCATCTGGATTCCAAAGCCATTACACCACTTTTGAAGAAACTTTCCTACAGGCCTTCCAAATAGGTGTCCACTTCAGCTTGGACCTCGTCGTTGGTAAAAAAATTCTTACCGCCCATGTGTTCTTTTTTTAACCGACTTCAAAAAAAGGAGGTGGAGGACAAGATTGTATTTTTTTTCTTTTTTAGACCGATAGTGGGACCGGATTTTCGCCCTAAAAGTTTTGATAATTCTAAAGATGGAAAAGGTATGCTTATATGGCATCGGACATATTTTTAAGCATATTTGCAATATATGATGAAAGTTAGAACGAGCGTTAGATATAAATTAGGTATTTATATATTTTTATTTATGATTTGTGAATATTGAATTAAAGTGCAAAGTTTTAGCTTCATGGTTTATAATATGTACGAAGCTTGATGTTGTTAAGTTTGTAGAATTTTTTTAAGCAGCTTCTTTGTCAAACCAGAATTAGATTATAACTTTGTCGATATTGAATTAAAGTTAAAAAAAATACTCAATAATATCTCTAATTTCTTAAGTTAATAGACAAAGCTAAAAATGTAGAAGAATAAGATACATGCTATAAAAGTAATATGCGTTTTTTGTCCTATAAGATCTAATATTGAATTAGTCTGTAAAAATAAGTAATACTACAAAATAATATATGCTGCCATACATTGAAAAGTAAGAATTTTCTGTGTATAGCTTGCATTAAAATGACAAATGGCGCGAAATTCATAACCACGCCGCGCTGGCCCCCGGGAGCCGATCGTAGACGACCTACTCGACCTAGCGCTAGCGAGGTAGCGAGCGATACCTTGCACTGCCGCGCAAGCGCTGCTTTTGTCTTTCAAATCCAACATATGTTTTAAGCGGTCCAAAAGTGGCACACTAATACTCAGTCAATTGCATGACCTCGCCTCAGTTTCGCGTGGTCGTCAGTGGCAATGTGTAAACGTGTCTCAGTTGTCAGATTTGTAGCGCGAAAGATTAACCATGCCGTAGTGTGTGATGCGATTTTTCATTAATTAAAGTAAAGGAATAACGTATCATTCGTAAGTAATCTACTTTTATACCTATATATAAGTAATATTAATACATTTTACGTACATATTCCATAATTAAGTGCATAAAAGATTTTTTCAGAACATGTTGAGTGCAACAAAAAGTGAGAGTGAGTGAGTGAGTGGTCCCAAATAGTGAGTGCGATAGAGAAGCAATATCTTTGCCGATCAAAGAAAAGTATAAACAGAGGGGTCGTGAAGAGATTCGTAGGCTGATTTTTGATAAAGTTAATGGTTTTGAAATTATTATTTTTATTATAAACAAGTACCTATAACAGAGCACATGAAGCTTGTGTTCCAGTACCACGCAAGGCATAGCAAGTATTGCAATTATAATACTTTCGTAAATGGTTGTATTTTTTGTTATTTTTTACTATTGCGTTAGCCATCCATACTTACTTTAATATTAAACAATAAGTACCTACTTTATAAAGGACTTAACTGCGAAAATTTATAATATTTAAATTGAAAATTTTATTCTATAGCACTGAATAATCGAGATTACACTGCGTTATAATATAAGAGCGCTGTTAGTTATAATGTGAAAAAGTTACAATTCATTATTTTGACTGTTATTATAATGAAAATGTACAAGCCATTTACAACGATTTTTATTATTTCTGTTTATCCTGGTTCCTATTGTTATGTCTTGCCATACAACGTCATGATAGACTTCCCCCATCATATTTTAGGGTCATGACGCCGGTTACGCGACCAACTTCTTAACGACCATCTTAAAGACAAGGTTTTTTCAATTAGATATAGTATAATAACATTTAAACAGGCTCTAAAAAAACCTTGATCCGTACGCAATTTTTTAACCGACGAAAAAAACGGAGGAGGTTCTCAATTCAACGCGTATATATATTTTTTTTATGTATGACCACGCAGAACTTTTTACAGCGTAGGCCGATTTTGATAATTCTTTTTTTATTAGAAAAGTCGAAGTTGGTCCCACATAAAATTTTAATAAAAATTTCAACCCTAAGGGTAGGAAAACAGGGGATGATTGATTGTTCACTTACTGATTGAAATGTATGACCACGCATATGTGTGTGTGTGTGTTTGTGTGTGTGTGCGTGTGTGTGTGCGTGTGTTTGTGTGTGTGTGTGTGTGTGCGTGTGTGTGTGTGTGTGCGTGTGTGTGTGTGTGTGTGTGTGTGTGTGTGTGTGTGTGTGTGTGTGTGTTGTGTTGTCGTGTGAAAAACTTCACGATGAATCAGCTTTAGACCTGTCAGTCTTGTGTGTAGACCTCTCAGTCTCTGCATTTCTGCTAAAGCTCGTTCATCGTGAGGATTGTTTAATACCTTATTTGCATGTAACTTGTAATTAAGTTAGTAATTAACTAAAGTAAGCCACAGAAAATTGAAAAATAAAACTAACAAAAAAGACAAAAAAAAGTAAACAGGACTAATAAACAATTAAAATAAATAAATATAATGTAATAACTATAATCGATCAACTATCATCGAGCGATGTGATCGCATCAGAAATGAGGCTATCAGCAGCAGAACCAAGGTAACCGATATAGCCCTCCGAATCGCTAAACTTAAGTGGCAGTGGGCGGGGCACATAGCACGTAGAACCGATGGCCGATGGGGCGGAAAGGTTCTCGAGTGGCGACCACAAACCGGAAGGCGCGGCGTGGGTAGGCCCCCGCGAGGTGGACTGATGACCTGGTAAAGGTTGCTGGAGTCCGCTAGATGCGGGTGGCGCAGGACCGGTCACTTTGGCACTCTTTGGGGGAGGCCAATGTCCAGCAGTGGACGTCTTTCTGCTGATATGATGATGATGATGATGAATAACTATAATAAGAATAAAAGTAAAAATAGGCGCAATATATTGATTATGTGAGTGTTAGTGCACGTGAGTATGAGTGTGCGTGTGTGTGGAGGTGTGGATGTGTGTCTGCGTTTCATCGTCTCGCCATATGTTTTATTGTTGAGTAAAGTAAAGCTTGCTTTGTACATTAAGTAAGTGTGTTTTTACTGAGCATTTGAATTTCTGGATTGACATAGGCTCGCGCAAGGGCGGTGGTAGATCATTCCAGATTTTGGCAGCAGCAAACTTAAAACTTTCTCTAAAAAATGCCGATTTGTGCAGGAGTCTTATCTTATCTTATCTAGATGAGGGCCCTTTCGGATGCACTTCGACCCAGCGGGATCTTTTGTGCATTTGCCCTCTCCTTTATGCCTACTCCCAAGCTCGCTCCATCATTTCCACAAAGCGGATGATGCAGCTCAGCGGGAGCACCTTGAATTCCTTTGGTTGCGGATAGTCGTTACCAAAGTAATTCATTCTTTGTCTGGCAAGGGCATGACATTCACACAGTAAGTGTTCCACGGTCTCATGACTCATCCTCCTCGCCACACATTCTACAGTCTAAACTATCCGAATGGAACTTTTGTTGTGTAGTTCCTGTGGGATACATACTTGGGTAGCATTTTATCACATCCCATGTTTGTTATTCTGTCTAAGAAACCGTCAGACTCCATGTTTGTGTGCTTAGTCTTTGGCTTGCTGTCGTTCCACAGTCCAAGAGTTCTTAGTCTGTAGAGCGATTTGCGCGCCTCTGACTTAATCACCATGTGAAGTGGCAGTAGGTCCAGTAGGCCTTCTAGCGCCGCTGTATGCGTGGTTCGAAACGCCCCTGTTATAGCCATGCATGCCGATCTCTGTACCTTCGTCAGGGCATCTCTGCATGTGCTCATTAAAGTCCTTGGCCACCGTACCCATACCATACTAGATACCAGGCTACCGTATAATAATATGGGCCTCACCATCATGGTGTAGATCCACTTCAGTACGTTTGGGTTCAGTCCCCATGTTTTGCCATACGCTGATCTACACATTCCAAATACCCTCAGTGCCTTTGTAATGGTGAGATCTGTATGCTTCTTCCAATTCAGTTCCTTATCCAGAGTGACACCTAGATATTTCACATCATTGGACAGTTCTAGTACCCTCCCGTACAGTTTTAACTGTTGTACGCCGCGAAGGGTCCTTTTCCTAGTAAAGGGTATTACTACAGTTTTGCCTGGATTAATGGATAATTGGTGCCGGTCGCACCATCTCTCCACTGTCTGCAGTGCCTTGTTCATGATTTCTGATACCGTGCCTGGGAACTTCCCACTAACCAGTATCACTAAATCATCAGCATATCCTACCGTGTGGGTGGGACCTTTATTGAGTTCTACCAGGAGTGAGTTCACCACCAAACTCCAGAGAGTTGGTGAGAGTACCCCACCTTGTGGGCATCCCTTTGTGGCCGTGGCCACATCCATGGCCATTATCTCATGCTCCAAGAGAGATGACTTTATTAGTTGCCCAGTCTATTTAGCATGTTGCCTGTCCATTTACAAATGGTCCGCTCTACACCATGTTTTGCAGCTGCTTCGCTGATAGCTTTATACGTGGTGCGATCGAACGCTCCCTCCACGTCTAAGAAAGCTGCCAGACATAGTTCTTTATTCTCTATAGCCTGTTCAGCCTTGGTTGTTACCAGGTGAAGTGCGGTTTCCGTTGACTTCCCTGGCTGGTATGCACATTGCAGTTCGTGCAGCGGATGTCTCCTTAATGGGCCATCCCTTATGTGTCTATCTACCAATTTCTCCAGTGTTTTTAGGAAAAACGACGATAAACTTATCGGCCTATACGATTTGGCTTCACTGTAATCCGCCTTACCTGGTTTGGGTAGATAGGTTAGTTTTACCATCCTCCACACACGCGGTACGTGTGCGAAGGCCAAGCACGCCCTGTACAATCTGCTAAGATGCGGGATTAGTACATTAGCGCCTTCTTGTAGTAGAATGGGGTAGATTCCATCTGGCCCCGGTCTCTTTGACCCATTTAAACTTCTCGAACAGAATACGAGGTTTCTGGAATTCTAAAATTTTCCGCAATGTACAAGCCAGATGCAAAATTCTACGGTTTTCCATGTTCAGTAGTTTCTTGTCTTTAAGGAATGGAGTAATATAGTAACCGTACATTTTACTAAAAACCGTTCGTACAAATGGTTTTGTATCTTTTTCTAGGAGTAGCGTGGACTGTTGTTTATGGGGGTTTCAAATTGCGGAATTAGTTTAGCAATTCCGTTACCTTAGTTCTGCTGCGGATAGCCTCATTCCTAATGCGATCACGCAGAGAAACTCCCAGCATAGCCCTCTCCATTGCCCTTTGGGTGACTTTGAACCTTCCAATGAGGCCCATAGTGAGGAAACACATTTCAGAGCCATATGTCATCACTGGCTACACACACTGGTCAAAGACTCTCTTCTCTTCTGCGGAATATTAGACGAAAATTTGTGCCGTAGCTTCCCGAACGCTGCCCAGTCGAGTCGAGGGGACTGGAACCGGACAGACTGTCCTATGTATATATAATCGTCTACAACTTCGAGCGTAAAGCGACCGATTGTTATTTATGTATTTATTTATTGACAAATACATTTACGTGACATTACAGTAATAACCAATGCATCACGAAACTAAAAACAACAAATAATACTATTTAGGCGACGAAACGGCGTGGCCCCGTTGCATCGTCATCTCCGGTGTAGGATTCGGCAGATTATGGGAGTTGGTACTACATGGGCATTCGACATGTTCTTCATCCTTAGACCAATTCGCTCGGAGACTGTACTGAGGTCGTACTCAAGTCCTCCATGGTCTCAGCCAAGATAACTAAATCGTCAGCAATTCGAAGGTGTGTGTTATAGCCGTCGTTGATGTTGATGCCTAGCTGTGCACGACGTCCGCCTATCGCGGCGTCGACCGGGTGAATGCGCGGCGCCTAGAGCCGCGGCGCCGTCCACCCAACCATCACCTAAGAAGTGACTAGTCCGAGACACGCAGCAGCGACGCGTCGGTCCCGCCCCCTGCGCTCGGTCAGCCACCAACACCGACTAGGTGCGGCCCGGAACACAATCCAGTCGGCTCGCCCAGCCGGCCTACGACAGCTCGCAGACTCGATGCCCGAGTTGTAAGTTCGGGGTCGCAGAGTGCCCGCAGATACCGAGGTAACCTTATTACCCTAATGAAAAATAGTTTGTCACAGAATTAAATATTTATTAAAATCTTCACACTTTTAAATTATAACTTGCCCTATCACTGTCCCTAACTACTAGTTCCTACTTCTCCTTGTTCCTTTAGTTGCTTCTTCCGAGAGACTTCAGCTGACACAAATTGCACTTTTTTTTTTTTTTTTTTTTTTAACCTGACTGTTGCTATAATAGGACGAACCCAATATAGCGGTCGAATTGCGTGGTTGGAGGGTAGCCTGGGGAAAATCCAGGGGGAGCCTCCGGCACGACCACGCGGGAAAGTTTGTACATTGGAATACTCTACGAGTTTGCGCTCCAGTGAGATTGGTTGAACGGTATCAACCGAATCTGGGGTGTGAGTGGTGTCGAACTACTGGGAGTTTTATCGCTGGTTCGCTAAAACCTAGCCTAGCTGAGAAGAGTCCAGCAAGAAACTCAGCTAGGCCCGACTTGGGTCGGACTGACTCTACCCGGTATGCGGCGGTACCGGGACGAATAGGGACTGTATGTGTCTGTGTTGTCGCGATCTCGCGGTGGACGTCCCCGCCGGCGGGAATGCCGAAGTGTACGCGATGTGTTGGACGCCGAAAGCGCAGCGTTCCATCTTTCGATGGACGCTGTGATTTCGTCGTCCGGGTCCGTGAGTGTGTGCCTAGGACGCCGGACCGTGCGGCCCCTAATCAGTGAGCGCCGAGTAACGACAGAGGGGGGAGGGATGGGAATGTAATCAGCAGCCTTCCTAACTAACGGATTCCTATGGTGGGGAGCGTTGTCAAAATAACGTCTGGCAGCCTGCTTAAAGAAACCATACATGGAGCTAGGTGCAGGCTGAGGTTCGATTGGTACCACGGGGCACCAGTCGCCCTACGGAGAAAACGATTCTGAATGACCTGAAGCGGCTTGAGTGATGACATAGGCACGTGAGCAAATGCTACACTTGCATATGTCATGATTGGACGAACACAAGTCTTGTAGAGTGTCAGCTTATTTCTAAGTGACATTTTACTAAACTTGTTGATCATCGGCCCAAGCCTTCCTAGTACGAACAACGCGCGGTTGCGAACCCTACGGATGTGGCTACGGAAAGTCAGTCTCCTGTCGAGGGTCACTCCAAGATATTTGGCCTCGTTGACCCAGGGGATGGGTCGGTCAAACAACTGGATCGGAGCCACCCGTCTTTCTGTACTAACGCAGTCAGACGGGTGGAAGACTATTGCAGTGCTTTTTTCCGGGTTGACTTCGATACGCCAAAGATTAAACCAACGACCTAGGTCGGTGATTGCCTCTTGGAGGTATCGCCGGATAGTAGCGTACTTACAATGGGTCGTAAAGAGCGCGGTGTCGTCCGCAAACAACCCCAGTTGCACCTTAGGGTGCCTGGGAATGTCGTTCGTGAACAACGAGTAGAGAGTGGGAGAGAGCACGGAGCCTTGCGGGACTCCGGCCCGGATGGGGTGTGGGTCCGAGTACGTTCCCTCCAATCGGTATCGAAAGCTTCGATCACTGAGAAAATCTCGTATGGTGAGTACGAGTCTGTCCGGTATACCGAGCTGGTATAACTTGTATACCAGCCCGTTATGCCAGACCTTATCGAAGGCTTTCGCCACGTCGAGAAAGATAGCACCGGTCTTGAGCCCCTGGAATCGAGAGAAACCGTCCAACACGTGCTCCGTGACGCGGTGCACCTGTTGGACGCATGAGTGTCCGGATCTAAAGCCGAACTGCTCGTCGATGAGGAGGTTATTCTCGGCCGTAAATCTGAGAATTCTCGAGAGTAGGATCCGCTCATATAGCTTTCCAAGGGAGCTAAGTAAGCTGATCGGCCTATAAGAGGCTGGCGAGGTCCGGGGTTTACCGGGCTTCGCTATCCCTATGACCGTTGCACATTTCCACGCGGCTGGAAAGTGAGCATTGGTCAGCGCGGCATTGAAGATGCCAACCAAAAGGAGGAGGAGGGTTTCGGGGAGCAGTCTCAGGATGCGATTGGATACACCATCCGCACCCGGAGCCTTCCTAATACGGAGACGCCTGACATGGGCACTGACTTCCTCAACCGACACCGGTAAAATGGGTGAAGTTACGGGGAGACGCGATCTCCTGTCCACCTCGGAATCGACCCTTCTAATGTGGGCTTCGTCGGTGTGGAGGAGGTTGGGCGAACATTGGGACTCTAGGCTACTCGCAAGGCATTCGGCTTTCTCACTGTCCTCGAACGCGGGGGTTGAGTGATCCGGTCGATCCAAGGGAGGGATAGTCCAACAGGCATCGGATTTGAGAGATCTCGCTAGTTTCCAGTAAGCCAGATGACTAGGCGTTATCTCCCCCATCAGATCCCTGAACGAGTTCTCCCGAAATTCGGCAATTCGCTGTTTGGACTCGTTAGACAAGTCCCTCAGGATTTGCCGATTTTCGGCAGAAGGGTGATTTGAATAGGTACGGATGGCGCGATTTTTCCTTGTTACCAACTCCCTCAGTTCCCTAGGTAGGGGTCGGTGTTGGATGTCCTCCGCCGACACCTCCCTTGAGGCCTCGCTTCGTACAGCGTTGAGGTAACCAACTCCCTCAGTTCCCTAGGTAGGGGTCGGTGTTGTGACAAATTGCACTGGGACAATGAGCGGTTATTATACAAGATTAGGTCCGCCACCTAGTGTGAACGTCAATGCGGGCGAATAATGAGTTGTAAACCTATTATGATGCGTAAAGCCGATTTGGTCGCTGGTGGGAGTAAGCCCCGCCCATGCCAGTTACGCCTGTTTTCCCTAAGATTTGATCTTTCATTTATGATATCCCAAGCGGACTCAACCTATTAGTAATGAAACCTATTTGATAAAATGAAGTAGATTCTAATTAAAGTCTTACCAACATTTCTGCGTCTCTCATGGCTTTCTAATCCGAACTGTTAAACAATGAATGTGTCAAAAACGTGCATCACCACCACAGCACGTGCAGAACCACGTTTTTGACCCGTCATGGCGTACTTATTTTAAGTTTATACAATAATTATGATATTTGGCCATTGTTTAGAATATTAATCGGATAGAACCTACTTTGGCCGATCTATTGACATATAAATTACTCTTGTGTTATTAAAGATAAATGGCTCATCGAGCTGAAGGTTTCATAAGTTAGGTAAAATTACTCTTCCTCGAGTTAAATTTTACAATTTAGTATGGAATAATTATAGCCAATTAGAATAATCTTGCTAAAAATGATCGCGCTTGTCACGGCGGTCGTATTTATGGGCGTGTCTATTAGATATACTCGATTTGAGTGAGATTAGCTTTGCCAGTCTGGCTTATGTACTTGCTCAGATCACATTAATAATTTCTTATATACTTTTATATACTTTAACTAGTATAATTATACAATGTTAGGGTACTCTACCTACCTAAAGTCTACCTAATTTTAACTTGGATTTCTAAGTGAAATGGGATTCTAGCTGGGGTCAGTCTTTATTTACTTATGCAATCTAGGTACTTATATATTACATATTTCTTACATGCGGTCCTGATTGTCCTCGTCTTCTGTCATTCATACTAGCCTTCTCAAGTTCAGTCTCTTTAAAAATCCTCCAGTGCAGCGGTGAACAGTGTTGGAGAAATAACAGCTCCTTGACTGACTCACCGCAGCAGCGGAATAGGTTTCGAGGTCCAACCCTGAAGTCGGACTGACACAGTGGCGTTCTCGTATAAACATTTCAGTACATCGATATAGCGGTAGTCTACTTGACACCGCTCGAGGTAATGCAGTACAGCTCACGTTTCGATCGTATCGAAAGATTTCTCTAAGTCCAAGAACGCTAAGCAGAGGGGCAAGTTATACTCCTCAGCCTTCTGTATAACCTGCCGGAGCGCATGGATGTGGTCTACGGTGCTAAAGAATCTTCGGAAACCGGCTTGTTCGGGAGGCTGGAAGTCATCCAGCCTGCCGTACGAGATGGTTCGTAATGACTCTGGATTCTAGAGTCTCGAAAACAGCTTATAGACGTGGCTCAGAAGTGACATGCGTCGGTGGTTCTTCAGCAGGGTGTTGTCACCCTTTTTGAAGAAAAGAACCACCATACCTCTGTTCCTTGCCTTTGGCGTTCTCCCTCCCAGTAAGACGAAGAGAGGAATTTCTTTGGATTGTGATGATGAGTATACTTCTATAGTTTGTTAAGGCGTCTCTATTGCACTAATTCAAACAGATCATAAATCATATTTCATAGAACGGAACCAAAAACGTGTTTGCATTTTAAGTAGCTTCTACAAACGATTGTATTATTTAGGACCTATAGACACAAGGTAAGATAACGCTAACAAGTTCATTCAGTTGTCATTTTTAAATGATAAAATGAGGGTTATTGAGATATAATCATGACTATAAAGTATTAGTAATCGTTAAAATGTATTAATTTATAGATAATTCGTGTTTCGGTAAATTACCAGTAAATTATTTTAATTTACCGGTAATTTACCGCCCTCATATCCGGCCAATTTATCGGTTAACCGGTAAACCGGTTTACCGGTATGCATTCCCTACTCGGTTCACCAATACACCCGAGTGGTCGCAAACTGGCATACTAACCGGCGAAATTAACCTACATCCTGTTCCTGAATATACAAAAAACCAATTGCATCTCAAGTAAATTGTAAATAAATATAGCTTACTGCTGGCCTCATTGCATAAAAAATACATGTAGGTAATTTGTTAGTAGGTATTTATGCTGCTGCAGCTGGCTTAAAGGAGTAACAAGACATGGAAGAGTGGTCATTTGTATAAGGGGCATTCCTTAAAATATTTTTCAGATAAATTATGTGTATAACACGATAACCAGTTCGATGATACCGCGGGCAATCTCTAGTATAGTAGGTAATAAATAAGGGTACATTTCTTTTTGTATTTCCATTAACGAACGTATAACAAAATAACATTTTTTCATTGATATTTATTTAAAACGCGCATTGCAGGTTTTTTTATGGATCGTGGACGCAATCAAGGGCACTCTACCGTTGCGTTGATCGCTGCCTGGTGCCAAAGCGCCAGCGCACAGAGGGGCTTCGTTCGTGTATCTCAGTCTCTGTCGCACTTGCTGGTTCGAGCGACAGGGAGGGAGATACACGAACGAAGTTCGTTTTCGTTTCTCGGTAGCACCTCAGCGCGGCGCGCTTACATACCGCGCTTTTTAAATGTATTAATATACGCACGGAGTACTTACGTATATATATTAAGTGTCGCCGTAAGTTTATTTTTCTTAACTTTTGTTTGGTAACCGAGATCATCGTCATGACCGTTTACTATTAAGTCTACTTACTTACTTACTAGTCTAACTTTAATTCAATATTGGCTATACTACTTAACTGGAAATCAATATCTAGACAAGCCGATTGTCTTTATTTCTAACTTTTTTCCAATATGTTAAGTGAATCGATAACATGGTAATTTTGTAATATCAGCAACTCTAATTCTTTATTTACAAAATAATGTGCATTTTTACGTTCACCAGAATGCAGTAGTTCCTGATTTCTAAAAACAGAATATTGTATAAAAATTCATGTGTTATTGGATATGTTACAGTTTTTTGTAACTAATTCTATATTGACATAGTTATTGGCAAAAACTAAAATTTCAATATAGCCGAAAGGGATTGGAGACTAGTGTCGGTAAGTAAAAATGACGAGGTATAAAAATGTCGAAATTATGTTTATTGTCAATAAATAAAAAAGTCGAAATCGAAAATTGTCGGAGTATAAAAATGTCGAGATGTAAAAAAGACCGAATATAAAAATGACGAAGTATAAAAATGTCGCCATCCGGTTGCCTCGCAGTCACTGAAAATACGTGCCATTGCTTTAACTGAATATTCGTTATAATTTATAGCAATTTTCTGAACCTATTAAACCGTATAATCGATCAACAGAAAACGACACGTTGATCTCAGCATCAAACGTACACAAAATGATTTCTCGTCATTTTTATTCTTCGTCATTTCTCCTAACCGACCTTTTCATTGTTCGGCTTTTTAACATATCGTCATTTTTATTTATTTATTTAACATGCTTCCAAGTTCCAGCGACATATCAAAAAAGAAAAAGCTTTAATGTTGTAAAAACCCATTTCGGTTCAACCGCTGTCTATTTTACAAGCTTTTAATAGTTTCACCTGTCCCGTTGTCTGTCTGTCTGTGTAATCAAATCTTGCAAGTTAAATTTGAGCCACTTCCCGGTTTCCGATTGAGTTGAAATTTAGTACGAATATGCAAATCGCGTGACAATGCAATATTATTATGACGTGGAGCTGATCTGATGATGGAGCTGGAAGGTGGCTATAGGAACTCCGTAATTAAACGACGCAACCCCATCGAGTTTGGGCTCGTTTAATTCGTCTTGACGAGTAGGTACTTTGATACTATTTATTTATTTATTGCATATAATTTACACTAACAGTCAAGCCTTACGTGCTAATCAGCGTTACAATTATTAATAGCTAACATGCATTATTTAATAACAGGTGCAGTGAAATTATTATCATAAGTACATTTAATTTAAATTTAGGACACATTACGGTAGAATTTGCTAGCTATTACACAAGAGAGATCGGGGGAGTAAAATAATAGATTAAATGTCATTGAAAGATAAATAAATCGAGGAAATACAATATTTTTTTAAAGTCATAATCAAATAAGTCATAAGTCAAAATAAATAACAACACAATTGCGGATAAAGTCAAAACATTCTGATAAAAGTAAAATATAGGCAATTTATTAGGATTAAGTCGGTCAAACATAGATCTTACGTACTAATCTAGGATTTAGCATTTTACAATAAATAATATTCTATAACAAATATGAAACCATAACCATAACTAATAACAAATTTATAATATGTTATCATTAGCGGTATTAATAATCAAGTTGAGGTAGTGGTAACAATTGATTCCAAATAGTGAGAAGATACGCTCAAGAAACGGTTCTCTGGTGTGAAAAATACATCGAGTTGGCTGTCACTGTTTAAAATATTGTTTATTAGCATCAGTGCTTGGTGCAGGGGAGAGGAGTCAAGTGCGCGCGTCCGCGCAGTGGGGACAGCGAAGAGGCCTCGGCTGCGCGCACTCAGCAGTCAGCACTGTAGTCGAGAAGGGGGGAACTCTGACTGTTGAAGCCAACCCTACACTACTACCATAATTGATAGCTAGTAGTGTAGGGTTGGCTACAACTCCGCGTAACTACCTATATGGTAACCAGGATCTAATGATTCGCATCAAAATCAGCCATCAAAAAAGGTCTATCATTAATTTTGCACATATCTTCAGTAATTATGACTTCGTTTACAGACTGTGGAATTTTAGGCTAATTCTTAGTTCTCGTTCTATGTATTAAGAGTCTCATGGCTTCCTTGCTCTGAATGAACGGACCACTGATTCTCGGAATTGTGCTCGTGCATGCTTGTATGATCTGTACAGGTGCCTCCAATGAACCTTCTGCCCTGCGTTTGATTGAGTTACTAAGCTTCATTCTTAGCAGGTTCTCTGGATCGGTTGCGTGATTATGAGGTCTTGAATTTTAATTCTCTATCAAATGTATTTCGTCTTGTAATTTTGTCTTCAGCGCACTCGGACATTTGTAAGTTTTTCTTCAAACAAGACCAGTAGTGCACGTCTTCTCTTTTTTTATTTAATGAATATAAGTAGCCATCTAAAAAGACAAATTCTTCCCACGTTGTGATTTAATTAATTCTGCAAATCTTACTAGCAAAGACATCTTGATAAGCAGACATAGATAGGCTATTTTGACTTCCGATGACATATACGTAGTCGGTCCCAAAGTTCTGTCACTGGCATATTATTTTTAAATTTAGAAGATGATTTTAAGAAAATTTTATTGCATTCCATTTTTGAATGTTTGACAATTATTTTAAAACAAAAAACAGTCATTCGTTGCAATTTCTCACGATGGAGTGGACATAGAAAGAAAACCGAATAGCTGTTTTAGCATTGCACCGCTGTGGGCACTCGCCAAGTACGATTTTCAAGTTGCTCAAAAATTTAAAAATAACGCTTAGGTTTGTGTACCGTACTATTGATAGGTACAATGAAGTCTCCAGTGTTGAGGACAAGAAAATAATTGGCCGGCCTCGCTCCGTACGAACACCAGCAGTGATCAAAGCGATCAAGGCGCGCATAGCAAGAAATCCTGTCCGAAAACAGAAATTGATGGCTTTGCAGATGGGTGTCAGTAGAAAAACCGTCAAAAAGGTTTTAAACGAAGATCTTAGTCTACGAGCATACAAAAAAAAGAGTGGGCACTTACTTAATGCCCGTCTAAAAACAATAAGGCTTAAAAGATCCCGGAAGTTGTTAAAGCGGTACGCGAAAAATCGACACCGTGATATCCTCTTTACAGACGAAAAGATTTTCGATATTGAAGAGAAGTACAATAAACAGAATGATAGAGTGTACGCTAGGAGCTCTGAAGAAGCAGGAAAAAGAGTTCCGCGGGTGCAACATGGGCATCACCCATCATCAGTGATGGTCTGGTTGGGTGTATCTTATTACGGGCCAACTGAGGTTCATTTTTGCGAAAAAGGTGTCAAAATCAGTGCGAAAGTATACCAAGAGACAGTTTTGGATAAGGTTGTCAAAGATCTGCCCAACACGCTATTTTCGGGACATAATTTTGTGTTCCAGCAGGATTCTGCGCCAGCACACAAAGCCAAGACCACTCAAGCCTGGTTTGACCGTCAAAAAATCGACTTTATAAGACACGAAGATTGGCCTTCCTCTAGTCCGGACCTTAATCCTTTGGACTATAAAATTTGGCAGGTCTTAGAGGGGAAGGTCTGTGCTAAACCACATAAAAATTTGGAGAGCCTAAAGTCATCTTTAAGAAAAGCAGTCACTGAGATAGATATGAAAATGGTGCGTGCTGCGATAGACGACTGGCCGCACCGATTAAGGGCCTGTATTAAAAACAAAGGAGGTAATTTTGAATAATTTTGAGTAATTTTAATTCTTTATTAAATGTACTTTAAATCGGTATATAATTTATTAAAAATGTATTGCTACTTTTGTTTTTATCATTATTTTCATTTGTGACAGAACTTTGGGACCGACTAGGTACGCTTATCGAAAAAAAACACGCATTTCGAGGCCAGTATCTCGGCATTTCTATCAAAAGGACCCCCAAAAAGTTGTTAGGAAAATGTGGTTTCAGTCAATTTGCGTGAAATTTTGTTACTTAAGTGCCCTGATCAAATGTCCCTATAGGTGCTACCACGGTTTCTGAATCCGTTCCCGAGATACGATCGAGTTTATACCAACAGGCAGATCTATGTATTTACCCGGTATTAAATATGTTGTTTTAATCCTTAACCTTTAATCCTTAAAAAGATGTCAATTTCGTGTCGGTTACAGCAAGTTTCAACCAGTCTATCTGACATTTAATCAGCAAGCTGTAAATAATGAGTAATGACTAAACTAATATAGTATATTATTGTTCATACTCCTACATATTTTAGAAGTATGATTTTTTACGAGAAATTCTACTAAAAAAAACGTAAAAGCACATACGACAAGTAGCAAATTTATGCACCGATTAACCATTCTCCGCACGAACAATGATTCGCATTATTCGCACAAATCAGTAGACGCAAATTTGTGTGACGGTTAATCATACTTCGTACAAATTATTTGTCGCTCAAATGGCCTGTCGCTAATCTGAGTATCGCTTATTCATACTTCGTAGAAACGACGTGCCGCTCAAATGGCCTGTCGCGTCGCTAATCTGAGAATCGCTTATTCATACTTCGTACAAACGACGTGCCGCTCAAATGGCCTGTCGCGTCGCTAATCTGAGTATCGCTTATTCATACTTCGCACAAACGACGTGCCGCACAAATGCCCTGTCGCTAATCTGAGGTATCGCTTATTCATACTTCGTACAAACGACGTGCCGCTCAAATGGCCTGTCGCGTCGCTAATCTGAGAATCGCTTATTCATACTTCGTACAAACGACGTGCCGCTCAAATGGCCTGATGAATACTTATCACAAACGACATGTCGCAATACCGTGCATCGCTTACTCATACGTCGCACAAACGATGTGTCGCACACTCGGTGTCGCACATCTGTAATAATCCCTAAAATGACAACATTTTACCTCAAAATAATGGCAGTTTAGCAAAAACTAATCCAAACGATACACTGGTAACTCTTAATTTACAACCTTCTGTGTGAAGTAAAAAAGTGCTTGAAATAAAACCTTCTTTCTGGATAGATTTTGATACTTAAGCTGCATTGCAAGTGAGGGACTATTTTCTTAATCAACGGTACTGTTTGAGTAGAGTAGACCAAATACATTATGAACAAGTTGCAATGCTACTGAGGCATCAATATCTGTTGGTGATATAACCACGTCAAGCAAGTAGCTAACAGCTACAGTCTACACGTTGGTAAGGCCCAGTGACTATCTAGGGCTTCAAGCAATTACAGTGAAAGTAGATGTCACAATAGACAAGCTCAATTTACAAGACACATAGGACATGACCGTGACACAACACCATTTGAGGTTTCCATTATAAATGACACATAGGCCCTGCAATCCAGTCAATACGGCATTATGCAGCTGTTTGAAGTTGTGGCCTAGCAGGTCACCTATGTCATGTGAAAGTCAATGCCAATTCTTAATGTTCCAATATTAAAGAAGCAAATGTTTTATTGCAGATTAGGGTTAGAAAATGTCTCAAATTGTGGTTTAGTAGTCGTGATTACAAGCATATGCTTTAATGCCACTATATTTTTTTGTAAATAAACTACCTAATCAAACATAGATAGTGTTGTTATTGTTTCATAATCAATCATTATCATAAGATACACACCCGGCTTCTAAGAATAACTCACATTTGCAATTTGTACTTCCCCCCTACTGGCCAGCTATTTGTACCCTACACTAGGCCTTACATTTGAATGATAAACAATAGTTTCAAGTCCAATGAACTAATAATATTGATATCACTTGCGCATGACTCAAACCTTGGATAAAATTAATATAGATAGAGATGTGAGTAAAAGGGGAACTAGGATAGTTGAGTGCAGCTGCTGCTATATACAGTGATTGAAGTAAACCAGTCAGTCACTGGCCGACTGGCCTCTGCAGGAACAAAAGGATGTTTATAAATACTTATCACACATCCTTCCTGTATGGACATTTGTGTATCTAATTTAATGTATTAACTTCTGAGCTTTTTTGAAAACTACAACTCTTATAAGAAGGCAATAGACATATCCTCTTTGGATCTAACATAAAAAAGTAACAATTTTGAGACCAATGAAAAGGTTCGCCCATTTCTCAACTTTATTCTAATGGTGTTAAGGTCAAAAAGTGAAACTTGTCCAGTGTCCATTCCGTGAATATACCTACAACAGATTCCACATTTGCAATATTTACAGGTGCAAAGGGTACAAAATGTCTACTGAAGCTTGTAAAATTAGGTAACATGAAACTATTCCCTTTTTTAATTGAAAAAGGTAATGTTGTTAAAGATGTTTGTCATGTGCATGTTAATGAATGTTATTCATTATTGTAATGAAACAGTGAATTAGTCATGCAATGGGAGCACACTTTATGCATGTGCCTGCCTACTCATAGCATGATAACTTTGTTTGATAACTTTAAACAAAATTGCAATAAATCTGTACACTGGAGGTACTCGAACATATGTTCTTACTCTTTTATGTCAGAAAGTTGGGTCTATACATATTTCGTTTTTATTTGACAATGCCTAAAACAGGTTGTCATTATTCTGTGATTTATGAACATCTAGAAAAACCTGTTTGTAAGTGAGTCTGTAATACTGATGGTGGCTTTGGAGCCGTCATAAAGAGCTTAAAAAAGCTACAAAAGTACATGCAACACAACGCTGGCATCAGTGGTCGTGTGAAGAGTTGGGACTGACCTGGGGAAGGCGTCAAAGAACCAGGTGCGCTTGGTGTTGGGGAAAGCGACCCGCATGCCGGACATGAGCGGGCTGTGCAGCACCACGGCGCCCACCTCGTAGCGCGCCGCCAGGTCCACGGTGGGCACAGTGCCGATGCTCTGCCCGTACAGGATGATGTTCTCGGGGCTGATGCCGAAGCGCGTGCGCAGCGCCTGCCACGCCGCGTCGATGTCCGCGTACAGGTTCTTCTCGGACGGCTTGCCGCCGCTCACCCCGTACCCCGAGTAGTCGTAACTGAATATATTACAATTTATCCTAGTGCCTAATCCTAAATAGAAACTACTCATTTGTCCCAGATCTACGGCGTTCCCATGCGAGAACAGTATGGTGAAGCGCGCGTTGGGGCTGCAGCGCACAAAGAGGCAGGCGATGCGGTTGCCGCGCGTCGTGCGCGAGTAGAAGCCCTCAATGTTCTCCTTCTCGCGCTCCGTGTACTGCCACTCCGCGCGCTCCGTCAGCGTCAGCGAGAACTTAGACCCCGCCTCGTCGGGCGTGAATGCATACGTGGGTTCTGGAGGTAGGAATGCGAGCTTAGCAGCGATTTTCCCCGGGCATGGCGGACAACAAAACAGGCAACAGAGTTCACTGAAACTTAACCCGTTCATCGTGAAAACATATAATTATTTATACGAAAAAATAAATTCAACACTATCCATTAGAAAACCACAACTCACAAATTACTGGGCATGGCGAAAATACGAAAATTTCACTAAAATTGACAGTTCGTCAACATTTCAGCCATGACGGGATACTGGTGTTGCCAGCGTTACATTCATTGCAAAGAAAAGAATATAATACTCACATTCATTGTTATATTTTTTTCTTTTTTTATAATTTATTTCATGACCATGGTTACAGAGTTATATATTTTTTTCATCTCAATAGTGTGGCCGTTGTCAATAACAACACAATACCAACATCAAAACCAGTGCCACGCAACTAGGAACAAAAGAAGAATGACATCCATCTGACAAGTTTTCTATCTGTGCTTGCTTCTATCATGGCCCGGAATAAGGATAAGCATGGAAACCACGCTAAAATAAGAGCTTGGCAACAGCTACCTTATTCACTTGCGTATATCTATAGTTAGCGTGAGAGTGAATGAGACCATAATCCGTACTCGGTTTCACATTTTCGTAGGTTGTCACTAAAAGGAACTCGGGAAATGTCAAATGGATCTTTTGTATCTCATTTAGTCCAGCAAAATTAAATATGTCATCATTGTTTGGTAGTAAGTGTTATAACGTCACTCCTTAACTTGCTCGCATTATCCGCTTGTATGACCGGCAACTGTAAAAAAAACGACACTTACACAAACCGCGGTTACTTTTCATACCCAAAATCAAAAAGGAGTTGTATGCCCGCGTGTACTTTATTATCCCATAGCCCTAGCTTGTTAAACTATATTTCTCGTTTTCCCTGTACAACTATCCATAATCTCTCTCGCTTCTTCTTCCTTATAATATTGCCTTACTCATACATGTCACCAGCATTTGACCAATAGTTCGCTAGATTTTTTAGTGTGTGGCTCGCGATTCAAACGAGTGTCAACTGGTACGCTTGCTGGTGCGAAAATTAATATATTTCTGCGGCAATTGTGATTTTAACATCAAATAGATATTAGTGCGAGTTTCTTAATTAAATTTGTGATTGTTTAATGTGACGAGAAGGAAAAGTGAGTGGAAAATTATATATTTGTGCTTCTAAAGTTGAGAAACTCCTACAGTCAGTCGTGAGTCGTTAGGTAAGTTGTGTTTGTGGTTATAGAATTACTTGTGTGTTGAATCACAAGATGAACTGTATACTTACACGATTCTTGTAAAATTATTTAACGCAATGCTTACATAAATCTGCACGTAGGATTTGCTTGTTAAAACTGTGATGGCAACAAAAATCTCTTTTGACGGACTAATACCACCCACGGTCAAAATTAATTTTTTTAGTAAGGTTTGGGACTACGGAATAAAGAATCCATTGGAAGTGGCATTCAACCGATTTTCATAGAGAACCACTGTCGCCGCACGCACACAACCACACTTCAATAATACACGAACATACAAGTGCAATACGCTTTCGCTTTGTTAAAACAATATGTTGTTAACGTTAGCAAATTTTATACGCAAAACCTACTTTAACTAGTACTATTTTCGGTCTTATTTAGAGTGTCAAGTAAATATTTCTTACGCCCGTTACCATATGCGTTGCAAGACTTGCAAGAGGCGTGGTCGTTTGGCTACTCGACGCAAGATGGCGGTATTTTCAAAATATGGAGATGCGACCGCTTAAAACCAAAAAGTCGCATGTACTGCAAAAATGTGTATGATGATACGACTATTTGGCTGTAACGGAATAGGGATGTGGATATGGTATGAGTTTTACTATCGATATTTTTATGATATTCATACGGTAAATATTAAGCCAAGATTTAGTTATATTACAAATTGTTGCTAATAAAATCTTGTTTATTATATAATTAGTAGTTACATTTATACTATGTTATTTATTTATTATATTTATTAGCCGTCAAATTTGTTAGTTGTGTGGGATAACGGGAAACTAAATGTCAGTAGTGCGCCGTGCGTATTGCGAATTGAATCAATTGTTCGTACTTACGCTACATACAATACTCTGCGTGGGAATTGAATCTTCATGAATGAAGCGATTTCCTTTTGGCGAAACTCAAATATCAGTTGCATCAAAATGTTTCGAACAAATGGTGTTGAATCGTTGCGGAAACCAATCCTTCCTCCCCGTGGCATCAATCCATTTTTCCTTTGTATTTGTGTCTTTAGGAAAACTATAAGATTATAATAGTTACTAGCTTCTGCCCGCGACTCCGTCCGCGTGGAACTCGTTTATATCGTAGCTCGATACAAACTTTCATCCCCCATGTCACCCCCTCGGGGGGATGATTTCCGGGATAAATACTATCCTATGTCCTTCCCCGGAATTCAAATTATCTCCATACCAAATTTCATCCCAATCGGTTCAGCGGTTTAAGCGTGAAGAGGTAACAGACCGACAGACACACTTTCGCATTTATAATATTAATTAGTATGGATTTTATTGTGTATGACATAATATTCAGATACATATTACCAGAGCCCAGAATTCTTTAGAGCTGTCATAGAGACCTTCCGTGTCTGTGGACTTAATTAGCGAGGAATATGCTTGTTGTTACCGGTTTATAAATATGCAGTTTTATTTATTTTTTCTTACTGTTACTTTAAATATATTTTTAGAATACACATACATACACAAACACTTATTACACTTCGCATATATCACCACTGCGTTTCTGCATTTAATTGCATTTATAATGGCCTTAATAAAATTCTTGGTTGGTATGGCAATACTTGCTTTGTTTACTCAGGATGTTATTTTATCTTCTTTACGCGTTCGATAGCGTGAATAATAATATTTTTGAAGAACTTGATCATATCTCTGTTTCAAAATCAATAACTTCTGAAGTTGAAGACTGTAAATCTAAAATCCCTGATCCTTGCCTGAAGATCTTGACGCAAAACATTCGAAGCATAAACAAAAATTTTCCTGAACTATGTGTATTTTTAACTCGTCTAAGGATCGATATAGATATCGTGATACTCTCCGAGTGCTGGCTATCTTGTATTAATTCGATTCCAATACTTGAGGGTTATAACGGATTCGCGAACACAGTCGTACGAAATCAAAATGAAGGTTTAATAATATATTCTAGAACCTGTCTTAAGGTTGAAATTGAAGAGCCTCATTTTGTTGATGCAAACTGTCTAATTCTTAAAATTAATTTAAGTCACGCCATTATTGCAATTTATAGGTCTCCATCTCAAGCAAACATACAAAATTTCTTGGATTCCTTGGATATTGTTCTGACTAATCTCTCTGCTTTCCAAAATATTGCTCTAATTGGTGATATTAACATTGACATAGTTGGTGACCATTTGGATCCCCGCTCAAATCTGTACTTAACCTTCTTAGCATCACATGGTCTGCTATCGGGCCACAATCTTATTACACGCGATGAAAGCAGTGCTTGCTTAGACCATGTAATGCTGAGAAATAAATGTGCAGCAAGAGTTATAGTCTTACAATCATCACTAACTGACCACAAATCAGTACTCTTATGTTGGCACCATAAAAAACCTGAGTACAGCAAGCTGCTGAATCGTACCAAGCTTCGACATGAATCTTTAGCCGACGATCTCTTAAATACGGATTTCAATAGCATTTATAATTTATCTGATCCTAATGTAGCTCTGAACTTCCTCATTAAAACTATTCAGAGCTTGATACTAAAAAATACAATCTATGTCAAATTGCCTAGAAGAAAAATTATCTTTAAACCTTGGATTACCCCGGGTCTTCTAAGGTGTATTAGAAACAGAGATAGACTACACACTTAACATAAGAAAAACCCTGATAATGAAAACCTTAAAATTACCTACTGCCGATATAGAAATTTTTGCTGCAAGATTCTTCGGAAAGTCAAAATAGAATACGAAAAGAATGAACTAGCTAAGGCTGGCAAAAATAACAAACTCTTATGGAACACTCTTAAAAATATTATAGGCACAAATAAAAGTAACCAATCCAATGATGATCTATTTCAATCACATCTTTCACCCCAGGAATCAGTAAACCAAGCCAATGAATTTTTTGTTAATATAGGAAAGGCACTAGCTGAAAATATTATTTCTAAACACGCAAATGGTAACACTGGTAATTTGGAGCCAAGTATCTTACAGGATGCAACGAATTCCATGATGATAGTGCCTACCTACCTAAAAGAAGAAGAAGCCTTAATTATGGGTTTAAAAAATACTTACTCTAAGGGATGGGATGGAATCCCCAATTCTTTATTAAAATGTCATTGTAAACTATTCGCACCAATACTTACATATATATTTAATTTATGCCTCCAAAATGGAGTATTCCCCGTAGCTCTAAAAAAATCATTAGTTATACCTATTTACAAAAGTGGAAAAAGAAATCTCATTAGCAACTACCGTCCTATTTCAATCCTACCGTCGATTTCGAAACTATTGGAGCGCATATTAAATATAAGATTGGTGTCATATTTGAATAAGTATAATTTTTTGTCTGACAACCAATATGGTTTCCGGTCTGGAAGGTCCACTGAGGATGCTGTCCAGGAACTCACCCAATTTGTATCGAATAACCTTGACAACGGGATGAAGTGTGTCTCGATTTACTTGGATTTGGCTAAGGCATTCGATACTGTATCGGTTTCTATACTTATGAAAAAAATGGAGAAAAAGGGTATTAGAGGCACTCCTTTTGATATTTTCCATGATTATCTTCACAATAGATCTCAAAGTGTTACGGTGGGAGAAATAAGAAGTAGTGACCTACCGATCAACTATGGTGTCCCCCAGGGCAGCGTATTGGGGCCTACTCTTTTTCTCATATACATCGATGACCTTTGTCAACTTAGCATCCCTGGAGGCAAAATTATGTCTTATGCCGATGACACTGTCATTGTCTTTGCCGACAAAACTTGGGATAATGTCTTCAAACTTGCTCAGAAAGGTTTAGATAAGGTAATGACATGGCTTAAACAGAATTTACTGACCTTAAATGTGGATAAGACAAAATTCATGACCCACTCAATCAGAAGCTCTGGTCAACCACCGAACACCTTCACTCTGATTGCGCATAATTGCCTAAATCTAATTAACTGTGATTGCCAACCTTTACTCAAGACTGACTCTATTAAATATCTTGGAGTATACATGGATTCCTATTTAAATTTTAAACTCCACATTGACACGCTTGGCAAAAGAGTTCGCAAACTTATATATATTTTTAGGAATATCCGTCATGTGGCAGATGCAGGGTTGTTGAGATGTGTATATCAGGCTCTCTGTCAATCCCTAATAACATATTGTGTATCAGTATGGGGAGGAGCTCCTAAAACAACTATGTTAACTCTAGAAGTAGCCCAACGTGCAGTGTTGAAAGTTATGTATTTTAAGCCTTTTACCTACTCCACCCAACTACTATTCAGTATAGCCAAAGTCCCAAGTGTCAGACAACTTTTTATTATATCAACTGTCCTTCGTTACCACTCTGAAAACACTTTTGTCAAAAAAGACTCAGATAATACCCGTAGACCTCAATATATAGGGAAAAGAGATGTAATATTTAATACCAGCTTTGTTAAAAAATTCTATAATTTCATTGGGCCCTTCATTTATAATAGATTAAATAAAAATTTAACCATTTACCCAAAGACTAAAATCGAATGTAAAAAAACTATTACAAACTGGCTGTTAAGCCAAGATTACAATGAGACTGAAGAGATTCTAAGCATACTAGCTTGAATTGAATGCAAATAAGCATGTTATGTAATACGCATGAGCACGCACACGCGCACACACACACTCACACACACACAAACACGCACGCGCGCGCGCGCGCACACACACACACACGCACACACACACCCTTCAACAATAGTTAAGATTTGCTTTAAGTTAATGTTATTGTGTTGAACACTGCTCCTTTTGCATCTAACATTGTAAGGAGAGGAGCGCTGCTTATCCTGAAGTACAGGTTTTACCTATTCAGGGAGCACAATCCTAGTTTTCAGAATATTACCTACTGTAAAATGTTACTGTAAAATATGCTTGTTTTTATGTCTTTTGGTAAACAATATATAAACAATATATAATATAAGGTACCTAGCCAAAAAAAAATGTTTTGTTTATGTTCATCAATTGCACACAAAAGTGCAAAATAAACTCCGACCTTTTGAAATTTCGACGAGGAAAGGGCCATGCACAGTGTTCCAAAGCACTCAAAAAATTTCCCTATGCTGTTTACCCCATAAATCGATCCAGAAATGCATTTCAAATGCAAGACTAGAGCACCCGCGTGTCTATTTCAAATACTTTTTATATAAAAAAATATTTCTGTTTCGTGACTTTCACTTAGAAAAATGATTAAATAAATTCTGTAAGCGTACCTGATCAAGATATATTTTTTTTAATAGTGGCCATGGCGTCTGAGTAGGTAATCCGCGCACGTTTGCCCCGCACAAGCGTTTCAAACACACTGAAGTTTGGGGCCGTTGTCGTTGTAAACCGTGTAGACAGCAGAACTTCAACCTCGCCTGTACCAAGGTCACGTGGCAGAAACCGCGGTTGTAAACCGTGTAGCACATGCTTCAGTGTAGACGTGGTCGGCGAGCATTTGCAATGTGTGCCGAGTTGCAGTATGTGCAGAACCATGCTTTTAAAATTATCATACTCAGCCGTAATGATAATGGAGCTAAAATATGATTTTTCTGCAGAATATTTCAATAATACCTAAATGCATACGTTTTGACGTGCAATTGCTGATTTGACTAAAGCATGTGCTACACGGTTTACAACCGCGGTATCTACCACGTGACCTTGGTAGAAAAACAGCCGTTGTAAACCATGTAGCCAGAGGGGCTACCGCGAAACGAAAACGAACTTCGTTCGTGTATCTCCCTCTCTGTCGCTCGAACTAGCAAGTGCGACAGAGACGGAGATCCACAAACGAAGTTGGTTTTCGTTTCGCGGTAGCCCCTCAGTGGTTGCAAACCAAATTTCGCATGACCTTGGTTGGCAGGCGCGCTCGGCAAACCATTTGGCAGACACGGTGATTTACAACCATGTAGCCGCTGGTTTTAAGACTGCGCCGAGCTTTTGACGCGGGCACCGATTTGGCATTTGCACCTGTGTGTGCGTCATCACGCACACTACCGCCGGCTCGCTCGATCGGTACGGTCGGTCACAAGCTAAAAGTTAGTAGCTCATCATTCTCTGATAATAAATCTCAACTCCGCGTATAAAACCGTGGATGGTATAAGGAATAAAATACAAAACGCAATTATTATTTTTATTGAAATTTGTCCATTAACTAAGGAAAAGAAAAAAATAAGCAAAGTAATAATAACGCAGTGCTACCGGTGGACTAGTGTTGGAATTGAATTAGCAATCAGCAGTGGCGTGCACAGAGTTTTTAGACAGGGTAGACAAAAAAAATAGCCAATCTAGCCAAGTCCACGAAAAGCTAGCTCTTGTTTCTCCCAAAAACCAAAAATATCAATGAGTGAAAATATTGTCGATTTCGGCCATTGAGTCCGTTTCAAAAGATTCCTGTAATAAGATTAAAAAGTATGAATTTGCGAATCAAGTGCTGTATATAAATTTAAGTAGAGCATTTATAATCTTAAGTTTCCATTTTTGCCATTTTGGCCATGGATTCGTCATGTCCGTCTATTTGTCTATCCGTCCGTATGTTACAGATTTTTTTTTTGTAAGTTGCAAATGCAAACGACTACAGATTGAAAAATCAACTCTAAAAATTTTAATCAACGGAACTTACTGTAGTCTAGTTGACACGGAATATTCGTTCTGGACCTTTTCCTCACATGACGATTCCTAAAAACAGTGCATTACTTAGTAATGTTGATAATGTTGATATTAGCTAGTTTCTTTAGTGTTAAATATATCGTTACCTCTTTATTATTTGAAAACAAAACCTTACCACGGATTCATTGCGAGCCGTAACATTGGACGCTACACTTTTTCCATTCTAATTTTTTGTTCCAAATACTCCAATCGGATTATTCGATGATGTATAAAAACATAATTAGTAATAAGTACATTGAAAATAAGAAATTTCTTATTATCTGCCAAATATCTGCTTATCTGCTTAATACAGGGTGTACCAAAAATGATAAGAAAAAACAGAAAAAGAAATTCTGACGCGATTTTTTTTTACCTTAGTATGGAGCGTTTGCCGACTGGGACGACAAGCTCCATAGAAATGTAAAAAAAACGTCAAAAAACATTTTTTTTTGTTTTTTCTTATTAGAACAAGATACCTGTTAAGCCCTTGATCGGTCCATACCCCATTTTTGTTACACTTTGTATAATGCCAAAAATATTTAAAAAAATATACTTACATTGGAAATTCCTAACTCATTTTGTCTCTTTGTTCGTGCAATAGAAGCAAGAAGCCGTTTGTTGAAATACTTAGGGCCATTTTTACGTTTATTATATCTTTCCTTGCGTCTTCCCATTTTAAGGGGCTCCCAGACGCCAATGACCTTCGATCTGAATCCCTTAGTTTCTATGTCTTTTGTAGCTTATTATATTAAGAACAACGGCTTTAACCAATATAGTATCCCATATTTACTTCAAAGTTCATTGTTTTCGAGATATTAGGCATCAAAGTTGAGCAATTATAGGCCAAAACACTGGTTTTCTGGCCATAACTTTTGTGTTAATTAGTTTAAATTGAAAACCCTAGACACGTTTTCAGAGACGTCATAGACGAACCCATTTGTAGATTTCGTATTATGTTAGATCTTTCACGTCAATAGTGTAGTGTAGTAGTAATCTTTCACGAAATAAGTGTTTTTAGACAATGTTTAAAACCGATAGCCGTTTGACTTATAATTCTATCTGTAGTGCAAAAGTAGGAGATACGATTATAACTCGGCAAAAATCGATGAAAACCTCGGGTACTTAACCCCTTAACTAAAACAATAAATAGTTGGTGCACCATCAATAGGTTAAATGTTTCCTGAGTAAAAAAGATTATTGTAATTATCCCGTCGGTTACATTATCACTAAATGTTGGACACGTATGTTTTCTTTTGTCAAGGAAAAAAAATGACAGAAAAAGCACGTCAAAGTTCAGAGGTCGAGACTCGTGACGTCAGTTGTGGTAAAAAGTGTGGCACGGCGTGACGTCACGCGGAAATTTAACGGGCTATATCTTCATTACTCTTTTTTTAATTGAAAAAATAAGAAATACGTGTCTAATATTTTTTTGATTGAATAACTGACTATACAGGAATAAGCTAACGAGCTTGAGTTTGAAATCGACTATCTTAGCCCCTTCCATCGTATAGTTCCACTAGCCATCTTCCGGCTTCGTCATGAGACCCTCACCATCATGTTTAATGGTAAGTACTGACGATAACAAAGCAAACGAGCCCAAAGTCGACTATCTTAGCCCCTTACATCATAGAGTTCCACCAGCCATCTTCCGGCTTCGTCATGAGACCCTCGCCATCATGTTTAATGGTAAGTACTCAAGATAACAAAGCAAACGAGCCCAAACTCGACTATCTTAGCCCCTTCCATCATAGAGTTCCACCAGCCATCTTCCGGCTTCGTCATGACACCCTCGCCATCATGTTTAATGGTAAGTACTCAAGATAACAAAGCAAACGAGCCCAAAGTCGACTATCTTAGCCCCTTCCATCATAGAGTTCCACCAGCCATCTTCCGGCTTCGTCATGAGACCCTCGCCATCATGTTTAATGGTAAGTACTGACGATAACAAAGCAAACGAGCCCAAAGTCTACTATCTTAGCCCCTTCCATCATAGAGTTCCACCAGCCATCTTCCGGCTTCGTCATGAGACCCTCGCCATCATGTTTAATGGTAAGTACTGACGATAACAAAGCAAACGAGCCCAAAGTCTACTATCTTAGCCCCTTCCATCATAGAGTTCCACTAGCCATCTTCCGGCTTCGTCATGACACCCTCGCCATCATGTTTAATGGTAAGTACTGACGATAACAAAGCAAACGAGCCCAAAGTCTACTATCTTAGCCCCTTCCATCATAGAGTTCCACCAGACATCTTCCGGCTTCGTCATGAGACCCTCGACATCATGTTTAATGGTAAGTACTGACGATAACAAAGCAAACGAGCCCAAAGTCGACTATCTTAGCCCTTTCCATCATAGAGTTCTACCAGCCATCTTCCGGCTTCGTCATGAGACCCTCGCCATCATGTTTAATGGTAAGTACTGACGATAACAAAGCAAACGAGCCCAAACTCGACTATCTTAGGCCCTTCCAGCATAGAGTTCCACCAGCCATCTTCCGGCTCCGTCATGAGACCCTCGCCATCAGTTCTCATTGCTCCTGAGGGGCAACCACGTAACGTTTCGAACGCGCGTCAGGTAGATCCAACTCATTTTTCCATATAAAAATTGACATTTAGATCTAAACTGACGCGCGTACAAATGCGTTACGTGATCGACCTGCTTAGAAGCTTATAATATCAAAAATAATACTTACCCTGTTTTGCTGCGCATTACTGCTGTATTCATACACAATTGACATCGAAGTATTTTTAAGTGTCACAGCGCCACATTGAGACGTGCTCTCTCTCTGAGCTCTCGGGGGTGACTGAATATCATGAATATGTCATGCGTTGCTCGCGTATCATTTTGTTCCATAGTAATTTTATGTGGCGGATTTGAAGGGAGTTTTTAAAAAATCATATGAAAATAACCAAAGCACTGAAATGTTAGGATTGCATTCTTTTGTAGTTAATACATTGGAGATTCGTTTGAGTAGGATTATGAAACTAAAGTATCATTTTTTAAATTCAATTTTACCTAAACACCGACACACGTTCTTCTCATTTTTTGTGCAACTTTACGGAATTGTATTTATTAAACTGTAGATGATTTGAGAATATTTATAGTATATTATTGTAAACTCACTCTTTGTGATTATAATTACATATAATTTATATTTTATTGTAAAGAATTGTGAACTCCACCGTCGGAACGGTGACTGCCGTTTTTGCCGATTATGCTCGGCGCAGTCTTAGAGCCTGTTCACACTAGCGATTCTTTTCGGCGATTTATAGGTGCGCATGCACGCCGCGATCTCGCATCGCCTATAAATCGCCGAAAATAATCGCTAGTGTGAACAGGCTCTTAAACATGCGAACGGAACGAACGACAGTCGCACGCCGCACGCACCGAGTGTAGACGTGTCGCGCAGGTTTAGGTTCAAAATGGCGTCGGCGAACGAACGAGAGGTGGTTACCGAAATAATTGAACTGTATAGAGATCTTCCGTGTCTGTGGGACTTAACTAGTGAGGAATATAAGGAAACTAGCCAAAAAGAAATTTTTGTTTTTGTTCATCAATTGCACACAAAAGTGCAAAACAAACTCCAAACTTTTGAAATTTCGACAAGGGGCCATGGCGTTTCAATATTAGGTGTTTCGCGCACGTTTGCCCCGCACAAGCGTTTCATTCAAACACACTGAAGTTTAGGGCCGTTGTAAACCGTGTAGACAGCAGAGCTTCTACCTCGCTTCTACCAAGGTCTCGTGGCAGAAACCGCGGTTGTAAACCGTGTAGCACATGCTTAAGTAGGTTGGAAACTCGCGGATCGCAATAATGTGATAGATGTACAATATTGATTATAAATAATTGCTAAGCTAGTGTGTTTTATATGATGACGTAATGTGATTTAGCTAATAAAAAGTATATTTTTCTTAAAAGTTTAATTTTATTTTTTGTAAAATACATCTACTGTGCTTGCGGCCCATAGTCAACGAAGTTATGAATTTATAATGAATTTTAAAATATGCTCATCTGGCTGATAACTTGCTCCTAGGCGTAAAAGAACTAAATTCGCCGATTATAAATACTAATCTACGTGTACACAATATTTATTAAATCGACTACAGTACGAGGGCTGCTACTTATGTATCCGGAATCCAGGATTCCAACTTTCTTAAACATAATTTTTGACCTCCATGGTAAAATTTGAACTTTCTTTTAATACTCGCCGCTATCTTTTTTTTTCTTGAGTACGCTAGTCTTTTGTTTTTGGCGGGTTTAAAATGTTATCTCGTTGCAAGAATGGAACTTACTCGTGAAAATATTCGTGCTATGATTTATTACGATTTTCGGCGTGGCTTAACGCAACAACAATGCATAGATCAATTAACTTCGACTTTTGGTGATGAAGCTCCATCAAAAACTACTGTGTACTGGTTTAATGAGTTCAATCGTAGACGTAGTATGCTTACGGACGAAGTTAAGGAAGGTCGCCCGAAATCGGCCGTTGTACCACAAAATATTGAAGCAATGCGGAAACTTATAATGCATGACCGTCATGTTACGTATCGCGAGATAGAGGCAATTCTGGGGATATGTATGACGAGCATTAATAAGATATTACAAAAGCTGTTTATAATATCTACACAGGTGACGAATCTTGGATATATGCGTATGATCCCGAAACTAAACAGCAATCAACAGTGTGGGTGTTTCAAAATGAGCCGAACCCTACGAAAGTTACTCGTGCAAAAAGCACCTTGAAGCAAATGGTCGCCTGCTTTTTTGGTATGAATGGCCATGTGGCTACAGTGCCACTAGAAAATCGTAAAACGGTTAATTCGGAGTGGTACACTACCATTTGTTTGCCAGAAGTGTTTGAAGAAATACGTAAAGACAACCAGCGACGCAGAATCATTCTTCACCATGACAACGCCAGCTGTCATACATCACGCGAAAAAACTCGATTTTTGGAAGGTCAAAATATAGAATTAACGGGTCACCCACCCGTACAGCCCTGATTTTTATCTATTTCCAAATGTAAAGAATAAATTACGTGGTCAACGATTTTTGTCCCGTGAAGATGCGGTCGACGCGTTCAAACAACACGTTTTGGAGATACCTCAATCAGAGTGGCAAAAGTGCTTTAAAAATTGGTTTACACGTATGTCTAACTCTCTAACTCTCACTCAGTAAGAGGTTGACAAAAGCATGCTTCGCAATTTCACGCTTGACAAAAATGCTCAATGACCAATGTGTGAGAAATGCATACTTTGCCTACTTTCAATCAACAATTACCTATGGAATTGATATGTGGGGGCTGGCAGCAGATAGGCAAAGAATATTCATACTGCAAAAAAGGGTTATTAGGATAATGGCTAGGGTGCGGTGGGATACGCCTGCCCGTGACATATTTCGGGAGTTAAAAATTCTAACAGTTCCTAGCCTTTACATACTAGAAATTGCAAAAGTTGTTCGTAGGAACTTGCATCAATTTAAGCGACGTGGTCATAACAGTCGTAATAGAAATGACCTTCTCCCAAATAGGCACAGATTAAAGAAATCGGAGCAGTGTATATGGTACATAGGTCCCAAAATATATAACAGGTTGCCAAAAGACATTAAGCAGCCTGACATGTCTGAAAACATATTTATAAGTAAGTTAAAAGAATATTTAATAAATAAGGCTTTTTACTCCGTAGATGAATTCCTAAACAAAAATAATTAAGTTTATATAAGTACATAATAAGACATAAGAGATAAAATGAAATATGCAATATCTGTGACATGTAAATTACCTGACTTGTAACTTATGTTATCAATAAAAAACTGAACTGAACTGAACTGAACTGAAGTGTATGCAAAAGTGCATCGATCATCACGGAGAAAATTTTGAAAAACAATAAAACTATATTTAGTAATGTACGTTTGATTATTTTTTCTATTCCGGATACATAAGTAGCAGCCCTCGTACCTTTCATTTGGGAACACCAAAAATTAACTTTCAAAGTATATCAATTGCCGGTTGCCGCGGACTTGCGTTACGGAATTGGCCATAAATTACATATTTAGTATTGAACGACAACAAATTGCATATTTTTGGCAAGCTAATAAAATGTTTAATATTTTTTATGACATTAATCACGCTAAAGTATCTCTTTCTCGAATTATGATGGTAAGTAAGTTTTTCCCAAACGTTTGGTTGTACGTTATGAAGTTCAAGAAAACAATTATAGTACGTTAATGTGCTTTCGATTGATACCTCACACACAGCAATCAGTAAAATAGAACCCGAGATTTGAACAAAAATCGATGACCGTCGGCCGCCATCTTTGTGACGTCACAGCTATGTCCGTCCCCCTCTCCCTTAACTAAAACCGTTAGATTCGTACTCTGGAGAAAACAAGGAACACATCCATACCAGTTTTAGGTATATAGAAGACGTGTCCACGACTTCATCTTCATCATTTATCAATATTGGCCAATTTCCGCCGTACTATGAGGTCAATTATCATTTCTCAAAAAGTTAGTAATGGAATCCAAGAGCTGCCGTTACTGACCTCGGGTTTCTCACAGATGTGTAGCCGACGAGTCCCGTCAACTACCAGCTAATATTTTACCGTTAGACCCAAATGTATTTTCCCGTTACGGCCTAGCAATTAAGTACGTTACGTACGTACGTTAGCACTAAGAGATATTGTAAAAGCATAAAATATTTCGCAATGTTATTACCCCGAGTTGGGTCGAGACCGTTAAGTATTGTCTATCACCTTTGTCGGTTATCGGCATATTCAGAACTATTGTTTAACAGCCATTCTCTATTCATTTTGTACAACTATTGTTTACCTATTGTAAATCTACTTATTTTGTAAATCGTGAGAACTCCTGCCTCGCTAGACAGTCAGGTATCTTATACCGTTATCCGGGCGTGCCTCTGATATAATAGGGCACGTCGGAATAGGGAGCAGTGCATTCCACTTAGTTCGGTCACTCGCAATCAAGCAGTCACTCTGGTCTAGTCGAGTCGAGTTGTCACCTCCTCCTAGCTACCCACTACGACTGTGTTATTATTGTATCCGCTATTACAATAAACGATCTTCGATCTACAATATATTTTCTTAGGCAATATTCCCCATTGCTACCAGTATAGCCTAACCAGCAGTATTGCCTAAAGATGTATACAGATAGGAATCTGCAGAATTGGGCATCTCTACAGGAAATCTATGGAATTAGGTACAACTCTGCATAATCCGAGATACATGTCTCGTTCTGCACGTCTATCTAGGGACGGCCGCGACATACTCTCGATTTTTCTCGCACTTCTTATACCTCTTGTTCTAAGTGTTCTAATAAGAGAGAGACGGATAGTGCGAGAAAAATCGAGAGCTCGCGCGCCGTCTTGTGATAGCCGTGCTAACGATTCATTTGTCTGGAGCTGTGTGTGTCTTCCAGACAGATAAATGAAACGAAACCAAGTTATATTTTAGCTTTTAATAGAAATGCATTGTAAAAATCTATAAATATCGATAATGTTAACATTTTCAAGTAGATAACATAATACATTAATTAATTAATTTAATTAGTACTATATGCTAATAATAGTAATATTGCTCATGGGTACGTGACGTGAGGAACACCCTCATGGCCATTCAGTCCAGGTAAAGTACCTGTGTTCCGTTATACGAAGCTACAAGTCACAATTTTAAGTATAAATCATTCAATTTGCATTGTATTGTAACGTTTGACTAATAAAGTGTAGCCAGTGTGCCAGCTGTGACATGGCTGGTAAAGACTCCACTACACTACACAACGGGTCACCGTGGTCCGTCATACAGTAACAGTATGCAACCATGCGCCAAGCTAAACCTACTTTTAGCTCGTCCCAACTGCCTATCCTGTGCTGCGTCCGTCCTATCCTGCGGCCATGATGGTACTGATGGTAGGCGGTCGATGGTCGTGTAGGTAAACATTGCAACTCGTAGCTTCGCGGAATCGGCCACAGCTGCCTTTAAGACTATTTACTTTATTTCATTAATACGTACCTACACCTATGTACCTATGTACACAGTGGCATTGAAACGTCAGCGTGGTATCACATAAGAAATATTCATAATAACCAGGGCCCTTAATTTTCATGCCGATGACATCAATTTGACGTACAATAAAACTATTTGGGATCAGCCTATATGGAGCGTGACGTCAAATTGATGTCATCGGCATGAAAATTACGGGCCCTGATAATAACTCACAACACAACATTACATAGCCGGTATGGAATCCACGAACAACTATGACGACAAGCCGCGCGTCGGGGCCAACAGGGCATGGTTTGCTAAGACTTGTACGGAATTCCACCTTGAGTCCTTGAGCTCAGTTGCATCAACTCTCTTCTCATAGCTAGTTTTATTATGGTTTAGATATTTCCTTGTCTCTCTCCGGTCTCCTTGCGGCCCCGACCGCGTTCATTCAGCATAATGAAAAAGTAACTGCAATAGCCGTAACAGACGGGCAGATTTGGTCGGGGCAGAATCCCTGAGTTGGATCCCAAGCAAATCCTATCGCCCAGCCTGCAAACAATAATATTTATAATTTGTGTTCTTCGGTATTTAAAATAATACTAACTTACTACACGTTTTAAGAACTGTGCCTGCGGCGAAGACCGCAAGCGCGAGATCATAATTATAACATCATTCAGTTTTGACTTTACAACATTTTTCATGCACATTAATCTATAATATTATTTCAATTCATTCAATTTCAATATTTTTAACACAGAATACAACCAAGAACAGCTTGGGTTACTATCACCATTAAAGCCCACACCACACTGGCGCGGCCTGGCCGCGGCTGTCAAATTTACTTGACAGTAGCTGTCAAATTTACTATTGACCGCCACCGCAGGCCGCTCCAGTCTGTGAGAGGCTTGACGGAGACATTCTTCTTGTTTCGAGTCTTTAGATCGTTAGTGAGATTGTGATCCTTGTCATCATCAAAGGCCATTAGCCATTATACACCTAATTTGTCACGACAACCTAGAGACGCAGCTATATGATGGAAAGAGACGGCAAAGATTCAATTCATTCGCTTTGAAGGCGGTCGTTGTGACAAATTGAGAGGAGTATAGAACGCTTAAATTATCCCATGGCGTCGTGTAGACAACGCTGCGCGGAGTATCCACTGTCGGTGTCCGTAGCGTTGCAATAAGTTGCATGAATGGTCGGCAAACAGTGGTGTCGGTGGTGCCGTCAGCTACAAACAGATGTATCTAATTTTCGTCTTATTGCGTTGTATTAACTTGAAGACGACGAAGGGAGTGTTCTCCCTCATAATGCCTTAAAATTGCTCTGGTTCGAAACTTAAACCGAGGTATTATTTAAATGTATTCATCCTTTTAGCCTAATCTCGTACTCGATCCGACTCGATTTAGGAATCCTAATTTGGCGTAGGTACTAAATATTGCATAACGACACTTATCGACCTTCTAACCCAGACGAAAATTTATGTTTTTTAATTATTTTTATTAAATAAGTAGATATAAAGAAAAACGGAGATTAGAATCAGTAATACAAGTGTTACTATCAACGTAGCTAGGATTTAGAAACCCGCCCGGGATCCCACAGCGGGCAGGCAGACTCATCGCCAGTGCCAGGGGCGGTACAAAAAGTTAGAACGTCTGTTTTAAAATAATAGATTTTAAGGCGTCAAAGACAAATGAAAAACGTCTTATATATTATATTCACGAGGATAGTCGACTGATGGTTCGATATGTATAATTTCAACTAATCAGGCAGTATCGCAAATTGTTTAGTTAATTTCGGTTCTTTATTACATATGATACCGACTGGACCTCGTCAAACGTCCATTATTTAGCCCGCAGTAGACGTCGAACGCGGCCTCGCTGCGAGTGTGAAGTGTGTAGCGTTCTCCTTTGACGCTCGAAGCGTTCTCGAGAGGGCAACTCATATAATAATGCGTCAGTAATCTCCGAAATGCGACATGAGCAGAAGATACATACAATCGAAATTTTAGGTGCGAACTTTATAGCTTGAAAACGGGGGTCCTGTCTCTTGACCAAACAACTTTAGCCAAATCTATCATTTGACAAATGTTTCATACTCATACTCATTTATTTATAATGCACAAATACATTAAACGTCAAAAGGTTAATATTAGATTAAATTTAATTAGTTCACCTAATTTGACCTAATGCATTTTTCGTCGAAACAGTGGTATTTTCGGGTATTCTTTGAAGATCATCAAATAGAAGTCATTAGGTTAGGTTAGGTTTGTTTTTTAATAATCCTATAAAGCTTTCTATTTAAGAAAAAACCGGCCAAGAGCGTGTCGGGCCACGCGCAGTGTAGGGTTCCGTAGTTTTTCGTCCGTCACAGTAAGTGTCCCCACTTAAGCGTTAAAAAAAATGGGCTATTTGTTACATTGAGTTGACATATTAAGTACAAAACCCTAAAATCCTAAATCCGTTTTTTTTACTTTATTTGAAAGCACGTCATTTCAGAGTTTTCAGAGTATGAGAGGTGAAAAGAGTATTTGTATTGTATTGTATTGTACATTTTAGTCGTTATTTGTTATTCGGCACAAGTGCTTGTGTTGAAAGCCGAGCTAGCGAAGCGGGTTAGTTCAATGTGAGCGTTCCGCGTACAGCGACATCTATCGGCAAATTAAGTAAACTATTGCGCGCGAGCTTAAAGTATGGAAGAGGATTTTTATGGGATAATTCTTTATTGCGTGAACCGATTTTCACTGTTTTTTACTTTATTTGAAAGCACGTCATTTCATTGTAATTTTGTAGAAATTACAGGTACAATAAACACCTGCTTATTCGGTTAAATTACAAACTTAGTTCAGAAATTATTTAGTAATTTTTTTCAAAAACTATTCAACCTATCAAGTTCAAAATAATTTTCCTAGAAAGTTTTTATAGTTCTACTTTTGTTTTATTTTTCATATTTTTAAAACTTATGGTTCAAAAGTTAGAGGGAGGGGGACACATTTTTTTTTACTTCTGGAGCGATTATCTCCGAAAATATTAACATTATCAAAAAAATATTTTAGGAAACCCCTGCATTCATTTTTAAATACCTATCCAACAATATATCACACGTTAGGCTTGAAATGAAAAAAAACACCCCACGTTACGTATAGGGGATACCCTAATTAAAAAAAAAAACACTTTTTATTTTACCACTTTGTCGGCGTGATTGATATACATATTAGTACCAAATTTCAGCTTTCTAGTGCTAACGGTTACTGAGATTATCCGCGGACGGACGGACAGACAAAACGAAACTATAAGGGTTCCTAGTCGACTACGGAACCCTAAAAATGCATTAGGTCAAATGAAATTTTTGTCAAATGAAACATTTGGCCAAAAGTTGTTTGGTCTAACATTAGTGAACCTTGAAAACGCAATAGATGAGTGCGCCGGCAAGCATTGTTTTACGCCTCGGCCTCGTTATAAGCTTCGGGCACACTGTGCTGCGGCCGGACGCGTGCTGCGGAGCGCACGTGACCCCGCCGCGGCTCACGCGCCCGGGCCGGCCGGGCCGGCCGGGTCGGGCGCGTCGGGGTACATGTGGTTGGGCACCCAGAACTCCAGCGCCGAGTCGCACGTGCCGATGGCCAGGATCCCGTTCAGGTACCGCAGCTGCAACACGCGACGGAAAATAGATTAGTAGTACATTACTGCAGAGGCCGTGAAGTAAGGGATTGATGGACGAGCTTGGGGTAGAAGGCCGAGTCGTAGACGAGGCCGGATACAACGAGTCCAGCAATCCCTGTTCCATCCGAGGATTGTATAGTACTTTTCTCAAACGAGGTGAGGAAATATTAAAATTTGTGTAATTTGCCGCCTTTAAATATGCCATTTGTACAAGTCTTTCGAGTACCATGTTTAACCGCACATAAGTATAGTACCATAGATTTAGTTTTTTTTTTCGCAAGTATGCTCACAGAGTCTAGTGGTGGTTGGCAGTATGTAATTTTGTCCTTTGTCAGTTTAATATTAGTAAACAAATTTTAAAAGTTAGAGTAGCGGACAATAATGGTTTTACTTAGGGTTTTCATACATTACTTCTTGGTCTAACCTGTAATGTAGGGAGCCTTAAACAAGAAACTTCATGTCCTCATTTTGTGACATTAACGCATACATTTCCGAGCATGTTTGAGAAAATAATATTCTGTACACAACATGCCCGTTTACAAAGTACCCGCTGTAGTGTACCTGCGTGACGTCGAGCGTGGCGGAGTGTACGCGCACGTACTCGCGCGGCGGGCAGCTGTTGTACATGAACTGGCTCGCTGTAGACTAGTGCCGGTGTAGTGTACCTGCGTGACGTCGAGCGTGGCGGAGTGTACGCGCACGTACTCGCGCGGCGGGCAGCTGTTGTACATGAACTGGCTCGCTGTAGACTAGTGCCGGTGTAGTGTACCTGCGTGACGTCGAGCGTGGCGGAGTGTACGCGCACGTACTCGCGCGGCGGGCAGCTGTTGTACATGAACTGGCTCGCTGTAGACTAGTGCCGGTGTAGTGTACCTGCGTGACGTCGAGCGTGGCGGAGTGTACGCGCACGTACTCGTCGGCGGGCAGCTGTTGTACATGAACTGGCTCGCTGTAGACTAGTGCCGGTGTAGTGTACCTGCGTGACGTCAAGCGTGGCGGAGTGTACGCGCACGTACTCGTCGGCGGGCAGCTGTTGTACATGAACTGGCTCGCTGTAGACTAGTGCCGGTGTAGTGTACCTGCGTGACGTCAAGCGTGGCGGAGTGTACGCGCACGTACTCGTCGGCGGGCAGCTGTTGTACATGAACTGGCTCGCTGTAGACTAGTGCCGGTGTAGTGTACCTGCGTGACGTCGAGCGTGGCGGAGTGTACGCGCACGTACTCGTCGGCGGGCTGCTGTTGTACATGAACTGGCTCGCTGTAGACTAGTGCCGGTGTAGTGTACCTGCGTGACGTCGAGCGTGGCGGAGTGTACGCGCACGTACTCGTCGGCGGGCAGCTGTTGTACATGAACTGGCTCGCTGTAGACTAGTGCCGGTGTAGTGTACCTGCGTGACGTCAAGCGTGGCGGAGTGTACGCGCACGTACTCGTCGGCGGGCAGCTGTTGTACATGAACTGGCTCGCTGTAGACTAGTGCCGGTGTAGTGTACCTGCGTGACGTCAAGCGTGGCGGAGTGTACGCGCACGTACTCGTCGGCGGGCAGCTGTTGTACATGAACTGGCTCGCTGTAGACTAGTGCCGGTGTAGTGTACCTGCGTGACGTCAAGCGTGGCGGAGTGTACGCGCACGTACTCGTCGGCGGGCAGCTGTTGTACATGAACTGGCTCGCTGTAGACTAGTGCCGGTGTAGTGTACCTGCGTGACGTCGAGCGTGGCGGAGTGTACGCGCACGTACTCGTCGGCGGGCAGCTGTTGAACATGAACTGGCTCGCTGTAGACTAGTGCCGGTGTAGTGTACCTGCGTGACGTCGAGCGTGGCGGAGTGTACGCGCACGTACTCGTCGGCGGGCAGCTGTTGTACATGAACTGGCTCGCTGTAGACTAGTGCCGGTGTAGTGTACCTGCGTGACGTCGAGCGTGGCGGAGTGTACGCGCACGTACTCGTCGGCGGGCAGCTGTTGAACATGAACTGGCTCGCTGTAGACTAGTGCCGGTGTAGTGTACCTGCGTGACGTCGAGCGTGGCGGAGTGTACGCGCACGTACTCGTCGGCGGGCTGCTGTTGAACATGAACTGGCTCGCTGTAGACTAGTGCCGGTGTAGTGTACCTGCGTGACGTCGAGCGTGGCGGAGTGTACGCGCACGTACTCGTCGGCGGGCAGCTGTTGAACATGAACTGGCTCGCTGTAGACTAGTGCCGGTGTAGTGTACCTGCGTGACGTCGAGCGTGGCGGAGTGTACGCGCACGTACTCGTCGGCGGGCAGCTGTTGAACATGAACTGGCTCGCTGTAGACTAGTGCCGGTGTAGTGTACCTGCGTGACGTCGAGCGTGGCGGAGTGTACGCGCACGTACTCGTCGGCGGGCAGCTGTTGTACATGAACTGGCTCGCTGTAGACTAGTGCCGGTGTAGTGTACCTGCGTGACGTCGAGCGTGGCGGAGTGTACGCGCACGTACTCGTCGGCGGGCAGCTGTTGAACATGAACTGGCTCGCTGTAGACTAGTGCCGGTGTAGTGTACCTGCGTGACGTCGAGCGTGGCGGAGTGTACGCGCACGTACTCGTCGGCGGGCAGCTGTTGTACATGAACTGGCTCGCTGTAGACTAGTGCCGGTGTAGTGTACCTGCGTGACGTCGAGCGTGGCGGAGTGTACGCGCACGTACTCGTCGGCGGGCAGCTGTTGAACATGAACTGGCTCGCTGTAGACTAGTGCCGGTGTAGTGTACCTGCGTGACGTCGAGCGTGGCGGAGTGTACGCGCACGTACTCGTCGGCGGGCAGCTGTTGTACATGAACTGGCTCGCTGTAGACTAGTGCCGGTGTAGTGTACCTGCGTGACGTCGAGCGTGGCGGAGTGTACGCGCACGTACTCGTCGGCGGGCTGCTGTTGAACATGAACTGGCTCGCTGTAGACTAGTGCCGGTGTAGTGTACCTGCGTGACGTCGAGCGTGGCGGAGTGTACGCGCACGTACTCGTCGGCGGGCAGCTGTTGAACATGAACTGGCTCGCTGTAGACTAGTGCCGGTGTAGTGTACCTGCGTGACGTCGAGCGTGGCGGAGTGTACGCGCACGTACTCGTCGGCGGGCTGCTGTTGTACATGAACTGGCTCGCTGTAGACTAGTGCCGGTGTAGTGTACCTGCGTGACGTCGAGCGTGGCGGAGTGTACGCGCACGTACTCGTCGGCGGGCAGCTGTTGAACATGAACTGGCTCGCTGTAGACTAGTGCCGGTGTAGTGTACCTGCGTGACGTCGAGCGTGGCGGAGTGTACGCGCACGTACTCGTCGGCGGGCAGCTGTTGAACATGAACTGGCTCGCTGTAGACTAGTGCCGGTGTAGTGTACCTGCGTGACGTCGAGCGTGGCGGAGTGTACGCGCACGTACTCGTCGGCGGGCAGCTGTTGTACATGAACTGGCTCGCTGTAGACTAGTGCCGGTGTAGTGTACCTGCGTGACGTCGAGCGTGGCGGAGTGTACGCGCACGTACTCGTCGGCGGGCAGCTGTTGAACATGAACTGGCTCGCTGTAGACTAGTGCCGGTGTAGTGTACCTGCGTGACGTCGAGCGTGGCGGAGTGTACGCGCACGTACTCGTCGGCGGGCAGCTGTTGTACATGAACTGGCTCGCTGTAGACTAGTGCCGGTGTAGTGTACCTGCGTGACGTCGAGCGTGGCGGAGTGTACGCGCACGTACTCGTCGGCGGGCTGCTGTTGTACATGAACTGGCTCGCTGTAGACTAGTGCCGGTGTAGTGTACCTGCGTGACGTCGAGCGTGGCGGAGTGTACGCGCACGTACTCGTCGGCGGGCTGCTGTTGTACATGAACTGGCTCGCTGTAGACTAGTGCCGGTGTAGTGTACCTGCGTGACGTCGAGCGTGGCGGAGTGTACGCGCACGTACTCGTCGGCGGGCTGCTGTTGTACATGAACTGGCTCGCTGTAGACTAGTGCCGGTGTAGTGTACCTGCGTGACGTCGAGCGTGGCGGAGTGTACGCGCACGTACTCGTCGGCGGGCTGCTGTTGTACATGAACTGGCTCGCTGTAGACTAGTGCCGGTGTAGTGTACCTGCGTGACGTCGAGCGTGGCGGAGTGTACGCGCACGTACTCGTCGGCGGGCAGCTGTTGTACATGAACTGGCTCGCTGTAGACTAGTGCCGGTGTAGTGTACCTGCGTGACGTCGAGCGTGGCGGAGTGTACGCGCACGTACTCGTCGGCGGGCTGCTGTTGTACATGAACTGGCTCGCTGTAGACTAGTGCCGGTGTAGTGTACCTGCGTGACGTCGAGCGTGGCGGAGTGTACGCGCACGTACTCGTCGGCGGGCAGCTGTTGTACATGAACTGGCTCGCTGTAGACTAGTGCCGGTGTAGTGTACCTGCGTGACGTCGAGCGTGGCGGAGTGTACGCGCACGTACTCGTCGGCGGGCAGCTGTTGTACATGAACTGGCTCGCTGTAGACTAGTGCCGGTGTAGTGTACCTGCGTGACGTCGAGCGTGGCGGAGTGTACGCGCACGTACTCGTCGGCGGGCAGCTGTTGTACATGAACTGGCTCGCTGTAGACTAGTGCCGGTGTAGTGTACCTGCGTGACGTCGAGCGTGGCGGAGTGTACGCGCACGTACTCGTCGGCGGGCAGCTGTTGTACATGAACTGGCTCGCTGTAGACTAGTGCCGGTGTAGTGTACCTGCGTGACGTCGAGCGTGGCGGAGTGTACGCGCACGTACTCGTCGGCGGGCAGCTGTTGTACATGAACTGGCTCGCTGTAGACTAGTGCCGGTGTAGTGTACCTGCGTGACGTCGAGCGTTGCGGAGTGTACGCGCACGTACTCGCGCGGCGGGCAGCTGTTGTACATGAACTGGCTCGCTGTAGACTAGTGCCGGTGTAGTGTACCTGCGTGACGTCGAGCGTGGCGGAGTGTACGCGCACGTACTCGCGCGGCGGGCAGCTGTTGTACATGAACTGGCTCGCTGTAGACTAGTGCCGGTGTATTGTACCTGCGTGACGTCGAGCGTGGCGGAGTGTACGCGCACGTACTCGTCGGCGGGCAGCTGTTGTACATGAACTGGCTCGCTGTAGACTAGTGCCGGTGTAGTGTACCTGCGTGACGTCGAGCGTGGCGGAGTGTACGCGCACGTACTCGTCGGCGGGCAGCTGTTGTACATGAACTGGCTCGCTGTAGACTAGTGCCGGTGTAGTGTACCTGCGTGACGTCGAGCGTGGCGGAGTGTACGCGCACGTACTCGCGCGGCGGGCAGCTGTTGTACATGAACTGGCTCGCTGTAGACTAGTGCCGGTGTATTGTACCTGCGTGACGTCGAGCGTGGCGGAGTGTACGCGCACGTACTCGTCGGCGGGCAGCTGTTGTACATGAACTGGCTCGCTGTAGACTAGTGCCGGTGTAGTGTACCTGCGTGACGTCGAGCGTGGCGGAGTGTACGCGCACGTACTCGTCGGCGGGCTGCTGTTGTACATGAACTGGCTCGCTGTAGACTAGTGCCGGTGTAGTGTACCTGCGTGACGTCGAGCGTGGCGGAGTGTACGCGCACGTACTCGTCGGCGGGCAGCTGTTGTACATGAACTGGCTCGCTGTAGACTAGTGCCGGTGTAGTGTACCTGCGTGACGTCGAGCGTGGCGGAGTGTACGCGCACGTACTCGTCGGCGGGCAGCTGTTGTACATGAACTGGCTCGCTGTAGACTAGTGCCGGTGTAGTGTACCTGCGTGACGTCGAGCGTGGCGGAGTGTACGCGCACGTACTCGCGCGGCGGGCAGCTGTTGTACATGAACTGGCTCGCTGTAGACTAGTGCCGGTGTAGTGTACCTGCGTGACGTCGAGCGTGGCGGAGTGTACGCGCACGTACTCGCGCGGCGGGCAGCTGTTGTACATGAACTGGCTCGCTGTAGACTAGTGCCGGTGTAGTGTACCTGCGTGACGTCGAGCGTGGCGGAGTGTACGCGCACGTACTCGCGCGGCGGGCAGCTGTTGTACATGAACTGGCTCGCTGTAGACTAGTGCCGGTGTAGTGTACCTGCGTGACGTCGAGCGTGGCGGAGTTTACGCGCACGTACTCGCGCGGCGGGCAGCTGTTGTACATGAACTGGCTCGCTGTAGACTAGTGCCGGTGTAGTGTACCTGCGTGACGTCGAGCGTGGCGGAGTGTACGCGCACGTACTCGCGCGGCGGGCAGCTGTTGTACATGAACTGGCTCGCTGTAGACTAGTGCCGGTGTAGTGTACCTGCGTGACGTCGAGCGTGGCGGAGTGTACGCGCACGTACTCGCGCGGCGGGCAGCTGTTGTACATGAACTGGCTCGCTGTAGACTAGTGCCGGAGTAGTGTACCTGCGTGACGTCGAGCGTGGCGGAGTGTACGCGCACGTACTCGTCGGCGGGCTGCTGTTGTACATGAACTGGCTCGCTGTAGACTAGTGCCGGTGTAGTGTACCTGCGTGACGTCGAGCGAGGCGGAGTGTACGCGCACGTACTCGCGCGGCGGGCAGCTGTTGTACATGAACTGGCTCGCTGTAGACTAGTGCCGGTGTAGTGTACCTGCGTGACGTCGAGCGTGGCGGAGTGTACGCGCACGTACTCGCGCGGCGGGCAGCTGTTGTACATGAACTGGCTCGCTGTAGACTAGTGCCGGTGTAGTGTACCTGCGTGACGTCGAGCGTGGCGGAGTGTACGCGCACGTACTCGTCGGCGGGCTGCTGTTGAACATGAACTGGCTCGCTGTAGACTAGTGCCGGTGTAGTGTACCTGCGTGACGTCGAGCGTGGCGGAGTGTACGCGCACGTACTCGTCGGCGGGCTGCTGTTGAACATGAACTGGCTCGCTGTAGACTAGTGCCGGTGTAGTGTACCTGCGTGACGTCGAGCGTGGCGGAGTGTACGCGCACGTACTCGCGCGGCGGGCAGCTGTTGTACATGAACTGGCTCGCTGTAGACTAGTGCCGGTGTAGTGTACCTGCGTGACGTCGAGCGTGGCGGAGTGTACGCGCACGTACTCGTCGGCGGGCTGCTGTTGTACATGAACTGGCTCGCTGTAGACTAGTGCCGGTGTAGTGTACCTGCGTGACGTCGAGCGTGGCGGAGTGTACGCGCACGTACTCGCGCGGCGGGCAGCTGTTGTACATGAACTGGCTCGCTGTAGACTAGTGCCGGTGTAGTGTACCTGCGTGACGTCGAGCGTGGCGGAGTGTACGCGCACGTACTCGCGCGGCGGGCAGCTGTTGTACATGAACTTGATCTCGCCGCGGTCCGAGCACAGCACCAGCCCCGCTGATGATTGCAGGCACCCCGTGATCTACACAAACACGCCACAAACACAAAGATGGTTCAAATCCTACTAATATTATAAATGCGAAAGTTTAGATGTTTGTTACTCAATCACGCTTAAACGACTGAACCGATTTGAATGAAATTTTGCACGAAGATAGTTTATAGCCTGGATTAAAATATAGGATAGTTTTTATCCCGGGTCCACGCGGACGAAGTCGCGGGCGGAAGCTAGTGTTTCATAAACCCTAAATGTTATATAATCCAGACGATCTGCCAGACGATGTGGTCGCAGCTCTCAGTGTCAACCAATTCAAGAACAAATTAGACAAGCACATTTGTACAAAAAAGAAAATTAAAGCTCAACAATTCTATACCTAAAGTTAATTGGATAAATGTATTATCAGTTGTTTCAACTGCCTGCCTGATAATAAATAAATGAATAAATAATTCCCAGGAGGTATTAGATTGCGCTCTATTCACAGGATACCCCACCGGCACAGCACACGATCGCTTGTATAATCAACATAGGCATTCGTCCCTTACTCACTAGAAAGTGTAAGAGCGAGTGAAACGAATTCTTTAAGTCGGACAATGCGCGAATATTATACATATGTTATATAATAAAAGAAGAAGTGCTGACTGATCATCAACGCAAAGCCGAAACTGCGTGACAATGCAATATTATGATGACGAGGAGCTGATCTGATGATGAACCTGGAAGGTGGTCATAGGAACTCCGTAATATAAACACATAACCCCATCGAGTTTGGGCTCGTTAGAATCGTCTCAATGAGTAGTTGATGATGGTGTACAGAAAAGTACAGTCGGCAATAAAAGCTTGTACCAAAAATGAATTTTTTGACAGAAACCTGTTTATAATAGGTACTACAATACTTCCGATTATACAATAATACATATGTATAAACGGAAGTTGATAAACGAGAAGTCCCTATGACCGCTCAAAAGTGCTACGATATAATATAATCTTTTTCATTTTGATTTATCGATAACAAGTATCGACCTTAGCCACAGCATTTGAGTAGCGAACCTTCGGGAAATTTGCTGTGCATTCACGATCTGAGTAGCAAAATAATACACAATAACAATGACAATAATCTGTGCAAGAAGTATGCTTATTATTGCTCATGTTCGGCGACACGGGAACGCCCACTCACCACTTCTAATGGATTCTTTATTCCGTGTGCACACCCGACAGCCGCCCGTAGCGTCTCTCACACTGCCGAATGCTTTCTCTTCCGCGCGACCGCGCAGTAATATAAATTGATAACTAAGCTGTCTATCTTAAACAATATTTATATTTGTAAAAACGGAAGTTTTCAATTTAAATTTAGCAATTTAAATAAAATAAAAAATAAAAAACCGTTTATTGCCACATCTTAAAGTTACAGCTAAGCTAAAAAACTAAACTTAGTAATCTTAAAATTAGATAGAATTTGAATTTGAGAGAACTAGCAATAGTAACTTAATTGTGTGGGCAATGGGTGCCAGTCTCAGCCTTAGCCAGATTGGTGGTATATATCCTGCGCTGATTTTCAGACAGGCCCTTTCCTATGCATAGGTCGGCCCTGTTAAAAAAAAACAAATATAAAAGATAAACATGTATGCAGCACACTGCTACGGGGTTGTGTGTGTGTGTGTGTATGTGTGTGTGTGTGTGTGTGTGTGTGTGTGTGTGTGTGTGTGTGTACGTGCAGTTCTATTATTAAGTCATATATTCTTGTTTACAAAATACAATAAATAAAATAAAAAATTAACTAACTCATCGCACTGTTACGTTTTACGCTTAATACCTGAACGGATTTTGATGAAATTTTCCGTACAGATAATTTGAGACCCTTGGAAGAATAAAGGATAGTTTTTATCAAATCAAATCAAATCAATATATATGTCGGAAATCATTCCTTAAATTGGTCGAACATTGTTTGGGTCGGCGATAATTAAGGTTCTGCCTACAATAATTTAATAGCAATATTTTTTTTAAGACGTAACAAGTTCTACGCGGACGAAGTCGCGGGTAACAGCTTGTACTGCACTACTTTGCAATGATGAATCGGTCAGGTCTTTTTCTTATATGTATATAGATTTATGTGCGGGTTTTTAGGGTTCCGTACATACAGAGGAAAAAACGGAACCCATATAGGATCACTTTGATGACCGTCTGTCTGTTTGTCTAGATTTTTTTATTTTCGGTAACGTGTGGAAGTAATAAGTAAAGGATAATTATTAAATAAGGGATAAAACTGGCCAAGACCGAGTCAGATTTACGCAGAGGTGAAACGCGCCGGGTGGCTGCGGGATTAGACGGGGCCTCGGAGACACAATTGTAACCCAGGCTTTTTAAATAGGAGTACGAAGATATTTAGGTATCGAATTGAAATTAAAACCATATACTCAGATCTACAGTCCCTTGAAGCTGGGAAAAACAAACTTCTAAGTTAACGTAACAAAAAGCTACGGCCAGGCTCGCAAAAACGTATACTTCGACACTCTCAAGGGAAAAAATATGAAATATGACAAGTAATATCATCAACTACTCAAAATCATCCAGAATAGAATTAGACCAATAGCCGAAAGATTTTTGATGAACTGAAATTGTTGACCTTACCATCGCTATATATACTTGAAGTAACTAAGTTCGTAAAGTCAAACCCTTCTTTATTCCGAATTTTAAAAGATACATGCAAATTTAATACGAGGTACCCCTTAAGATTAGTTGCACCTAAAACGATCACCAAAAATTGCAGTAGTAATAGTTACTGCATGTGTATACGAATATACGACCAGGTTCCAGAGACCATAAAACATACGCCATATAAAGCTTGCACTCGTCTATCAACACTCTACAACTGGCTATTGCAGAAGAAATTCTACAGTGTTAAAGAATTCCTATCGCTGCGAAATCAATGATGCATGACTTTACTACCAATAAATTTACTATTAAATATTTTTTGACACTGTACTATAATATTATACTAATCATGTTAATTTTTAAATTTATTACTGTAAGATTATAACGTTGTGACATAAATTGTGCTCCTTTGAGATTTGTATGCCTATGAGGCAAAATAGTTGGATCTAATTGCATACCTAACCTGACATATTGTTGTACACTATTTTATGCAAATAAACTTACTTACTTACTTACAACTTTAAAGATATTTAGGACCAGACCAGTACGGATTTAGAGAACAAAAGGGTACGAGAGAAGCCATACTTGCATTGAGACTATTAGTTGACCGCCGATTAGAGTCAGATTTAGATACTTATATAGCTTATATAGATCTTGAAAAAGCTTTTGATACAGTCGACTGGAACAAAATGATGAAAGTCTTGAAAGAAGCAGGCCTAGATTATCGAGACCAAAGAATTATATTAGAGCTGTACAGGGAACAACAAACCACAGTAGTAATTAAAGAACAGAAAGGAATCGCAAAAATACGTCAAGGAGTTCGTCAGGGGTGCCCACTTTCGCCAATAATTTTTAACATATTTATTGAAAATGCAATAAGAAAATGAACAGTCTAGTACAGGAGGGGTTAAAATTAATGGGAAAAATGATAAATTTATACGCTTTGGGAAACACTTGCAGCACCCACAAAAAAGTCAGAAAAACCTTAAACATGACAAGCTGTTTTTAACCTGGGTCAAAATACATGCCTGCTTTGTATGTCCCACAAGCATTCCATGGCCTGAATGTTTTGTAGTTAGCTGTTATTGTTCTTTGTTTAAATTCTTAGAATATTACTCCATGTTGTAGTATCTGGTTTAGCAGTAAGTCTCATAGTATAGTTTTAGTTTTAATGGTCAACGTTTACTTGTTTTCACAGAATGTTTTGCATCAACACGCGTTAGTTGTCACCTGTAGTTATGTAATGTCAATAATTGTCAACCCAAATTTAGTACCTTTTTTCTTTTTCTTTTTAAAAATTAAGTGGCAGGTGTCTTTTTTTGTTTTTATTTATTGATTTTTATTTTTAATGAGTTTGTGTTCTTCGTTATTTGTATTGTTTTTGTAATTTGCCATTTGTCCTTGTGTGTGATCGTGGCGTCATTGTTCCGTCCTCACCTCACCAAATGGCCACAACGGAAGACCAGCGCTGGCGTTGCCAGCATTACGCTGAGTTGTGACCATTTCGTGGCAAATGTGTATGTGCGTACGTGTCCACTCCACAGTTTGTCTTTTTTTTTGTTGCCATGAATAAAATGTTTTCTTTCTTTCTTTCTTTCTTTCTTTACATAGCAGCAGTTGCTGAAGATAAAAAAAGAACTCCAGGCATTGCTGACTTCTATGAACATAACTTTTTCGGAATCGGGGCTCAAAATGAACGCAAGCAAAACTAAAACTCTAGTGGTATCGAAAAGAGCAGTCGTCGCTACAATTTCCTTAGGCAATACAGCATTTGAACAAGTAAAAAAATTTAAATATTTGGGCAGCATTATTACCGATGATTCTAAATGTACACCTGATATTGTTGCCAGGATAGCCATGGCCAAGCAAGCATTTAATTTAAAAAGACCGTTGCTCACAGCTAAAATATCACGCTCAACTCGGAAGAAACTGGTTAAGGTGTACATCTGGAGCATTGCTCTCTACGGCTGCGAAACGTGGACCATCCATGACGCAACGGGACAGGGAAAGATTGCAAGCCTTTGAGATGTGGTGTTGGCGGAGGTCAGAAAAGATCAGTTGGACGGAGAAAAAGAACGGAGAAACGAATGAAGAGGTTTTGTGTATAGTCAATGAAAACAGAAGTTTATTAAAAGTTATTGAAAACAGAAAAGGAAAAATTATAGGACATCTACTTCGTCACGATGACTTCATTAAAGTTATAATAGAGGGAAAGAAGAAGGAAGAAGAAAAAGAGGAAGACCACGAAGAGCTTACATGGAGCAGTTAAAAGAAAATATTGATGTTGAATCGTATAGTTGAAGGAAAAGGCAGAGAATAGAACAGAACGGAAATTACTCCACCGACATGAGCCAAGCTCTTAAATATATGACTATGAATATCATCAACTACAAGTACAGGGAAAAATCTGAAAACATATGTAATAAAATCATAAAAAAATATAGTCTTTATTTAAAGTAGGTGTAATCAATCATCGAGGGCGGAGGATATTTGTACGGAACCCTGGATGGGCGAGGCGAGTCCGACTCGGCCGGTTTTTAATAATATCTATATAAATAACAGAATGTGTTATTATTGTTTAATATCGGCAAAACTCAGGGAAACTTATCGCAAGATGTGTAGGAGGCCTACTAGACAAGTGGCCATCTTTATCGTAAGCAGTGCTATAGAGCATACCTACCTACTTATAGAGGTAATTGATGAAAGGCGATGGAGGATTGATTTATTAATTTTTTTTGATACGATATGATGGACTCCGGCATACCTACTTACCCTTTTTTACCTTTACTCAAACAAAACAATTTGTTTATAATATGTATACTTGTTGTGTGTTGGTCTCAAGATACAGCAGAGATGTTTAACCTTATGGCAGCTCCATACTACAAGGTAAAGTCACAGTTGACCTACGTACGAATAGTACTATCGACAACACAGCTAACTGACCATCGGTGCACCTTAAGTGGTAGAAATTAAGCAACTACTCACTAGAGTCTGCTCAAATGAAATATCGGAACCGCAATCCAGCACTCCTAAAAAACTGCCTAACCGGAGTACTGTGAATAAGAAGTTAAATAAACCCAGGAAACAGCGCACCAATGCACATTCTTCAGGTGATAAGACTCAGCCATCGCAGCTCGCTAACCCCCCGCAAGGGCCGCGTGATATACCGCTTGACCCGGGCCACTCGCCTACGTCACCGCGGTCGCTAGCACTCACCCGCATCTGCAATAATTATGACGGCGGCTGCTCGGCTCATCCCGTGTCGAGTTATCGAGACATAGTGATTAGCCAGTGCCAAACAAATATCGACGCTACACATAAAGCAATTGAGGTTGAGAATGGGTTGTCACGAGATAACGATTACACTTTAGTGGTATCTAAAAAGCGTTCTAAACTTACTAAACGCAAAGGCAATATGTGCGGCGTTGCGCCGAGTTCCAGCAAAATAATAGTGGCGGAGCTACATGCAGCTATTTATGTATCGAGACTAGCTAAAACATCAACCGAGCAGGACTTAAAGGAGTATGTACCTACAAGAAAGAGGCGAGGAATGCCTTGAGGTTCTAATGCTAAAACCAAAACACGAAACATCGTTTAAGTCGTACAAAATTACTAGGTATACCTAAAAGCAAACTGAACACATTTTTGTGCAGCAGTTTTTGGCCGAAAGGAATTATTTTTTTAATTATCTAATTATATTTATTTAATTATCGGAGATATCGTGACAGTTTTGCTAAGCCCCAGGCTGGAACAGCGTTACCGAACAAATAAGACCGTATTTATTTATACAAATACTATGGATAGTACTCGAAGTAATAATAATAATCTCACCAAGACGACTATGGTTTCATATAACTGTATAAGTCGATTAAAAGATCAGCGGCATATGTGCGAGACCTATGCAAAGACTCCGATATTATAGCATTACAGGAAACTTGGCTGCTTCCTCACGATCTAGATTTCGTGCATAGAATGGACCCAGACTTTGCGTGCACTGCGACATCGTCGGTCGACACGTCAGCTGGGGTGTTGCGAGGTCGGCCGTATGGTGGCCTCGCCTTGCTGTGGAGGAAATCGAGGTTCCCGGTCCCCGTCACAGTTGTCAAGTGTAAAAGTGATAGGATAAATGCCATACGTATTGTTCTAGAGGATAGGTCAATACTAATCCTAAATATGTACATGCCGACTGACCAGCCTGATAACCTCGAGGAATTCACAGCATGTCTCGCCGCCGGAAGTGCGATAGTTGAGGAGAGTGATGTACAGGTCGCTTTTCTTCTGGGAGATTTCAATGCTCACCCGAGCGCGAGCTTCGGTCAAGAGCTCTTTAGTTTCTGTGCGGAAGAGGAATGGCTGTGCGCGGACGTTGAAAAACTTGGTCTAGATTCGGGGTCATTTACATTCATTAGTGATGCTAATGACGCGCACCGGTGGTTGGATCACTGCATTAGTACAAAAGCCGCGACACTATACAATCTATAAATATTATAGATGATGTATCGTGGTCGGACCATTTTCCCTTGCGCATAATATGTGATCTAAACCTCGCTAAAAAGCTAGTGCTTTTTAGCGAGGTTTAGATCACGCCTGGTGGTGTAGTCACCACCAGGCGTGACACGGGGAGGGAGGGCGTACTCTGGGACGTTAGAGACTGTAAGCAAATAAGCGCATATATGTCTTTCTGTGATATGTTTTTTGACTAAAGTTAATGATATCTTTATTGCACTTCAACTGCTGGCTTGTTGCTGGTAAGCCGTCCTCGCGTCCGTTACTCGAAAGCATGCGCGTGAGCCGAAGGGCTTTTAAAAACAAACTGCGCTGGTGTCAGAACAATGAAGAAAAAATTAGATTGGATATTTTAGCAGCCTATAGAAAAAGTAAAATTTTTGTAAAATTTTGGAATCAAATCAAGAAATTTAACTTTAAACAAGCCCTACCAGTGAGCGTTGACGGTTTACAGCAGCCAGCGCAGATAGCCAGTATCTTCAGTGATAGGTATGCGTCATAATCACACTGTGGTAGCTCAACCAGCGAACCCAATTCGTTTCTCTTCTAAAAAAATCGCGAAAGTGGTTGAGTGCATGACACGCGGTAAATCACCCGGTCACGATGACCTCAGCCTTGAGCATATACTGTATGCAGGTGACGCAATATATAACAAGCTCAGCACTCTACCTAGTCGGCTCATAAGTTCTGTCACTGGCCTTTAAAATTTAAATTTGGAACTCCTAAAACAAAAACCGTTGTGCATTTGAATTTCGAATCTTTTTCAAATATTTGAGTAGTATAATTTTGCAATTTTCTGTTTTCTTCAACATGGAGTGGACGCTTAAAGATAGCCGTACCGCAATAATTGCACTATATCGTTGTGGTCACTCGCCGACTAAAATTTTTAAGCTACTTGAAAATTTAAAATTCTCTCTAAGATTTGTGTATCGTACCATAGAAATATACAGTGAGGTCTCTAGTTTAAATGACAAGAAAAGAAGCGGTCGTCCGCGTACAGCTAGGACTCCAGCGGTTGTACAAGCAATTAGGGCACGCATTGCCAGAAATCCCGCTAGGAAACAAAAAGTTATGGCCCTCCAGATGGGTTTGAGCAGAAACACGGTGAAAAGAGTGCTTAATCAAGACATGAGACTTCGTGCTTATAAACGAAAAACTGGCCATCTTCTCAATGGTCGGCTTAAGACTGCGCCGAGCATAATCGGCAAAAACGGCAGTCACCGTTTCGACGGTGGAGTTCACAATTCTTTACAATAAAATATAAATTATATGTAATTATAATCACAAAGAGTGAGTTTACAATAATAAACTATAAATATTCTCAAATCATCTACAGTTTAATAAATACAATTCCGTAAAGTTGCACAAAAATGAGAAGAACGTGTGTCGGCGTTTAGGTAAAATTGAATAAAAATAAATATACTTTAGTTTCATAATCCTACTCAAACGAATCTCCAATGTATTAACTACAAAAGAATTCAATCCTGACATTTCAAAGTGCTTTGGTTATTTACTTATGATTTTTTAAAAACGCCCTTCAAATCCGCCATATAAAATTACTATGGAACAAAATTATGAAATATAATACGCGAGCAACGCATGACATATTCAGTCACCCCCGAGAGCTCAGAGAGAGAGCACGTCTCAATGCGGCGCTGTGACACTTAAAAATACTTCGATGTCAACTGTGTATGAATACAGCAGTAATACGCAGCAAAACAGGGTAAGTATTATTTTTGATATTATAAGCTTCTAAGCAGGTCGATCACGTAACGCATTGTACGCGCATCAGTTTAGATCTAAATGTCAATTTTTATATGGAAAAATGAGACTTGTATCTACCTGACGCGCGTTCGAAACGTTACGTGGTTGCCCCTCAGGAGCAACGAGAACTGATGGCGAGGGTCTCATGACGGAGCCGGAAGATGGCTGGTGGAACTCTATGATGGAAGGGGCTAAGATAGTCGAGTTTGGGCTCGTTTGCTTTGTTATCGTCAGTACTTACCATTAAACATGACGGCGAGGGTCTCATGACGGAGCCGGAAGATGGCTGGTGGAACTCTATGATGGAAGGGGCTAAGATAGTCGAGTTTGGGCTCGTTTGCTTTGTTATCGTCAGTTCTTACCATTAAACATGATGGCGAGGGTCTCATGACGAAGCCGGAAGATGGCTGGTGGAACTCTATGATGGAAGGGGCTAAGATAGTCGAGTTTGGGCTCGTTTGCTTTGTTATCGTCAGTTCTTACCATTAAACATGATGGCGAGGGTCTCATGACGAAGCCGGAAGATGGCTGGTGGAACTCTATGATGGAAGGGGCTAAGATAGTCGAGTTTGGGCTCGTTTGCTTTGTTATCTTGAGTACTTACCATTAAACATGATGGTGAGGGTCTCATGATGAAGCCGGAAGATGGCTAGTGGAACTATATGATGGAAGCGGCTAAGATAGTAGATTTCAAACTCAAGCTCGTTAGCTTATTCCTGTATAGTCTCTATAGTCAGTTATTAAATCAAAAAAATATTAGACAGGTATTTCTTATTTTTTCAATTAAAAAAAAAGTAATGAAGATATAGCCCGTTAAAGTTCCGCGTGACGTCACGCCGTGCCACACTTTTTACCACAACTGACGTCACGAGTCCGCAGCTCTGAACTTTGACGTGCTTTTTCTGTAATTTTTTTTCCTTGACAAAAGAAAACATACGTGTCCAACATTTAGTGATAAATGATAATAGAGGAAACATTTAACCTATTGATGGTGCACCAACTATTTATTGTTTTAGTTAAGGGGTTAAGTACCCGAGGTTTTCATCGATTTTTGCCGAGTTATAATCGTATCTCCTACTTTTGCACTACAAATAGAATTATAAGTCTAACGGCTATCGGTTTTAAACATTGTCTTAAAACACTTATTTCGTGAAAGATTACTACTACACTACACTATTGACATGAAAGATCTAACATAATACGAAATCTACAAATGAGTTCGTCTATGACGTCTCTGAAAACGTGTCTAGGGTTTTCAATTTAAACTAATTAACACAAAAGTTATGGCCAGAAAACCAGTTTTTTGGCCTATAATTGTTCAACTTTGATGCCAAATACCTCGAAAACAATGAACTTTGAAGTAAATATGGGATACTATATTGCTTAAAGCCGTTGTTCTTAAGCTATAAAAGACATTAGAAAACTAAGGGATTCAGATCGAAGGTCATTGGCGTATCGTATGGGAGCCCCTTAAAATGGGAAGACGCAAGGAAAGATATAATACACGTAAAAATGGCCCTAAGTATTTCCACAAACGGCTTCTTGCTTCAATTGCACGAACAAAGAGACAAAATGAATTAGGAATTTCCAATGTAAGTATATTTTTTTAAATACTTTTGGCATTATACAAAGTGTAACAAAAACGGGGTATGAACCGATCAAGGGCTTAACAGGTATCGTGTTCTGATAAGGAAAAACAGAAAAAAAAAATTTGACGCTTTTTTTTACATTTCTATGGAGCTTGTCGCCCCAGTCGGCCAACGCTCCATAGTAAGATAAAAAAATCGCGTCAGATTTTTTCTGTTTTTTCTTATCATTTTTGGTACACCCTGTATTAAGCAGATAAGCAGATATTTGGCAGATAATAAGAAATTTCTTATTTTCAATGTACTTATTACTAATTATGTTTTTAGAAATCATCGAATAATCCGATTGGAGTATTGGGAACAAAAAATGAGAATGGAACAAGGGCAGCGTCCAATGTTACGGCACGCAATGAATCTGTGGTAAGGTTTTGTTTTCAAATAATAAAGAGGTTACAATATATTTAACACTAAAGAAACTAGCTAATATCAACATTATCAACATTACTATGTATTGAACTGTTTTTAGGAATCGTCATGTGAGGAAAAGGTCCAGAACGAACATTCCGCGTCAACTAAAGACTTTACAGTAAGTTTAGTTGATTAACATTTTTAGAGTTGATTTTTCAATCTGTAGTCGAGTTTGCATTTGCAACTTACAAAAAAATTCTAAGACATACGGACGGACATGACGAATCCATGGCCAAAATGGCAAAAATGGAAACTTACGATTTTAAATGCTCTACTTAAATTTATATGTAGCACTTGCATCTTATTACAGGAATCTTTTGAAACGGACTCAATGGCCGAAATCGACAATATTTTCACTCAAAGATATTTTTGCTTTTTTTGGAGAAACAAGAGCTAGCTTTTCGTGGACTTGGCTAGATTGGCTATTTTTTTTGTCTATCCCGTCTAAAGACTGCACGTCGCTGCTGATTGCTAATTCAATTGCAACACTAGTCCACCGGTAACACTGCGTTATTATTACTTTGCTTATTTTTTTCTTTTCCTTAGTTAACGGACAAATTTCAATAAAAATAATAATTGCGTTTTGTATTTTATTCCTTATACCATCCACGGTTTTATACGCGGAGTTGAGATTTATTATTAGAGAATGATGAGCTACTAACTTTTAGCTTGTGACCGACCGTACCGATCGAGTGAGCCGGCGGTAGTGTGCGTGATGACGCACACACAGGTGCAAATGCCAAATCGGTGCCCGCGTCAAAAGCTCGGCGCAGTCTTAAAGCTTTAAGGCTTAAAAGATCTAAAGCTTTATTGAAGAAGTACGCTAAAAATAAGCACCGTTGTATACTGTTTTCGGACGAGAAAATTTTTGACATAGAAGAAAACTGTAATAAACAAAATGATAGAGTGTACGCTCGCAATAGTAAAGAAGCGTCTAATAGCATTCCCCGTATTCAAAGAAGTCATCACCCTTCATCTGTGATGGTTTGGCTGGGAGTTTCTTATGCGGGCGTCACTAGTATGCATTTTTGTGAGAAAGGAGTAAAAACTAGTGCCAAAGTGTACCAAGACACGGTGTTGACTAATATTGTGAAACCACTATCCCATACGATGTTTCTAAACCAGCATTGGGTTTTCCAGCAGGACTCTGCTCCAGCCCATAAGGCAAAGTCTACACAAGCCTGGCTCGCCTCCAATAAAATCGACTTTATACGGCATGAAGATTGGCCCTCCTCTAGCCCAGATCTTAATCCGTTAGACTATAAAATATGGCAGTATTTAGAGGAAAAGGTGTGCTCAAAACCTCATGCAAATCTAGACTCGCTGAAAAAATCCCTTGCTACGGCAGTGGCCAATATCGACATGAAAGTGGTGCGTGAATCCATTGACGACTGGCCACGAAGACTTCAAGCCTGTGTAGATAATTATGGCGGTCATTTTGAATAAATGTTATACATTTAGATTCTCTAGTTTATAAGCTTTCAAACGCTGTACAAATTATACGGAACAAACTTACACTTTTGTTTTTATTTGACACTATGTATATGACAGAACTTATGAGCCGACTAGGTATTTAATCTCTGCATGCGATATGCCTATCTCCCTCCAGATATGATCCGAACCATTGTCGTCCCGATAGTCAAGAATAAGACAGGAGATCTCTCATCGTCATCCAACTACCGTCCTATCTCGTTAGGTACAGTAATAGGCAAGATATTTGAACGGCTGCTACAGCCCGAGCTGCTCAAGGCCATCAGCATTGATGACGCACAGTTTGGTTTCCGTCCCGGTCTCTCGACCGACTCGGCTATTTTGAGTCTAAAGCACTGCGTGAACCACTACGTGAGTAACGGCACGTCCGTCTACGCGTGCTTCCTCGACCTGAGTCGAGCATTTGACCTTGTGAATTATGAAATTCTGTGGGGCAAAATGCGCGGCTCTGGTGTCCCTGAAAGTTTGGTACGGGTGTTCGAGTACTGGTACGGAAACCAAACAAATTGTGTGAAATGGGGTGACACGACCTATAATAGTTATATATTAGAATGCAGGGTTCGCCAGGGCGGGCATACATCTCCGGACCTCTTTAACCTGTACGATGACTTGATGGGGAGGCTCAGGAGCACTGGAATTGGTTGTCACGTGGGTGACATTTGTGTCAACAGCCTCAGCTAGGCTGACGATATGGTGCTGCTGAGCCCCTCCATTAAGGGCCTAAGAAAGTTGGTATCGGTTTGTGAGTTATGTAAACTCGCACGGACTGATATACAACGTGGCCAAGACCGAACTCATGGTTTTTAAGTTAGGAGAGGGTCCGGATAATGTGCCTGAGGTAAGGCTGGATGGCGAGGCAGTTCGTGTTGTGCGGCAGTTCAAATATCTAGGCCATATATTGAACGAAGACTTAAGGGACGACATGGACATGGAGCGCGAAAGAAGGGCGCTGGCAGTACGAGGGAACATGATTGCCCGAAGGTTTGCCAGGTGTAGCAGGCAGGTCAAGTGTACGTTATTCAACGCATACTGTCTTTCCTTCTACACCTGTCAACTGTGGGTAAGACACAGCAGGAAAGCGTACAGCTCCATCAGGGTTCAGTATAATAATATATTTAGGGCCCTGATGGGGCTGCCGCGTTCGTGCAGTGCCTCCTCCATGTTCGCTGAAGCCGGAGTCCCCGACTTCTTCGCCGTGATCCGCGCCCGCATTGCCTCCTTCTGGGAGGGAATGCGACGCTCACGGAATACTATCACGGAAAACGCATATTGCGATATGAACACCCCTATCTTTAGCCAGTACGGCTTTCTGTTCACCAGAAAAATAACAAAAAGTAGTAGTTTTAGAATTTAACAATTTTATTTTTATTTTTTATTTTTTTTACTTTATTTGAAATGTATTTGATTTGATGTGTTATTTGATATGGGTGTTTTATGCCTGAAAATAAAACTTTATTTATTTATTTTTAAGTGCATTGTAATAAGGTTCTATATAAACACAGGATGATCAGTCAACAGTGTTGACGTTTGTACGTGCAATGATATAAGCAAGACAATAAGTATTTTCTTTTTTGAAAACAATTAAATGGGAAGCTTAAGATTTGGAAACTATGTGAGCAAAAATATCTTCTGAAAAAATTTCATTTGGAAAACATAAGATTGGGAAATTTCGATTTAGGCGACTAGTGTCGGTAAGGAAAAATGACGAAATTATGTTTATTGTCAATAAATAAAAAAGTCCAAATCGAAAATTGACAGAGTATAAAAATGTCAAGATGTAAAAAAGACCTAATATAAAAATGACGAAGTATAAAAATGTCGCCATCCGGTTGCCTCGCAGTCACTGAAAATACGAGCCATTGCTTTAACTATGAATATTCATTATAATTTATAGCAACTTTCTGAACATACCTACTAAACCGTATAATCGATCAACAGAAACGGACACGTTGATCTCAGCATCAAACGTAAACAAAATGATTTCTCGACATTTTTATACTTTGACTAAATAATACTTAGTCATTTTTCCTAACGGACCTTTTTATTGTTCGGCTTTTTTACAAATCGACATTTTTAGGGTTCCGTAGTCAACTAGGAACCCTTATAGTTTCGCTTTGTCTGTCCGTCCGTCCGCGGATAATCTCAGTAACCGTTAGCACTAGAAAGCTGAAATTTGGTACTAATATGTATATCAATCACGCCGTCAAAGTGGTAAAATAAAAAGTGATTTATTTTATTTTATTAGGGTACCTCCCCTATACGTAACGTGTGGTGTTTTTTTTTTTCATTTCAACCCTAACGTGTGATATATTGTTGGATAGGTATTTAAAATGAATAGGGGTTTGCTAAAATCATTTGTTGATAATGTTAATATTTTCGGAAATAATCGCTCCAGAAGTTAAAAAAAAAATGTGTGTCCCCTCCTCTAACTTTTGAACCATAAGTTTTAAAAATATGAAAAAAATCTCAAAAGTAGAACTTTATAAAAACTTTCTAGGAAAATTATTTTGAACTTGATAGGTTGAATAGTTTTTGAAAAAAAATACAAAATAATTTCTGAACTAAGTTTGTAATTTAACCGTATAAGCAGGTGTTTATTGTACCTGTATTTTCTACAAAATCACAATGAAATGACATGCTTTCAAATAAAGTAAAAAAACAGTGAAAGTCGGTTCACGCAATAAAGAATTATCCCATAAAAATCATCTTCCATACTTCAAGCTCGCGCGCAATAGTTTACTTAATTTTCCGGTGGATGTCGCTGTACGCAGAACGCTCACATTGTACATGGCGCTGTTAAGATTTTTCCTGATTTAATGGGGTCGGAGCAGGTGCGCCCATACATTAATTAGGTCGAAAATTTGTCGTGCTCGAATTGTCTTAGTTGTCTTTGGTCGTTCGTTGTCTAATAATAAAATTGTTCGCTAAGTATTGTGTCTGTCTATAATACATGGTCGATTTGATTTGGGAATTTGAACTCTCTTGCTCATACATTCGGTTCACGGAACGGGCTACGGAACCCTATACTGAGCGTGGCCCGACACGCTCTTGGCCGGTTTTTTATTATTTATTGCCATTAGACATTTTTATACCTCGTCATTTTTCCTTACCGACACGTCGCCAAAATCGAAATTTCGCGAAAAAAAACTGTAAGAAATACTACTGAACGGATTTATGCAAAAAATTCCAGTAATGTAGCTTAGTAATAAGCATTAAAAAAATTATTACATTTGTAGAAACGGACATTTCAATGTAGATTTAGCAGTTTAAAACTCATGCTTAAACTTAGAATGGAATTTGTTGAACATTGGCATAGAGATAATTTGAGACCCTTGGAAGGATATAGGATAGTTTTTATCTCGGAAATCATCCCTTAAGATGGTAGAAGTTTATTTGGGAGAACGATTATAAAGCTTGCGCCTAAAATAATGTAATAGCAATCATTTTTATCAAGTTCTACGCGGACGAAATCACGGGCAACACACACACGGGGGCTAGTGCTAGTACATAAATGTTTTTTATTAATTGAATTACTGACATGAATTCATTATTGAGAGAAAAGAATTAGAAATTAAAAATAATGTTATCACACACAAAAGATGTCATGTCACCTTAGAAAACTACTACAAAAAATATGAAAAAAATCTTGAAAATTGCTGTAAAAAACTCAAAAAAGCTACAAAATATTAAACAAATACGTAAATCTGAAAACATTATGAAAGGTATGTGGCAAATTATAAAAGAGAATTCTAATAAAATTCCAATGAAAACCCACAAAAACTTGTCTTTGAGGGTCGCAAATAAGCTTACGGATGATACATACACCGTCGCAAACTCATTTAATGACTACTTTGTATCCTTAGGCAGCCAAGTCGCTACATCGACAAACAACGTAACTCCACTACCTGACAGTCACTCAAATATTGATTCACCAGCAAACTCTTTTTACCTAAACTCGATTAGCGATACAGAAATATACAAAACAATACGAAAGCTTAAAAATAAGAAAAGTTATGGTCTCGATGAAGTATGAACTACCACCGACTGTCATAAAGCAATGCTCCAAAGAATGAACAATCCCCCTTACATTTATCGCAAATCAATCAATCTGCGAAGGTGAAGTGCCCGACCTACGAGGGCTGTTTGATAAGTCCTTTTAAAAACTATTTATAAAACCTTTTTTCTGGTAAATGGCATTAACACTGGCAGGCACAATCTTTCAAAGGAAGACTGTCAAAAATTCAGCAAAAAATAACAAGTTTTTGTCAGTTTAAAAATTGTTTGACTGTGATCACTTGTAAATTTTCAGCAACTATGGAAAAATCTGAATTTCGTGCCGTTATAAAACATTTTTATATGAAGGGTTGCAGTGCTGCCACAATAAAATCTGAACTTGATCTGTTCATGGCACTAACGCACCAACGTTGCAGACTGTTTATAACTGGATAAATGATTTTAAACGTGGTCGGTCAAGCACATCTGATGCTCCACGCTCTGGTTGCCCAATCGAGGTCACTACTGAGGATGTTGTTGAAGAAGTCTATAATATTGTACTCGACGACCGCCGAGTGAAGGTGCGTGAAAAAGCTGAGAACACAGGCATCTCCAGTGAGCGAGTACATAAAATCCTGCATGAAGATTTGGGTATGACAAAGCTGTCTGCACGATGGGTGCCACGTTTGTTGACAATCGAACAAAAACGCTAACGAAAGCGAATTTCAAAACTGTTTGGATAAGATGAAGCGTAATCCTCGGATTTTTTTGAGTCGATTTGTCACTGTTGACGAAACTTGGGACCTTATACACCTGAATCAAAACAGCAATCAAAACAATGGATGGCAACTGGTGAACGTGCCCCAAAGAAGGCCAAGACTGTTTTGTCGACTGGGAAGGTGATGGCGACAGTCTTCTGGGATGGCGAAGGAATCATTATGATTGATTACTTGGAAAAGGGAAAGACTATCACTGGCCGTTATTACGCAGAGTTATTGGACCGTTTTTATGCCGAATTGTTGGAAAAGCGACCAAAATTGTCCCCCAAGAAAGTCCTCTTTCATCAAGACAATGCCCCAGTGCACACGTCAGCTATTGCAATGGCCAAAATCCACGAGTTGGGCTTCGAGCTGGTTCCGCAATGCGCCGTATTCGCCGTACCTAGCTCCGTGCGATTATTACTTATTCCTAAATCTGAAAAGATGGCTTGGAAGGCAAAAAATTTTGACAAATGAGGACTGCATCGCAGGTGTAAACGGCTATTTTGAAGACCTCGACGAAACGTATTTTTTGGAGGGGATTAAAAAATTGGAAACTCGCTGGAACAAGTGTTTGGCCCTCAAAGGAGACTATGTTGAGAAATAAATGTAAATTGTTTAAAATATATATAAATAAAAAAAAATAAAAAAAAATCGGTAATCAAACCAGTTTTCAAAAAAGGAGATCCCAATAACCCATCACAATACCGCCCAATAGCTCTCTTGTCCATATTCGCAAAAATAATTAGAGACAGTAGTCGGCTATACACATTTTGCGAGAAATTTAACATTTTATGCGATAATCAACACGGATTTCGTAAGAAAAGATCAACAGTACTAGCTCTCTATAAATATGCCCAAGAAATACATAATATCATAAATGATAAAAACTATGCCGTCGGCGTATTACTAGACATGAGCAAAGCCTACGACAAAATATCTTATAACATTTTATTAGACAAGCTTTACAACATTGGCGTGAGAGGTATCGCTCATAGATGGTTCCAATCTTACCTATCAAATCGAAAACAATTTGTCCAAGTAGAATACTCGTATCATAATGCTCAAACTAAAGTAATAGAAAACGTAAAATCAGAAAGGAGGACGTTAACAGGTTCAATACCACAACGAAGTAATCTCGGTGTCTATTATTTTTAATATATATAAATCATCTTCCCAAAATAATTGACCACACTTGAGTACTTTTTGCAGACGACATTTCTATAGTGTGGGCGCGGGGAAGGGAAAGGGACGAAGGACCGTGCGGTAGAAGACCGTAGGCCCAAAGGGACGGATTGGTCTGAGAAATGAAATGAGTTTAATGGAAGCCTGCCGTACCTGAAGTTCCTTGTCGAGGTTTCGGGCGGCCGCCACTTTGTTATTCTTTATAATCGAAGGTATGCCGATTGCCTCTCTTCTTCTGCACAATTTAGGGGTTTATCGCGTACATATTTTATTTAAAAACGTATTATTTTCTTCCTATTGTTATAAATCTTTCTTGAGAACTGATAGATGTTTTTCTACTGTCAGAATTTAAATTTGGCAGACAGGCCATAGAGCGGATCACACAGAAATATATCAATATAGAAGGAATCGGTCTGCGTGCGACGTCACATTTTAAAAACAAAATGGTTGTTTGCGCAATAATTAGTTGCTCAAACACTTCCAATAAAGGTGGAGCTGTTAATCGAGGTATTTCCTTTCGTTGGTAAGTACAATTTGTCCTTAAATATCTGTTTTTAATTAAAAAACCATTTATTTCATTATTTTCATCAAAACAGTAGCGGGCGATTGTGTTGTGACATTTAGTGACATTTAGTTTGTTAACCTTTTATATATAATTTTCAATTATTATTGTGTAAGATTATTATTATTATTTTATTGTAAATTACGGTTTGACATGTAAAAGTGCCCTTGTAGCCTATTTGCAGAATAAATAATTGATTTGATTTGATTTGATCTGTGCCAACGCCAGTTTTCCATTACGGCTTTAATTTGACGAGCCAGACTTGGTCTGCGTTCAAAACCAGCGATGTAATAATATTCAAACTGTCGAGTCATGTTCAAGGTAGATTTCTCATTTTTTCTGTCGGAAGTAAGAATAGTGCTGTACACTGCGATTTTCTTACTCTATTATTATAATCGTTTTTGAAAACAGAGGAAATGATAATTACGTTCTTATATTATTATGCAGCTATATAATGTACGTAGTGCAAAGCAAATATTATTAAAAAACAGGTTACGGCTCCTTCTATATTGCAATTTTATTTCAGTTTTCCGAATGATCCTGAAATGAAAAATAAATGGATTGAAGCAACTGGTCGTAAAAAATGGTTTCCTACTGTTTTGGTTTCCTTCTGGCCATTACCTAGGGTATCTGGTCGCATATTTAGAGAACTTATGATATAGCTCGGCCAGTGATTGAAATGTAGCGTCCGTGAGCAGGAACGTCAGCAATCCATTCAGAAATTTGTTCAGGATGCTTAGGGACTGAACATACTGACATACATAGGTCGATTTGTGTAAGATTGTCCCCTTATATTTATTTATTTATTTATTTATACTAAACGTCTCGACAAGTTCTTTCCTTCTATAATGTAAAAAAACTTTTTATTAACCTTTTTATGTTTACTATTTTTCATTTCCTCTGTTGAATCTAATTATCATTTCTTCTGTCGGTTCTTATCGATATTTTGAATCGATACAAAATAAACCTACTAGTTATTGCAACTGCCGCGTGCTAATCGATGTTGACGAATCGATGTCGCGCGGCTTATGTTTCCAGTCACTAAATTACGCTCGTGACGTCAAAGTACCTACGCAAAATGTTACACGCTCGGTTCCCATACTAATCGACGAGCTCTTTCCTTCTATCTTGATATAGTTCTGTGGCGGATGATGTGCGAAAGGAGGTTTTAAGTGAAATGAGTATTGATGACATGCGTGACCAATGGAGGGTGAGAGAGAGAGCGATAACATATAGATTTTCCTTATTCTACTCAAAATAATAACCTAAATTCCCTTTTACAAAATATTCTATCAAAAATTGTCGATTGGCTACATCTTCATAACCTTGAATTGAATTTGGATAAGAGAGAAATTATGCAGTATAAGCCACACCAATAAAACAACTTAAATATCAACTTTATTTACAATCAAACATTGGAATGCATCAACTCAACAAATCTTCTTGGACTCCAAATAGATACAAACATGAACTGGAAATACCACATCCAAAAAATAGCTTCAAAACTATCAAGCTTTGCCTATGCCCTAATAGAAATAAAAACACATACCAATCTCAATACAGCCCTAAGTGCCTATCACGCATTTGCCCATTCCTGGCTACGGTATGGAATTATTATATGAGGCAACAGTACAAATGTGAACGATCTCTTAAGGATCCTAGTGAACATATACCAAACAGATAGTTGCAGATGCAGACCACATTTTTCGAAACTCAATATCATGACCCTGACCTCTTTATACATACTAGAGCTATGCAAGTTTTTAAGAAAGCACAACCAATTATCCCAGCCCCACAGAATCCGGCTACCTCAAACCTACGTCCGTGTCTTATATAAAATTCCAATTCCAGCATCTAAATTAAAAATACACGCCTCTAGTCCCTACATAATGTGTATAAATTCGTATAATAAACTTCCGAAAATTATTAGGGACGAGGCGAAAAATAATTCATTTAATAGACAAATTACCAAATATTTAATAAATAACTGCTTTTACTCATTGCAAGAATTTTTTGAAAGTTAGTTAATACTGTAGTATAGTTCAAATATAGCTCAGTTAAATATATCTGTTTACTTTATAGATTCTATTTTTGTATGCTCATTACTTTGTGTATAAATAAGAATTAAGCAACAGCCTTAAGCTGTTGCAAGTTACCTAAATTTTAGTTTTAGTTATATTGTAGTGCCCTACAGGGTTTCATAGCTGAACAAATATAATGTATCATCTTGTATTTTACCTATGAAAGCAATAACGATACTGATACTGACACTGGTATTTTCGATTCCTACATTAATATAATAAAATACAGTATGTTAAAAAAAGTGTGTGGACAGTGTGAACAGTTATATAGGGCTGACGCTTACCTTGCTGGCGGGCTGCGTGAGCGGTGGCTCGGGCCACACCTCGTAGGAGCGCAGCAGCTGGCAGCGCTCGGGGTGCAGCAGGTGCAGGCCGCCCTTGGAGTCGCCCACGTACAGCGCGGCGCGCGTCCAGCTCAAGCACACCGGGTACGCCTTGTCCGTCGGCAGCCGCACGTCCGCCACCAGCGTCTTGCCCGCGCGCCGGTCCCACACCGCTGCCGCAACAACAATAACACAGTCACACATCATTCATCATTGGTCCCTGTGGCATTTTGCACTGACATTTGGTAATACAGTTTTAAAAAGGCAGTTGCCAAATGCGAGTGAGTCATTATGGGCTAAATTCGTTAGCCGCTCATATGACCCGCAAAAACGACACTTGCCTGCGGTTACTTTTCATACCCAAAATCAAAAAGGAGTTGTTTGCCCGCGTGTACTTTATTATCCCATAGCCCTAGCTTGTTAAACTATATTTTTCCTCGTCTCCCCTATACAACCATCCATAATCTCTCTCTCGCTTCTTCTTCCTTATGGCTCCTCTATATGATAGCCCATCCTGCTGGACAACTACGAGGGCTGTTTGATAAGTCCTTTTAAAAACTATTTATAGAACCTTTTTTCTGGTAAATGGCATTAACACTGGCAGGCACAATCTTTCAAATGAAGACTGTCAAAAATTCAGCAAAAAAGAACAACATTTTGTCCGTTTAAAAATTGTTTGACTGTGATCACTCGTAAATTTTCAACAACTATGGAAAAATCTGAATGTCGTGCCGTTATAAAACATTTTTATATGAAGGGTTGCAGTGCTGGCAAAATAAAATCTGAACTTGATTCTGTTCTTGGCACTAACGCACCAACGTTGCAGATTACTAACACAACGCACTCACTTTGTCGAAGTCGAAATAGCCTAAGGCTTAGTAAGTGCTAAAATTACTTTACTTAATAACAGTTTAATTATGCATTATTTCTCTTTTCTACAATTCGGTGACGTGCACTGCTAAACACAACTTGTTCGTCCCAAAAAAAAACTGCCTACCCTAACTAAAAACCCTATGCACGCCACTGGTATATGGTACACGGACGGATCTAAAATGGGATCCGGTACGGGAGCAGGCATTTATGCGAATTACTACAGTAGTAGTGTAAGCATGGGTAGTTTGGCAACCGTCTTCCAGGCGGAGACATACGCCATAATTGCCTGTGCACAGGAGAATATAGACAGGCAAACCAGAGGGCAGACCATCTATATACTCAGTGACAGTCAGGCGGCCCTTAAAGCGCTTACGGCGCCGAAAGTGGATTCTAGACTAGTCTATAATGGCGTCCAGGCACTGAACAAGCTTGGAAAGCACAATAAGGTGCAACTAGTTTGGATATCGGGGCACGAGGGCTACATCGGCAACGAAAGAGCGAAGAGCTTGCAAGAGGGGGTCTACAAATCACTTTGTAGGTCCAGAACCATTTGTGGGACTCTCGCAGAGAACCATAACTTCGGCCTTTAAAGCCTACGCCAAAACCAAACACCAACACGAGTGGAGGAATGAGGCGGGCTTAAGGCACTCAAAGCTCTTCATAGAAGGAGTGGACTCGGGCTGGACTAACAAAACTCTGGAAATCCAGTAAGAAGCAACTCAGAATCATATCTGGGGTGTTCACAGGTCACTTCGGGGTCAAGGATCTCTTGGCTAAGATGGGACTGTCGGATAGTTTAATGTGTAGAGACTGTAGAATGTGTGGCGAGGAGGATGAGACCATGGAACACTTCCTGTGTGAATGTCATGCCCTTGCCAGACAAAGAATGAATTACATTGGTAACGACTATCCGCAACCAAAGGGATTCAAGGTGCCTCAAAGGGCACTCATCTAGATAAGATAAGATAAGCATGACAGCAAGACAAGACAACGTTCAGCTTAGACCTCTTTTGTTGTGTTTAAATACATATTAAAGAGGCTTAATCTACCATACAAGTATTTCTATAATAGTTAACTTTTAGAAAATAAGTATATTACAAGCTTTTATTCAGTTTCACCGTTGTCTGTCTGTCTGTAATCAAATCTTGCAAGTTAAATTTGACCCACTTCCCGGTGACCGATTGAGCTGAAATTTTGGGTACGAGGGCTGCTACTTATGTATCCTGAATCCAGGATTCCAACTTTCTTAAACACAATTTTTGACCTCCATGGTAAAATTTGAACTTTCTTTTAATAATAGCCGCCGCTATATTTTTTTTTCTTGAGTACTCTAGTCTTTTGTTTTTGGCGGGTTTAAAATGTTATCTCGTTGCAAGAATGGAACTTACTCGTGAAAATATTCGTGCTATGATTTATTACGATTTTCGGCGTGGTGTAACACAACAACAATGCATAGATCAATTAACTTCGACTTTTGGTGATGAAGCTCCATCAAAAACTACTGTGTATCACTGGTTTAGTGAGTTCAATCGTGGACGTAGTATGCTTACGGACGAAGTTAAGGAAGGTCACCCGAAATCGGCCGTTGTACCACAAAATATTGAAGCAGTGCGGAAACTTATAATGCATGACCGTCATAGAGGCAATTCTGGGGATATCTATGACGAGCATTAATAAGATATTACATGAACATTTAGCTGTAAAAAAAATTTGTTCGCGTTGGATACCGCACAATTTAACTAACGATCAAAAAGAGGCTCGCGTCGAATGGTGCAAAAAAATGTTGAAAAAATATAACCGTGGTGACTCAAAAGCTGTTTATAATATCTACACAGGTGACAAATCTTGGATATATGCGTATGATCCCGAAACTAAACAGCAATCAACAGTGTGGGTGTTTCAAAATGAGCCGAACCCTACAATGGTCGCCTGCTTTTTTGGTATGAATGGCCATGTGGCTACAGTGCCACTAGAAAATCGTAAAACGGTTAATTCGGAGTGGTACACGACCATTTGTTTGCCAGAAGTGTTTGAAGAAATACGTAAAGACAACCAGCGACGCAGAATCATTCTTCACCATGACAACGCCAGCTGTCATACATCACGCGAAACAACTCGATTTTTGGAAGGTCAAAATATGGAATTAACGGGTCACCCACCGTACAGCCCTGTTTTGACACCCAATGATTTTTATTTATTTCCAAATGTAAAAAATAAATTACGTGGTCAACGATTTTCGACCTGTGAAGATGCGGTCGACGCGTTCAAACAACACGTTTTGTCAGAGTGGCAAAAGTGCTTTAAAAATTGGTTTACACGTATGCAAAAGTGCATCGATCATCACGGAGAATATTTTGAAAAGCAATAAAATTATATTTAGTAATGTACGTTTGATTATTTTTTCTATTCCGGATACATAAGTAGCAGCCCTCGTATAAGTATAGTTTGGATGACAATTCAATATCATGGTACCATCGAGCTGATCTGATGATGGAGACAGAAGGTGGCCATGGGAATTCAGTACTTAACCCCGTTGAGTTTGAGCTCTTTAGAATCGTCGCAAAGAGTAGTTGATGATGGTATACAGAAAAGTACAGTCGGCAATAAAAGCTTGTACCAAAAATTAAATTTTTGACAGAAACTTGTTTAAGGACTATGCTCATATTCATCTATATTTGAGCGTTTGAAATACGCGTGTCAGTAACGCTTTGGCATAAAAAAGACCGGGTTGCACTCCGGGAGTGCCGGCAGAAGTGAAAACTCAACGACATTGTAACAGTTTTTCGATCAGGTCACGTGTCCGTCTTAAGAATTTTCAATCTCTCGAATCTTACGGTCACGTGACCTGAGGCGAGTTTAACAATTTTTCCCCATCACAAAAGTGCACAGCGCCGCTAAAGAAGTTTTCACTTCAAAAATATAAAACTTTTGTGCAACAATAACTCTATTACTTTTTATCGAAGGTGTGGTTTAAATACTTTAAGCGACTAGGAAAGTTAATAAGGATTTGAAAAACGTAACGGTTTTGTACGTCATCGATCTTATTTGCAAGAGAAACTAAATAATATGGAACATTAGCCACAAAATCCCTGCCGTATATGTTTAGACTAAGTGTTACAAAAACCACATAATATTTTTGAAATACTTAAATACCGTGATAAAGTTATATAGCATTGTTATTGACAAAATGGCTGAACATTAGTAATACCTAAAATCATGCCTTCATGGTTTGTTTTGAGGATGAAAAACAACACTGCGCCCGGCCGCCATTTATCCAAAATGTCGGGCAGACAAGGGCTTTTTCTAGAACACCGGGGCAGAAAGTGAATTTTCAAATTGGGTAATCAGTGGTCATAGGAGCGGTTAGGGTAATGTAGTTTTCGTATCTTGATATGTGTTAGGGCCAGTGACGAATCGGGTGCAGCGCGGCGCTGTGCTACAGTATCACGTCCGCGTACTGCGGTTGCACGCGCTACTAAAACGCTTAACTGAAAGAGTTGTGAAAGGAGAAGTGTAGGTACTGACCTAGCGTCCGGTCCTCGCTGATGGAGGCGACCTGGTCTCGGTGCGCGGCGAGTGCGAGCACTGGCCCGCGGTGCGGCTTGTAGGAGGCCACGGGCCGCGAGCCCACGCGCACGTCGAAGCCCAGCACGCGCTTGGAGTACAGCCCGGCCATCACCACGTCGCCGCACGTCTCCACCGACAGCGCCGACACGCCGCATCTGGGGATACACCACCGTCGCCTACATCATCACTCTGGCTTTTTATTCGCGTCACAAGAGAAGCAACTCGTCACAGGAGATATGTTTTCCTTTTTGGACCTGACACAAGACAAACTCAAAAATGATCAGATAGTCTCACCGGAATGTCTCAATGCAGGTGAAATCAGCGTGCAGATCCCAGGCCTTGACGGTGTTGTCCCAGGAGGCGGAGTAGACAAGCTTGGTGTTGGCGAGCGAGTCGGGCGCCAGGTCCCACACCCAGCCGTCGTGCGCGTTGGAGCGCACGTGGCGCGGCGCGGCCGCGGCGGCCGGCGCGCAGGCCGCGGCGGCCTCGCCCGCGCCCACGTCCAGCACGCGCCACATGGCCATGCCGCGGTCGCGCCCGCCGCTGATGCAGAACTCGCCGTCCTGGAATAAAAACCACAGCGCCGAGACCTCTACAAGTGTGACGTACGGTTTATGAATGCCCTGCAGAACACCCGCTTACACAAACATATTGCAACATATAGGAACATTTGTATTCAAATGTGCGCTTATTCATACGCACCACGTGTTGCTTTGTTTGTATAAAAGGGGTTTAAGTTGGACTAAGGGGGGTTAAATTCAAAAAATAAAAATTTTGCTTGGCTCACATTGACTAATAACACAGTGTCCACAGAGGCAATGTGAATGTCCTTCACCACAACATGCCTCATGGTGTCCCGGACATTCTCCCACTTCCTCTTCTCGCTGGCCGAAGCTACGCACACCTTCTCCCAGTCGATGGGCTGCTCCTGCCACAGGCTGAGCTGCGGCAGCGCCGGGTACACGCCTTCGTTGAGCTTGCTGTGGAACCAGTACTTCCACACATGGTTGTCTTGTAAAATTGTTTCGAACCTTTTGCATACTTTTGTAAAGGTGAGTTTTAAGAAATCTGCATCGAGGAAGGAGCAAATTTTCAAAATTATCTGGAACAAAAGATTTGAGAATCACAAAAAGAGACATGGATTAGCAATGCTTGCTTAAAGAAGGTATACCTATTTATTATTTTGGTTGAAGACTCAAGATCTCTTTTGACCTGATTATGAGTTAAAACGGGACTGGGGGACGGGACGGGACTAGGGGAAAACGGACAAAGTTCCACGAGACACCATGTGCAGACCTATTTCCGAAAAGAGATTAGATTTATTCAATCATAGACTACGTTATCTTCCATTTACTCAGGAATACCACATTTATATCACATTTTGTCGATCTTTTATACCCACACTGATGCTAAAAGTGGCACTGGAACACAAGTTTCATGTGCTTTGCCTACCCCTTTTAGGGATAAAGGCGTGAATGTATGTATGATGTATGTATGTACTCAGGAATGTCCTAATCGTATGTGTGCTCATTTGTTTAACTGTATTAAAATGGATTTTGATGCCTGTTTTAATTTAAAGAAAATTCAAAGCAAGGTCAAGACTAAATTTAGCGACTGGGCTACCCCGGATATTCACGAGAAAAGACGCCGTCTCTACGACTTGTACGATTCGAGAACTACTGATAAAAGACCGGAATTTCTAGAGTATGTTAAGAACTGCTCGAAATCTTTTAAGTTGATGTGTGTCGCCGCCAAAGCCGATTACTTGTCAAAAAGATTCAGAACTCCAATGATAAGGTTAAAACTGTATGGCAAGTTATCAACACTGAAACTGGAAAACGCAAGATAAGAGATCCGCACTACAGCCTACGTAAAAGTACATAAGTTCTGACCATGAAGTAGCGGATCATTTTGAGCGGTTCTTTTCTAACGTACCCGTTGAGACCACGAAGTCTTTAAACTCATCACCAGATGCCGCTGAATCGTTGTTGAAAGTGTAGCGGCAAATCGCTACCCGCTCCGCTCCGCTTATGCCGCTTGTACCACGCAGCGGAATCACACCACCGGTCCTGAGACAAAGGCGGCTGCGCGCGCATCACCTTATGTCACGGCCGGCCCCGCCGCCCGGCGCAGACGGCACTCGCTATTCCACCGCTTGCGTATGCACCCGCGCACCTTGTTTTTATATAGCTGCCGCTTAAGTTAGGCATTTTGTATTAGTCTTTTAATTCTATTCATTATTATAAGTTTATAGCTTCAAGTTTGCATATTAATTTCTCGCTTCTCCGCTAACGCCCCGCTTACAATTATAAAGCTAACTGTTATGTAGTGACGACACAAGTTACTACAAATTGGTGACCCACGACTGAGAAGAGGACACAACAATTGCTGGCAAGGAGGAACGTTTCGCGCCGGATAACGGAACAAATAATATGACGCCTACAGGTGGTGCAACTGGTGCAAGTGGTCAACCGGCGGTTGGTAACGGAGCCGATTCAGGTACTGTACAGTTGGGTGGTGGTCCAAGTGATGTGTTTCGAGTGGGCGTCCGGGTGCCACCGTTTTGGCCAGACGAACCCGAGGTTTGGTTCTCACAGCTGGAAAGCCAATTTATCTTATCCGGCATCACGATGGACGAGACCAAATACCATTTCGTGTGCGGGCAGCTCGACCCAGAGTATGCAGTCAAGGTCAAGGATATCCTGCGAGATCCCCCAGTCACCGGCAAGTATACAAAATTAAAACACGAGCTCATCCAGCGTATTTCTACCTCTCGTGAGAAGAAAACCCTACAGCTACTGCAGCACGAGGAGATAGGTGATAGGAAGCCAACCGAATTCCTTAGACATCTTCAGGATTTAGCTGGGCCGCACATGCCAGAGGAATTCATCCGCACAATCTGGACCAGTAGATTACCACCTAATGTACAGACTGTTGTTGCATTTCAGCCTACCCTGGACCTCGACACCCTGGCAGGGCTGGCAGACAAGGTTATCGACGTAGCGCAGCCATCCTACCACGTCGCCAGCACCTCCGCGGGGATGCCAGCAACCGCTTTAGAAAATCGAGTAGCGGAACTGACGCGGCAAGTAGAGAGCCTACTAAAGGTACAAGGTCACAGGTCTGGCTCGTTCCAACACCGTAAGCGCTCGCGATCTCATTCCCGTCCACGAAGCCGGTCCCGCTCCAGGCAACGCCCTGAAGGTCATCCACACTGCTGGTACCATTTTACGTTCGGCAGCAAGGCGAACACATGCAAGCAGCCATGCAGTTATCATTCGGTAAACTCTCAGAGCAGCCACTAATAGCGGCAAGCGACTGCCCTACAGCAACTGGCCGCCTGTTCGTCACTGACCGCACCACAAAGGTACAATACCTTATTGACACGGGTTCAGACCTGTGCGTTTTTCCAAGGTCAGCCGTTCGGGAGCCGCGCTCGAAGACGAAGTACCTTTTGTTTGCTGCCAACGGCACAGCAATCGCAACATATGGATCCCTCAACCTCCACGTCGATCTGGGTCTTCGCAGAGCATTCGAGTGGCGTTTCACGGTTGCTGACGTTTCAAAGCCCATAATCGGTGTCGACTTTTTAGGTTTTTATAATCTTCTTGTCGATTGCCGAAATCAACGCCTGGTCGACGGCATCACTTCTCTCAGCACCCCAGCTATGGACAGCGGCAGCAACGAGGCAATATCATCTGTACGCACAATGGCAACTGGAGATTCACCATTCCGCAAACTTCTCTGTGAGTACCCAGATATTACCCGACCAGCTGGTAAGCCAGGCACACCGAAGCACAACACCGAGCACCACATCAGGACTACTTCAGGCCCACCGGTCTCCAGCCGTCCACGTCGCCTAGACCCAGAGCGGCTGACCATTGTTAAAAAGGAATTTGAAGACATGGTCCAATGTGGTACTGCACGAAGGTCAGAGAGTGCATGGTCCTCTCCCCTACACTTGGCGCGCAAGAAGAACGACGGCTGGCGACCGTGTGGTGACTATAGAGCGCTGAACGCACGAACAGTGCCTGATTGTTACCCAGTGCCACACATACAGGACTTCGCTTACCAGCTGGCAGGTAAGGAGGTCTTCAGTACCATAGACCTGGTCAAGGCATATAACCAGATCCCAATCTTCGTAGACGACATTCCCAAGAGCGCTATTATCACGCCTTTCGGATTATTCGAGTTCCCTTACATGACATTTGGATTACGGAATGCAGCCCAAACTTTCCAGCGCTTTCTGGACGAGGCACTTAGGGGACTCGAATTTTGCTTTGGGTACATAGACGATATAATCGTCTACTCAGAGTCAGAAGCGCAACATCACCATCATCTCCGCCAGCTGTTCGAGCGACTGCAGAAGTACGGTATGCTCATCAATACCTCAAAATGCGTTTTTGGGCAATCTAAGGTTACCTTTTTAGGACACACGGTATCCGCAGAAGGCATCCGTCCTTTGGAGGAGAAGGTGCAAGCTATCCAGGAATTTCCGGTACCCAAGGATACCAAGGAGTTAAGGAGGTTCCTGGGTATGATGAATTTTTACCGCCGTTTCATTCCTGGGGCTGCAGCCATTCAAGCTCCACTCCACACTCTTCTCTGCGGCACTCAGACTAAACGTTCGCAGCCACTCGAACTTAATGCAGAGCAGACGGAGACCTTCGAGAGCTGTAAGTACAGACTTGCACAGGCAGCTCTCTTAGCGCATCCAGATTCCAAAGCCGAGCTGGCTATTCAGACTGACGCATCTGATGTCGCAATTGGTGCCGTGCTACAGCAACGCAAAGGTGACACATGGGGGCCCTTAGCATTCTTTTCACGAAAGCTCAACTCTGCTCAAAGAAAGTACAGCCCGTATGATAGAGAGCTTCTTGCGATATACGAGGCAATCCGGTACTTTAGGTACATGGTCGAAGCGCGTACTTTCTCTATCTATACGGACCACAAACCTCTTACATACGCTTTCAGCACACGCAGAGACAATTGTTCCCCACGTCAATATAGGTACCTGGACTATATAGCACAATTTACCACCGACATCAGATTTATCTCCGGCAAGGACAATGCCGTGGCTGACACGTTATCCCGCGTCGAGGAACTCACCATTATGCCCGTAGTAGATTACCAGTCTTTAGCCCACGACCAGGAAACAGACGCTGAGTTGCAGAACCTGCTCAGTAACGGTTCTTCGCTGGACCTGCAGAAGGTAACAACTCCACATGCAGGTGTGGCCATCTACTGCGACATATCTACTCCGGAGCCTAGACCTTACATAACTCCATCTCACCGGCGTCAGGTATTCAATTCTCTCCATAACCTCAGCCACCCGGGCGTTAAGACTACAGTTCGGCTGATCACGCAAAGATACGTATGGCCTGGCGTGAGGCAAGACTGTCGACAATGGGCAAAGGAGTGTGTACACTGCCAACGTTGCAAAGTAACGAAGCATACTTCCGCGCCTATAGGGCAATTCAATCGGTCCCTTACCCATCTCCAATGGTTTCAGGTACTGCCTCACAGCAATCGACCGCTTCACGCGATGGCCTGAGGCGTACCCATTGATGGACATCACTGCAGAGACCTGCGCGGCCGCATTCCTGGCTGGCTGGGTCGCTCGCTTCGGGTGTCCAGAACGCATCACGACAGACCGTGGCCGGCAATTCGAGTAGCACCTGTTCCAGTCCTTGGCAGCAATGATGGGCACAGAGCACCACAAGACGACCGCATACCATCCAGCAGCTAATGGCCTCGTAGAACGGCTACATCGACAGCTCAAAGCCGCCATCACTTGCCATGCGTCACCTTCATGGACAGAGGTTTTACCTTTGGTACTGCTCGGAGTCAGGAGTGCCTGGAAGGAGGACATACAAGCATCCGCCGCCGAACTGGTGTATGGCGAGCCACTTCGCTTACCTGGGCAGTTCCTGTCAGCAGCACCAGATCAAGTGGTCGACTATGAGGACTACGCCAGCCGGCTACGTACGCATATAAGCAAACTGGTGCCACAACCAACTTCTCGCCATGGTACTCGGCCATTCTACGTACCCAAAGACCTGAACACGACTACGCATATCTTCCTACGTCAAGGTCCAGCACGAAGACCACTCCAGGCAGCATACCTAGGCCCTTACAAGGTCATAAGAAGAGGATCGAAAACTTTCGACATCTGCGTCCAGGGTAAGGAAGTTACCGTCACCATAGACCGCCTCAAACCGGCTTATATGGCGACCGACGAACAACCAGCACTTTCAACAACCCCGCCAAACGCCATAACGAGAAGGCAAGAGACCGAGAAGAGAACGAGAAGTGGGCGGACTGTTAGATTCCCAGATTACTATCGCCCGTAGTCACGGTCTCGGCAGGGCGACTTGTAGCGGCAAATCGCTACCCGCTCCGCTCCGCTTATGCCGCTTGTACCACGCAGCGGAATCACACCACCGGTCCTGAGACAAAGGCGGCTGCGCGCGCATCACCTTATGTCACGGCCGGCCCCGCCGCCCGGCGCAGACGGCACTCGCTATTCCACCGCTTGCGTATGCACCTGCGCACCTTGTTTTTATATAGCTGCCGCTTAAGTTAGGCATTTTGTATTAGTTTTTTAATTCTATTCATTATAAGTTTATAGCTTCAAGTTTGCATATTAATTTCTCGCTTCTCCGCTAACGCCCCGCTTACAATTATAAAGCTAACTGTTATGTAGTGACGACACAAGTTACTACAAAAGCAAATGTAACGGAATGTACAGAAAACTTTAGATTCACTCACGTGACCCCACCAATTCTTATAAAAGCTTTAAAATTGTTGAACTTAAAGAAGACTAAAGATCTGTGGGGCCTTTCAGTCAAAGTATTACATTCCATTGTAGAATCAATTGCACCTTTCTTAGCTGATATTTTCAATAAATGTATTGATACTGGAGTATTTCCTGACCTCATGAAACACAGTTACCCCGTACAATTATCCCGTTGTTTAAATCAGGAACGAAAACTGACCCTACCAACTTCAGGCCGTTATCAATACTACCGGCACTAAGTAAAGTTTTTGAGAAGCTTATTTTTCATCAGCTTATGTCCCACTTTAGTTGCAATAAACTGCTCAATACCAATCAGTTCGGATTCACTAGGGGTCGCTCTACCACTGATGCCGGTGTGGTACTAATTAAACATATTTTTGATGCCTGGGAAGAGGCTCAAGATGCTATTGGAGTGTTCTGTGATTTATCAAAGGCATTTGATTGCGTTGATCACGAGAATTTAATCAGAAAGTTAGACATTATGGGATTAAAAACGGTGCTCTTGATTTTGTGTCATCGTATCTCTCGGAGAGAACACAACGAGTATTCATCAATGGGACCCAATCAGCAGGGACAACTGTTGCTCTTGGTGTTCCTCAAGGATCGATTCTGGATCCGTTTCTATTTCTGATTTACATAAATGACCTACCAAATGTGTTGCAAGATAAACATGATATAGTGTTATTCGCTGACGACACGTCGCTTATCTTCAAGGTAGACAGGAAAGGTAAAAGCTTCGATGGTATTAATGATGCGCTCAACACTGGTGTGAAATGGTTTACAGCAAATAATTTACTACTAAATTCCAAGAAAACAAAGTGCATCAGATTCACTTTACCTAATGTGAAGCAGGTAAACAATACCAAGATCCAATTAAAGGGCGATGAACTGGAATTTGAAGATAAAACATTGTTTTTAGGTATCACCTTGGACTCAAAACTACAATGGCATGCGCATATCGTCGCCCTAGCCGGAAAACCTAGTTCGGCAGCCTATGCAGTAAGACGCATAAGACAGTTAACAAACGTTGAGACGGCCAGGCTGGTGTACTACAGTGACTTTCACAGTGTTATGTCCTACGGAATCCTGTTGTGGGGGAAAGCGGCTGATATCCAGACCATATTCGTGCTACAAAAACGAGCTGTACGCTCCATATACGAACTAAAAGCTCGAGATTCTCTCAGGGACAAATTTAAGGAGGCAAACATTCTTACTGTAGCATGCCAATACATTCTTGAGGATATCATGTATGTGCGGAAAAACCTTCATGAGTTCAAACTCAACAGTGATATCCACGACGACAACACCAGAAGTAAAAACAAGATCGCAGTGAAGGCCAGTCGTCTCCGCAAGGTTAGCACATCGTTCGTGGGGAACTGCATACGTTTTTACAATAAAATACCCACCGAAATTGTTAATTTACCGTTCAGTAAATTTAAGTCTCATGTTAAAAGTAATTTGCTGAGCAAGGCGTATTATACTGTCAACGATTTCTTAAACGACAAAAATGCCTTTAAGCCAGTAGTAGTCTAATTATATTAGGGATATACCTAAATACATGTAATCATTTTAAGTACCTACCTGAAATAACTATTGTAAGAAGAGAGCACTGTTTCTCGCCGAACAAGTCTCTTAATCTTTGTTATTATCAATGTCCGGTGGCTTGAATATGTCATGCTCGCTTAAAAGGCTTTGCTTACGGTAGCTTCGTTGATCGGGTCGCCACCTTCCCTAAAATATGGTTGAGGGAGGCGATGGCTGAGATATGCGTCATACTCGTGATCGGGTGCTGTTTGTGGAGTCCGGACTGTTCATGCTTGGAAGGGGATAGTACATAGTTAACTACTTACATACTAGTGTTATTATTATTATTATCGTATTGACGAGAGACATCATTCTGATCTTGACACGTTTTATTGCTATTGACCCTGTACATCTCTGACAATATTACATCAATGTTACTTTTTGTTTTGACGCTTAGAGACCGTATATATCTCTTAGAATATTAGAATAATTTTTAATTGTATTTAGACGCTCAGAGACCTTATACCTCTCTTGAATACTGAATTAATATCATTAACTTCTTGTTAATGCTGATACAGATCTTATATCGAATGTAATGGTCATATTTTGAAATTTGTTTTGTTTACATAAACTTAGTGACATTTAGTTTTTTAACTTTTTATATATTATTTTAAATTATTATTGTGTTTTTATTTATTTATTAAAGCTTTATATATTCAGTGCAGTATTTACATTTCAAATGTGGTATTAGTTTTGTTAGTAAGTACAATTAGGTAGTTTCAATGTATGTAATTATATTATTTTTTAACTATATAAACAAAAGAAGTTGGTTAGTTTTATTTGTTAGTGTGTGTTTCTATACTGATCCCATTTGGGTAAAAGCTTCCTCGATTCCCTTCCATGTCTCTCTATCTATAGCTTTCTCTTTCCAATTAGTTGATGATGATAAAAGCTCAATAATAGCAAATGAGTGTGATACCTCGACAGGCATGCTGTAGAGGCGCGGCGTGGCGGGCGCGAGCACGGAGCTGCCCTCGCGACTGGCGCCGCACGCCGTCTCCAGCTCCAGCTGCGCAAGCTGCTGCCGCGCCGCGCGCAGCTCCAGGTCGCACATCTTTACACGCCAGCTGCCAGCATCACCACTCTAAAACACTAACATCAATCATGGTATCATTCTCAAATTTTATTCAAACACGCCTTAAAAGTATAATATCATGACTGGCGTTCACTTTCTAGGTGAATGTCTTTTTATGGAAGTGGTTCCGTTCGACCGAGATTAACTTCTAGTCGGGCTAGTTTACATTCCTCGGAAAGTTCGCATTACGAGTCTACATATACACAAACAAAGCCAATTCAACTAGTGAAACTCAATGTCAATAAATTATACACAAAGGTGTATTATTATTACACAGCTGTTAGCGAATAATAATATAGATATGAGCGTGGGGTTTTCGAGCGATTTATTTTGATAAAAATGCAATTAATAAACTTTTACAAAATGATTACCTAATGAAATGAAACGGTTGTATTTTTATTATTATATAGACTTCATAAGTAAATAAACAAAATGAAGAAAATAAATTTAGCTTCTACTCTGTCAGATGCACTCAAACTAAACTGTCATGATTGGCTACAACAACTCTTGAAACTCTTCTACAACTACACACCACACTACACACACACTCTCGGTCATTCATAAATAGAGGAGCGTTCTGAGTACCTTCAATCATACACAACCGTTATATTATATTATAGTTATACTCTTCAAATCAAACGATAACTCGGTCTAACACTTACTTTATCAATCACAGATGATTTCCCGTTCCATCCCGTTTATTTTAATTTTAACATTTGACGAAACTAAAGTAATTGTAAATAGCTTATCACTGCTACTCGTTCTGATACCAATCACCACTACATGTGTCTTGGTTGTAATTAGTAATAACCATAATTGACATTTGCCAGCGGTGTTTTTACACATAAAAATAAATTTAAATTCGGATGTAAATACACAACATTAGTTTATTTTATTTAAATGAAAATATGTTTATAAAGTGTAAATTTAAAGGGTTTTCTTAACAACTGCATGGACTGCCCCTTGAAGAAAAGAATTGTTACAAAGATGTCACATGTGGTCGGATTGTCATGGTTAATCTGTATACCCCATACCTCTCTTTGCCAAAGAGTAAGGCCTGCAACACACAGGCGCGGCCTGCGGTGGCGGACAATAGTAAAATCTCAGTAAAATTTACAGCTAATGACAAGTTTACTATTTTCCGCCGCCGCCAGGCCGCGCCGGTCTGCGGGAGGCCTTAAGTAAGTATATAGGTACTCTTTGCTATGTTGTGACTTGTGTCATGCAGAGTACTATGATTACATAAAGATAGAGACGTTAGTCAAGGGATTGAATGCCGAGCGCCATCTCGATTATCGTCTCGTCAACATACCAAGCGTGAGCTATAGCCGTAAGTATACGCTTTACCTATCATGCATACATATTTATATTAATATTATTATCTCTTTATTCAATTTCAATCTTAGGCTTGGTTTTCACAATAATGATATAAAAAGTAAAATATAAAAACTATACATACAAAACATAAAATCATTATAAAAACCTAACCTAGGGTACCGCCGGCAGCGAGGCGGGGCCTAACCTGCCGGTGGTCAGGGCCTCAGAGACAGGAACCTCCTGACTATCCGCGCAGTATCCAGGAGTACCGTCTTCTGACACTTGATCCAGCCATCTAGCGAGAGTCTCTTGAGGAGACTCTTCGCTATTAAACCGTTCGCCGAAACGACTATTGGGACGATGATCGTCGAATCAACATCCCACATAACCGCCATGTGAGCCAGGTCTAGATACTTGCTGGCTTTGTGCTTCTCAGCCTTCACGAGGTTCTCATCATGGGGGATGGTGATGTCGACGACCACCGCCTGGCGTTTCGTTCGATCTGTCAGCACAATATCAGGCCTATTGGCAAGAATAGTCCTGTCCGTGATGACAGATCGATCCCAATAGAGCGTGGCACGACCATTTTCGAGAACTGGCGCAGGTGTGTACTTATAGTAAGGCACTTCGGAGACCACAAGACCGTATAGTAAAGCAAGTTGCTGGTGAATAATCCTAGCTACAAGGTTATGTCTGTGCAAGTACTCGCCGTTAGCAAGATGACCACAACCGGAGATAATATGCCTGAGTGACTCCCCGGGACGGCGGCATGCCCGACAAATGTCGACCGTACCGTCCTTCAGGATATACCTCCGGTAAATGTTCGTCATGATAACTTCGTCCGCAATTGCACAGACAAAACCTTCGGTTTCCCCGAAGAGATCCCCGAAACATAGCCAGTTCACCGACGCGAGCAGATCTACATCGGGCCCTGTGAGGGCCTTGTAGAACCGCCCGTGTAGCTCCTTGCTCCTCCATACGGCCCTGCGGTCCTCGGCGCTCATTACTTTAAGTCTGCGCCAGTTCTCGTTTGCCAAGGAGAACGGGGTGAAGTTTCCGTCTACTGCTACTACGTCACGATGCATCCCACACTCGTTGTTTAGGAAATAATCCCTGAGACTGCACACCTCGTGGTTGTGGAGGTCTTTGGCATTTTAAAAGCCGCGACCTCCACACTTCCGCGAGATGTACAGTCTCATAACAGACGAACGTGGGTGTAGCATGCGATGTGCAGTAAGCAGTACTCGGACTCTTTGATCCAGGGCATCCAGCTCAGTCTGAGTCCACCTTAGTACGCCAAAGGAGTAAGTAAGCAAGGGCATCACCCAGGCGTTGAAGGCACGCACCTTGTTGCCGCTCGACAAAAGACTATTACTTACGGTATGTACTTTGGTCAGGCGACAAAAGAAGCGCTCCCTCACCGCCCACTTTACGCCCTCACCCTCAATACCCAATGACTGTGACATACCAAGATACTTATAGGTTTCTGCTTCGGAGATAGATTTAAGGGATATTGTCTCAGAAAGTTGCAAATTTGTTGAATTTACAACTATCCCCCGCTGTGCATGCATGACCACACCATTCCATTTGGATGGCGCTACTGAAGACTTCTGTTGTTTTCAGTAGTTCCAACAGGTTATACCATTCGGCGCAAATAGCTTAAGGTCATCCATATAGAGCAGATGAGAAATGACCGCACCCTCCTTCCGAAGCCGGCAACCTAGTCCCGAATCCTTCAGCAGGGTGCTAAGCTGATTCAATGCTAGGCAGAACCACAAAGGACTCAGACTGTCACCCTGGAAGATCCCACGTTCTATCCTTATAGAGTCCTGCGGACCAGAAGGGCAATCTTCTCCCCCCGGTTGACGAAGGACTGTGGTCCACTGCCCCATGCAAGTGCCTAAGAAGGATCTTAGAACTTATTATTATTATTATTATCATTTATTAACAGACAACAAATTGGTCCACAATTATAAGCTTAACCTAACCTAACCTAGGTGTCATCACATTGACAAATTGGCGCATGATGGTGGCGTTGGTGTTATACCTAACCGCCACTGTGCTCAGAATGGGGCATATATTATTTATATCCTTTTTTTATCTGCGCAATGTTCTGAACTGGAAATTTGGAATTCTCGCACTTTGATTGCGCTTACTTAACACAAAATTCCAATTCAAGACACTCCAGTGAGTGTCTAGAATTGGAATTTAACAGTTTTAATTATTTATTTAAAAAGTGAGTTTAATTTATCAACCGAAAAATAATAAAAACTAAATTTTAATTTTAACATCTTGTATTCGAGGTTTCACAGACAATTACAAACACGAAATATGAGTATTACTGATATAGTAAATAACGAAATCAAGGTCCGGAAGAGAAAACACCAGGTTCAACCGATTGGAGCACTCGTTGGCGCTAACAAACGATAATTAATAATTAAAGGCAAATATGAAACAATTTTCAAAGTAAAAGTATCAGTCTAACGATGACGGAAGGTTGGGTTGCTTACGTTCCATTTCATGTAAAATTCTCTAATCGGAATTTCAAAGTTCAGTTTTAATAATAATCCATACTAATATTATAAATGCGAAAGTGTGTCTGTCTGTCTGTTACTTTTTCACGCTTAAACCTCTGAACTGATTGAGATGAAATATGGTGTAGAGATAGTTTGAATCCCGGGAAAGGACATAGGATAGTTTTTATCCCGGAAATCATCCTCTGAGGGGGTGAAAAGGGGGATGAAAGTTTGTATCGAGCTACGATATAAACGAGTTCCACGCGGACGGAGTCGTGGGCAGAAGCTAGTTATCTATAAATAGTACGTTGTTTGAGCCAAATCAATTGTTTAGCGAATATACTAACGTGGAAATGTAGTCTCACCTATAATCAAATTACGTAAAATGGAATTGGCTTGAATGTGATTCTTAGTCAGCCCCGCTTTGGACTTCCATCTGGATTTACATAACGGAAACCTACGATAGGTGTCCTCAAACACGCTGTGATTTGGACGTTTATAAGGATTATAAGGGACTGAAAACACCGTAGTCTGACCCACGGAAGTCCAAAGCGGGGCTGACTAAGAATCACATTCAAGCCACTATCGTAGGTTTCTGAGGATGTTTCGCCAGGTGGCAGCCCAAAGCGGAAGCGGAAGCGGGGCTGACTAAGAATCACATTCAGGCAAATTACATTTTACGTAATTTGATTATATCTGAAACTACATTTTCACGTTAGTATATTCGTTATAAAATTGATTCGGCTACAAATACATACCATTTATAGATAATTATTATTAAAACTAGACTGGAATTCCGGATAGAGAATTTTACATGGAATGGAACGTAAGAAACCCAACCTTCCCTCATCGTCCGTCAGACTGTCACTGTTACTTTGACGATTGTTTCATATTTGCCTTTAATTATTATTTATATTTGGCAAATTTGAGCTGACATAGTTGGCCAGTACTCCATAAAAAAAAGAAGAAGAAGATTATTTTTCGTTTGTTATCGTGTGCAACGAGTGCTCTGATCGGTTGGACCTGGTGTTTTCTCATCTGGACCTTGATTTGGTTATTTACGATATCAGTAATGCGCATATTTCGTGTTTGTAATTGTCGAAGACAAGATGTTATAATTCAAATTTTGTTTTTATTGTTTTCGGTTTAAAAATTAAACAGTGTCATGAATTGGAATTTTGTGTTAAGTAAGCGCATTCAAAGTGCGAGAATTCAAATTTCCAGTTCGAAACATTGTGCTATGCAGATAAAAAAAGGATATAAATTTATTTATTATTATTTCAGTAAAACACTGTACAATGACTTAAAACTAAATACATCGTCCCACAAAACTGTTTGCACAATTTGACTGTGGGATCCAAGAGTCTATATAATTTGAGGTAGTCTTAATGATAATGAGTCTATATAAAGTGGTAAAGTCCTAATCAGTCTATATAATTAGTAAAGTCTTAAGAAGTAAGAACAGCTTTAAATGATGTTGTATAAAGTGGATAGGTAACTAGATATTAGGTATTTAGGTATTTAAATACTATCGAGATAGTGTTTCAACAGGGCTCTTTTAATTTTATTTTTGTTTTTCTCTTGTCTAATAGCCGCAGGTAAAGCGTTAAGCAAATATGGTAAGCGTTTTTCGATGCGCCTATCCCCATAGTAATTGCTTACTCTGAGAACGGCATACTTACCTGCAGCTACGGATACGCAGTATGCATGATAGGTAAACCGTATACGGCTATAGCTCGCTTTTGGGCTGTTGACGAGACTAAAATCGAGATGGCGCTCGACATTCATTTTCTTAATTGACGTCTCTATCTGTATATATTCATAGTACTCTTTGGGTCAGACTACAAACAATATAGCATATAGAAAAGTACTCTGTGCAATATAGATAAGATATATAATATATGGCATATGGCTCTCATACTGAATTGTGCACAGTGCATATTTGTCAACAAGTGTGGCGAAATTTACGGACTTGCACAAACTTGCATTAATATTTAGGAAGAAAGCGAGTTCCTTTATTTCACAGGAGTTTTGAAGAATTTATACAGAAACGAAACCCACACACTTCAGGGTCAAGCGCAGTAACAATTAGCGAGGCACTATTGAAGTAAGTGGCTTATATTCTTCCTAACTTAAAGCACATGAATAGGCATATGAGCTAGGTAGACTGCGTTTGAAAAGTTACAATGGATCCAGACAGACCGGGGCCGTCTACTGATAAAATGGATTTAGAGAAGGAACTGACAAATAAGTTTCTAAGCGGCGAGATGTCGTTCGCGGAGTACTCGAGCGAATGGTACGAGCAGGAGGACGAGGAGGGGGAGGGGGAGCGCGCGGGGCCGGCGCCGGCGCAGCTCGCGGGGCGGCTCGCCAAGCGCCGCAAGGGCACCAAGCTGTCCCCCGCGCTGCTCGGGCTCATGGGCGAGGCCAACCTGCGCTTCGTGCGCGGCGATCGCGACACCGCAGAGAAGATGTGTCACGAGATCATTAAGCAAGTCCCAAACGCGCCCGAGCCCTACCAGACCCTTGCACAGATCTACGAGCATGACCCGGAGAAGTCCATGCAGTTCTCATTACTGGCCGCACACTTGAGCCCGTCTGACGCCAACGAGTGGCTGCGGCTGGCGGCACTCTCCAACCAGAGGAAAGATATGAAACAGGAAATGATCTGCTACACTCAGGCCATCAAAGCGGAACCACACAATTTTGCTACTCACATGAAGAGATTAGATTTGCTAACATATCTTGAAGAAATAAAATATCCATTACATACTTTAAATTTAAGTCGAGTCAAATGTTACCACAAGATAGCATCATCGTTACCACCTACTGAAGGGGAAACCATCATGAAATATGCCAAGTTGGCGGCGGCGCTGTACCACAACAACAACGAGCTGGAGAGTGCGCTGGCTGTGATGACCGCGGCTTATAACAAGTGTGCTTCCCTCTTCACAATGGAAGACACTAATATTTTCTTAGAGCTCCTTATCTCACAAAATCAATATCAAACCTGCATAGAAGTGTTTGTTTCTAATGTAGGAGTTGAAATAGAAGCAGAAATACAAACAATAGAAAACGCGAGTAGTATGCTTGAGGAGCAAACTAATTACTTAAATTGCACATTGCCAAACAGTTTGCCTATAGATTTGAAAAGCAAGTTACTGATATGCTTTGCTCATTTGGGAGCCACAAGTCTTGTTGAAACTTTGCTCACAGACTTCTTAGCCAATGAAGTGGAGAAAGCTGGAGACTTATACATGGACATAGAAGAAGCTCTGTCCTCTGTTGGGCTTCATCAGTTAGCTCTCAAACTTTTGGAACCTCTCATCCAAAACTCTAGTTTTGACCTCGGGGCAGTGTGGCTCAAACATGCAGAATGTTTGTACAATTTGGGCAGGAAAAATGAGGCTATTGATTCATACTATAAAGTGCTGAAACACGCGCCCCAGCACGCAGAAGCGCGCCGGAAGATGTTCAACATCCTGGAGAGCAGAGGCAGGGTGGACGAGGCTCTGGAAATCCACCAACAAGACTACAAGTATGTGGTCAGCGCAGGCCTCCTCTACGAACAATGCTGCACTCTCAAGAAGTATGGCAGAATGCTCAAATACTTGGAAGTAGGAGAAGCTCTTCTATCTAAAACCTTTGTGAGATTTAGACATGAAGAGGAATTAAAAATCGCACGCAAAATGAGAGGAGGCATTGACCTTATCCACGAATTCAGGACAGCGCGGGGAGAGAGTCCTTATAATGAAGACGACATACACTTTGACGAGGATGAGACGTTTAAATTTACGCCACAAGAGGAGTGGAACTTTTTTCTGGAGCTGCTGGAGATAGCGCGCAGCCACACGCAGTATTGCGCCATGCAGCGGCTGGCGTTCGGCTCGCTGGTGTCGCGCACGCTGGCCGCGCAGCGCTTGCAGATCGAGTTCTATTGCTTGCAGGCCTGTCTGCTCAACCACGACCACCACAACGCCTTCAGCTTCATACGCGACTTTTGCATGAAGTACCCTAGCATACGCTGCTGGAACATCCTTAACCTAGTCATCAACTCCGTAGATGAGAACACACACATGAAGTTCTTAGCAAGACTATTTCAAAAAGACCCTAACATCGTAAAGAATCTATTCCTGGGGAACAACTTCCTAACATCTGGGCGGTATATAGTGGCACTGAAATACTTCCTGGAATACCATGATCAGAAGCGCGAGCCGCTGTCCGCCTTCCTGATCGGCATCACCATGCTGATCATGGCGGCTCAGCGGACGATGGACAAGCACCACAACCTCATCCTGCAGGGGATGTCGTACCTGGTGACGTATCAGCACATGAGGAAGTGCGACCAGGAGGCGTACTACAACATCGGGCGCGCGTACCACATGCTGAGCATCAACAACCTGGCGATAGAGTTCTACGAGAAGGCCCTGGCGGCGCCGCCCGCGGCTCGCTGCGCCGCGCACGGGCCCGTCCACTTGCGGACGGAAGCCGCCTACAACCTGTATGTACTGTACAAAGACCACGCGCCACAGGTGGCGCGACAGTACTTATTTAAATATCTTGTTATAGAATAAATTAAATTTCGTTGTCATACCTGTTTTTCTTCTTCCTAACCTGATGCCAACCTAATTCGAAGCTCAATCAAACTTATCGTAAATCGTGTCCGACACCCTAATCATTATCGTCCGGGAACTTAATAAAAATAACTACGTAGTTATTATCCTAGATGTGGAGTTAGATGCCGATACACAAGGCAACCAAAAAGCCACATTTGTGTTCAAAACATTTTTTGCACATTTAATATAATTTCCAACAGTGTCTCTTCTCACCTTCTCACGAATTCATATCTCAATCCTTGAATAATCATACATAGGTACTCTCTGAATTTGGCGCAGCGCAGTTTGATCCTAAATTAAATGTTACATTGCTCCTAGAACATAAATCGAGTGAGGTATCACGATGTCGGCATCGGAGCCCGTCGAGGCACCGGATGAAGGCCCCGAGGCGGTCCCCGCGGCGGAGATGCCGTTCGCGCGACTCTGCGAGCTGCTGGAACGGCTACACAAGAAGAAAAAGGAAAAACAGGAACAGGATAAAATACTGACGAGCTTCTTCGACGAGTTCAGACTAAATGCTGCTCAGATCACTGGTAAAAAGGTAAACGGGTCAAGTTCACTTCGAGTCAAGGTCGCTTCGTTTCAATGCATGGTGCACTTCGTCTTTCACGTCTTTATCAATGTAAACTTTTTCTTTAATGTGCAATTGTGCAGTTTTAAGGAACATGATTGAATTTGGTTGTATCGAATTCAATAGATTAGAAAACCTACCTTATCTTGTAATGCCAAGTTTTTTCAGAACTGCAGCCTTTTTCCAATAATGCGTCTCCTACTGCCGGCGCTCGACCGTGAGCGCGGCGCCTACCACCTGAAGGAGACCTCCCTCGGCGCGCTGCTGGCGCGGGTGCTGGCGCTGCCGCCGAGCTCGGCTGACGCCGTGCGCCTGACCAGCTACCGCGCCGTCGCCAACGCACAGGTTAACTACTACCTACCACCAGAAATAGACCTCCCTCAGCGCATGAGCATCATTTTGCCAGATAGTAAGTGGCTGCTGCGTTTCTTACGACGTCGGACGTCCCTTCCCTACAGTAACTTTTTGAGAAGCTGATAAACTCGAGGCTGCTCCTGTAACACCTAGGTACTTAAGTACCTAATGAAAAATAATTGTTTTCCCAGGATAGCGACCTCGCTGGTGTTGCCTACTTTGTGCTGAAGAACCGGCTGGCGCGCCAGCTGGGCTCGCTGACGCTGACGGTGCGGGACGTCAACGACGTGCTGGACAAGATAGCCTACGCTCAGGTCGGGGGAAAGGCGAGTAAGTAGCCGTGGGTTTTAAACTGTCGTACCCGGCGACCATACAATGCGAGCTCCTTACTAATTTCTGCTAAAACCCGGTATGGGTATGCGCATGTTCGAACTAGACGGCCGCCTGCACGTCTAGCATAGGACGGCCGCGACATACTCTCGATTTTTATCGCACTATACCTCTTGTTCTAAGTGTTCTAATAAGAGAGAGATCCGTCTCTCTCTTATTAGAACACTTAGAAGACTCTTGAGAGGCTCTCTCGATTCGAAATCGAGAGAGCTCGCGCGCCGTCGCGTGCTAGCCGTGCTGGTATCGTTTTGACACCCCGCCTCCATCCCCGCATAATGGCAATGTCACCCATTCTGTAGGACCATTTTGCGGCGCTACTTAGACTTCTATGTATTTTTCGTTTGCTGGTCGCACCTGCAATTTATTTTGTTGTTTTTGTATTGTGCTGTGGTTTGAATACAGCCGGAGTCATACTTATCGGACGAGTCGTGTTGTGACGCGACAGAACAGACGGACAGACTCACACTCGCACTCATCTGATGCGCCGTGACAGCTCCTTTTTTGTCACGCGCAAAACGAACCTTTCGATTATAGTTTTTCTACACGAAATTAAATCTTGGCTTGACTAAATTTAGTATTGTCAGTATTCGAGTTTTGTCAGTAATCTGTCTGTCTGACGCTGACTTGCATTGTGCAGGGGTGCTGGACGAGGTGTTCAGCGGGGTGTTCCGCCAGCTGAGCGCGGAGCAGGTGAAGTGGTTCCTGCGCGTGGTGCTGAAGGAGCTGCGCGTGCGCATCGGCGCGGCGCGCCTGCTCGCCGCCATGCACCCGGACGCGCCCGAGCTGTTCGCCGCGTGCAGCAGCCTGCTCAAGGTCAGCGCAGCGCCACATCTACTGTCACAATCAATACCTTAAGCGTTCCTTCGGCGAGTCTACATCTAGACAGCCAAGGTCATCAATGGAGCATAAGAAAATTAATAAAATCAGGGGAAATCATTTGTGTAGTTTGGAAATTGGTACCTTGTGGTGTCCAGATAAACATACTAAAAGTCCTCGAGGGTGGGATCTGTGCTGAGGGGGGGGGGGGGGGGGGGGTTTTGAAGGTACATATGTCGAATATCTGTACGAATAGCGTTATAATAACTTCAGACAAAAGTTTCTCCATAAAATTTCCTACAAAATTGGGCATATTTATTTTTACTCTACGATCGATACTTTAGGAGCTACAGGATGTTTAAGTTAAAAAGTAGTCCCTGATTGCCCATATTCGGCTTTTTAGACTAAGATAGGATCGCTCTCTTTGTCACTCAAAATGACTTCCTAGACGAAACATTAGATGAATTAATGTATCGAAAAGTGTGTTGTTTGGTGTGCGTCAGACTTGCTCGGAGCTGGAGCCGGGCTCGACGCGGCCGCTGGAGCTGGGCGTGGCGGTGTTCTGCGCGGTGAGCCCCATGCTCGCCGAGCGCCTCGACGTGACGCGTGTGTCGCGGCTGCCGCCCGCCGCCTACGTCGTGGAGAGCAAGTTCGACGGGGAACGCTTCCAGGTGCGAACAGCTTGCTCGGTGTCGTACTTTCTGCGTGCTGGAGCCTCGTGCTAACGCTAAGCGCCTCGACGTAACAAACATATTGTGAGCTAAGGCTGTGCGAGGAAACAAACCACCAATAGTAGCTCGATCACGCATCTCTTTCTATTAGTGGATTATTGCCTCGAACACCGCTCGCTTATATTCACCCTAAGAATGTTTACATTAGTGTGCGTTTTCACACTGATAGATAAGTAGGGTGAGACAAGTGAAAAGTAACTACAGCATACAGTTAGTTAGCGTACCGACGTGTATTCGTAGGGTAACTTGGCTGGCGGTGTACGTGAGCACACATATGCAACACATACACCCGTCGAATACCGTCGAGTTCGAAAATATGCACACAGACACAGTGATCAAAAATATCATAAATACCCTGTTAGGGCATGGCAATAATCTTAATACTAATGGTGACTATTTACAAATAATACTAAACTTTATGTAACATAATTTGAGAATACCTCGCAAAATTCATAATAATAAATAATATAACTTCACCCCGCTCTCCTTGGCAAACGAGAACTGGCGCAGACTTAAAGTAATGAGCGCCGAGGACCGCAGAGCGGTGTGGAGGAGCAAGGAGCTACACGGGCGGTTCTACAAGGCCCTCACAGGGCCCGATGTAGACCTGCTCGCGTCGGTGAACTGGCTACGTTTCGGGGATCTCTTCGGGGAAACCGAAGGTTTTGTTTGTGCAATTGCGGACGAAGTTATCATGACGAACAATTACCGGAGGTATATCCTGAAGGACGGTACGGTCGACATTTGTCGGGCATGCCGCCGTCCCGGGGAGTCACTCAGGCATATTATCTCCGGTTGTGGTCATCTTGCTAACGGCGAGTACTTGCACAGACATAACCTTGTAGCCAGAATTATTCACCAGCAACTTGCTCTGCTATACGGTCTTGTGGTCTCCGAAGTGCCTTACTATAAGTACACACCTGCGCCAGTTCTCGAAAATGGTCGTGCCACGCTCTATTGGGATCGATCTGTCATCACGGACAGGACTATTCTTGCCAATAGGCCTGATATCGTGCTGACAGATCGATCGAAACGCCAGGCAGTGCTCGTCGACATCACCATCCCCCATGACGAGAACCTCGTGAAGGCCGAGAAGGACAAAGCCAGCAAGTACCTAGACCTGGCTCACGAGGTAACCGCCATGTGGGATGTTGATTCGATGACCATCGTCCCGATAGTCGTTTCGGCGAACGGTTTAATAGCGAAGAGTCTCGACCATCACCTCAAGAGACTCTCGCTAGATGGCTGGATCAAGGGCCAGATACAGAAGGCGGTACTCCTGGATACTGCGCGGATAGTCAGGAGGTTCCTGTCTCTGTCGCCCTGACCGCCGGTAGCTTAGGCCCCGTCTCGCTGCCGGCTGCACCCTAGGTTAGGTTTTTATAATGATTTTATGTTTTGTATGTATAGTTCTATATTTTACTTTTTATAAATTTATTGTACAAACCTAACTTAAGATGAAATAAGAATAAAGAGATAATAATATAAATCTTAATTAAATGGGATTAATCCGGCATCAGCTGCTTATTTTATAATTTTACAATTTATCATTATATGCAGTTAATAAATCTATTATAAACAACCTGAGTTCTGACCACTGTGGACAACAAGTCTCCTTCAGCGGGAAAACGGACAAAGTTCCACGAGACACCATGTGCAGACCTATTTCCAAAAAGAGATTAGATTTATTCAATCATAATATTGCGAAACGATTACGTTATCTTCCATTTACTCAGGAATGTCCTAATCGTTTGTGTGCTTATTTGTTTAACTGTATTAAAATGGAATTTGATGCCTGTTTTAATTTAAGGAAAATTCAAAGCAAGGTCAAGACTAAATTTAGCGACTGGGCTACCCCAGATATTCACAAAAAAAGACGCCGTCTCTACGAATTGTACGATTCGAGAACTACTGATAAAAGACCGGAATTTCTAGAGTATGTTAAGAACTGCTCGAAATCTTTTAAGTTGATGTGTGTCGCCGCCAAAGCCGATTACTTGTCAAAAAAGATTCAGAACTCCAATGATAAGGTTAAAACTGTATGGCAAGTTATCAACACTGAAACTGGAAAACGCAAGATAAGAGATCCGCACTACAGCCTACGAATTGATGATACTTTAGTAAGTTCTGACCATGAAGTAGCGGATCATTTTGAGCGGTTCTTTTCTAACGTACCCGTTGAGACCACGAAGTCTTTAAACTCATCACCAGATGCCGCTGAATCGTTGTTGAAAGCAAATGTAACGGAATGTACAGAAATCTTTAGATTCACTCACGTGACCCCACCAATTCTTATAAAAGCGTTTAAATTGTTGAACTTGAAGAAGACTGAAGATCTTTGGGGCCTTTCAGTCAAAGTATTACATTCCATTGTAGAATCAATTGCACCTTTCTTAGTTGATATTTTCAATAAAAGTATTGATACTGGAGTATTTCCTGACCTCATCAAACACAGTAACATTATCCCGTTGTTTAAATCAGGAACGAAAACTGACCCTACCAACTTCAGGCCAATATCAATACTACCGGCACTAAGTAAAGTTTTTGAGAAGCTTATTCTTCATCAGCTTATGTCCCACTTTAGTTGCAATAAACTGTTAAATACCAATCAGTTCGGATTCACTAGGGGTCGCTCTACCACTGATGCCGGTGCGGTACTAATTAAACATATTTTTGATGCCTGGGAAGAGGCTCAAGATACAATTGGAGTGTTCTGTGATTTATCAAAGGCATGTGATTGCGTTGATCACGAGAATTTAATCAGAAAGTTGAGACATTATGGGATTAAAAACGGTGCTCTTGATCTCGTGTCATCGTATCTCTCGGAGAGAACACAACGAGTAGTCATCAATGGGACCCAATCAGCAAGGACAACTGTTGACGGACTCTTGGTGTTCCTCAAGGCTCGATTCTGGGTCCGTTTCTATTTCTGATTTACATAAATGACCTACCAAATGTGTTGCAAGATAAACATGATATAGTGTTATTCGCTGACGACACGTCGCTTATCTTCAAGGTAGACAGGAAAGAGAAAAGCTTCGATGGTATTAATGATGCGGTCAACACTGTTGTGAAATGGTTTACAGCAAATAATTTACTGCTAAATTCCAAGAAAACAAAGTGTATCAGATTCACTTTACCTAATGTCAAGCAGGTAAACAATACCAAGATCCAATTAAAGGGAGATGAACTGGAATTTGAAGATAAAACAGTGTTTTTAGGTATCACCTTGGACTCAAAACTACAATGGCATGCGCATATCGTCGCCCTAGCCGGAAAACTTAGTTCGGCAGCCTATGCAGTAAGACGCATAAGACAGTTAACAAACTTTGAGACGGCCAGGCTGGTGTACTACAGTTACTTCCACAGTGTTATGTCCTACGGAATCCTGTTGTGGGGGAAAGCGGCTGATATCCAGACCATATTCGTGCTACAAAAACGAGCTGTACGCTCCAAATACGAACTAAAAGCTCGAGATTCTCTCAGGGACAAATTTAAGGAGGCAAACATTCTTACTGTAGCATGCCAATACATTCTTGAGAATATCATGTCTGTGCGGAAAAACCTTCATGAGTTCAAACACAACAGTGATATCCACGACTACAACACCAGAAGTAAAAACAAGATCGCAGTGAAGGCTACTCGTCTCCGCAAGGTTACCACGTCGTTCGTGGGGAACTGCATACGTTTTTACAATAAAATACCCACCGAAATTGTTAATTTACCGTTCAGTCAATTTAAGTCTCATGATCTCGTTGCATGAATTTGCTGAGCAAGGCGTATTATACTGTCAACGTTTTCTTAAACGACAAAAATGCCTTTAAGCCAGTAGTAGTCTAATTCTATTAGGAATATACCTAAATACACGTAATCATTATAAGTACCTACCTGAAATAACTGTTCCGTTTTATGTAAGAAGAGAGCACGTAATGTTGTTTCTCGCCGAACAAGTCGCTTAATCTTTGTTATTATCAATGTCCGGTGGCTTGAATATGTCATGCTCGCTTAAAGGGCTTTGTTTACCCCCGTGGCGTCAGTGGCACAGCGTATTGCTTCGCCGTCGGGCGGTGAAAAGGTTAAATGGAGACTGGGGATAGAGATGGAAAGTTCTTCGTCTTTTAGCATAAGATAATTTTGCTTTCAAATCTGTATAGGTAACCCGACTAACGTGAGTGGACTACTGGACGGATTTAGCCAAAAATTTCCAGTAATGTAGCTTAAAAAAATCTTTACTACTGTACAAGCGAGCTGTACATTGCAACTTTTATGTCTATATAGCACAATTATATTGCGTCGTTTATATAAAGTATGTTTGTTTGTTAAACTACGTTTTAGTGTCAATAAAATCACACTACAGAACACATCTTTTACTTTGACACAAAATCGACGATGTCAAGAAACAACAAGCTGATATCATTAACGATGACACCGCATCAGCCCATGTCATTCACCAGTATGCATTGATATATATAATAGTATCGATAGCCTTCGCTCTACTCATCTACAAAGGGACACGCAAAGTAATGAAGATCATGAGGAGATGTCCGCAGCCACAGCCTGATCCAACCCCGCGCCCAGAGATGAGAAGCCCGTGCTACGAGATGCAAGTTCTCCCGACAGCCGCATCGACAGAGGCCGCCCAGCGACCACTTACTGCCGACGTCGCTACAGCTCCGACCATGACTAGACACTCGGAAATAATAATTTATGTTTTTTTCCTTATTTCTACCTTTAGTTGTAGGCAGCATGTACAAGCGAGCTGTACATTGCAACTTTTATGTCTATATAGCACAATTATATTGCGTCGTTTACATACCTACCTATAATTCGCACCGTTTATATAAAGTATGTTTGTGACTTTGTTTTAGTGTCAATAAAATCACTCTACAGAACACATCTTTTACTTTGACAACAAACTACATTAATTCCACGGGCAAACAGCCCGGATCATTGGTCCTTCGAACCGGATCTAGTCCTAGTGCAGTATCAACGTGTTAGTAAGCGGTTTATCGATCTCCTACAAGTGGGCATCGCCAGTGGACTGCCAACTTTCGCTACCGGGCCGTATCAAGGACTGCATCAACAACACCACGACATCCAAGTAAACAACAGCAGTTTTACTGCACTTACATCTTCGCCTACTCTTGCTGGTTACCCCACATACATACATTTGGAGCCAGCACCCTGGAGGCATTATTTGAACGACAAAGGGAACTCGCCGACAAAATCAACAATGCAGCTATCAACTTTGGCAAGGACTCCGTGAGCGGGAAGACCGAAGAGTACATTCAACGCAGAATAGAAGCCATAGATAACATGTGGAGCGAGTTCCAAGGAAATCACATGAAGCTCGCCAATGCTGATTCCCTTTTTAGTGACAGAAAGAAACAGAAGAAACAGAGATGTACGAGACTCAAACAGCAAGAAACAGAGATGTACGAGACTGTCAAACAGCGTTACGAAAAGTTTCGTCAAACATTGGTGACATTTACTGCATCTCCACGCCCGCAGGCTAGAACAGTGTAATGAATGTGATAATAATATACTAGTGGGTAAGGTTCTAGATATCGCGAATTCCTCAACCTTCTGCACAAAATTACGCGGACAACCCTTACCCGAGTATGTGAATTTGCGAAACTCACCAGTTACCCCCCTGTCGCAATGTACAATCACTTTATTCTCAATACATCCTTCAGAACTCGCGGTTACATACTATACGTATTAGACGAGGTATTGCTACCACTGCCATTTTTCAAATCAAAACGCGACTTCAAGGCACTAAATTTAGTTACAAGGCTTTTGTAAGAACTACATTCGCCTTCCTCAGCTTTCGAGACGTCAATACGCTGAAGGCGCATATAAATATGTACCAGAAATGATTGAATTTTATTTACAAGATTTACATCAGTAGAACTTTCGTAAAGAACAATTTTGTCCTCCATAAAGGAAAGAGATTTTTCAGTGCCCGTCAAGTCATCGCTAACTGAAAAAGTTGTAGGTAAATCCTCAGCTACATATTTACCCAACAAGTTAGTTAACTGTTGACGCAGCTCCACAACCGTATTGAGCGGCTTTTCATGACGGATAGTTATTTCGTAAATAAGTTCATGCTTATTTAACATATTTACACTTACACGGGAGAACTCCATATTAACAAACTAGAATGACCGGAGTACAAAGAGAGCAATAACAAACTATTAACAACATACAAATACACTAACACACACCTCAATTGTACATAAACATATTATGTACATAAAGATGAAATGCAAGCTGCAAAGTAGAGATATATATATATACAATCTAACCTATAGGTACACAAAGGAAAACAAAATACACAGAATTACACGTTAAAACTAAAACCTGGTTATGTACAAACACGTATAAGTAGTATTTACAAGTACGTACATAACCCAATCCAAGTCCTTAAGACCCACGTACTGACTGAATAAACCTATGGGCGCCAATGTAGCCAAAAACAACAATGGGTAGGTCTAGGGCTCGCCTTTAGGTTGCTCGGAGGCGGCAGCGCAGACGTAGGTATATCCAGCAGCCAAGCAGTGATCAAGTTTGAAGACTACGAGGCATAAAGGCTGGAAGCAATCCTTTTTATTAGCTCAGGTTCAAACCCATCCGAGCCTCATAAGGTTTAGAACAGTGACGGCTAAATGAGGCTTGGATTGAGTTTAACAAAAAAAAAAAATACAGAGCACAGAACTTGATACAAAACATACCTGCTTAAGTGGCAGCCCTTGTATGCATTAACTATATACAGTATTTATAAACAGAGGTAATGTGCATTACATAAAACATTAGTTTTTACGTTTTAAAATAGAAGAATTCTCAATCCAATCTTTCAGCAATTATTTTTCCGAAGAAAAAACAAAACACGGCCGTGAAAATCCTATGTTTTTTCTTTCTCCCCGGCCAGTGCGCTAGCAGCCGCGCGGCGGACGTTTGCCGTGTTACAACAGCAACAGAAGAGAGATCGGCGACCTCTAAGGCTGATGAACTTAAGTATCAACAAGCAACGAACTTTCGGGCCTTTCTACGAGTCATCAGAGGCATCGATATCAACAAGAGGTCCGAGAAGTGGGAACTGGAGGACAAGCTGCAAATGTTACAACAGCGCTGGAAAACCGTTGAAGACCTACATTGGCAGATCGACAATCTACTAATGGGATCTGATTTAACATATGAGCAGGAATATTCTGAACATGAAGCAACATACGAAGCCACAAAAATGCTGCTGCACAATAAACTTAGCTCCACATCGCACATGCAGCAATCTACGCCGAAAATTGAGATCCCAATATTTGCGGGAAACTACACACAGTGGCCTATATTCATGGATCTCTTCACCGAGACCATACATAACAACCCCACGCTAACGAAGACCCAGAAGATGCAACACTTAAAAGGAAAGCTGAAAGGTGAAGCCGAACGACTGGTACAGCATCTTTACATAACTGCCGAAAACTACGACACGTGCTGGGAACTACTTACCTATCGCTACAACAACGCGCAGCTGTTATTTACGAAGCAGGCGCAACTACTTATGAACCAACCTTCGGTACATAAACAAACTTCCTGTGAGCTGAAGCGCCTCTACGATACGAGTATGGAAGCTGTGCATGTCATGCACAACCTCGGGATCGACACTTCAACTTGGGACCATATACTGGTACACATCATCACTGAAAAATTGGATTCCGACACCTATTCATCAATCCAGGAAGGTTCCACGTTCCCTCCCTGTCTTCGATGAGCTTATGACGTTCCTGGAAAGCAAGTTTGCAGCTCTTGAACCCATGAACAAAGCCAAGAAGTCGACAACGTATACGCCAGCTATTTAGAAACCTGTTGGGATTAAACATGAATTTACACCGAAATCTTCTCAACATAACAATTACAAAGGGAAAAATCAGTACACATCCTACCACGTGACTAACGATAGAAAATGCCCGCTATGCAAAATAGACCACTTTTCCACTGTAAAACATTCCAAGGCATGACGTCGGAAGCTAATCATAAAACAATTGAGCAATTACATATTTGCCCTAATTGTTTATATTGCCACAACGAAAGGCCATGCAACTCAAGAAAAAAATGCAAGGTTTGCAATGATCAACATAATACCATTTTGCACGACTTGTACAAACATCGTGATCGTGACACAATGGCTTTTACACCGAGACAGCAAAATGCAGTGCGATCAACGACCTCAAATCCGTCATCGAATCACGTGTCGAATCCTGATAATGAGGTATTGCTATCAACTGTTCTATTGAATATAAAATCATCAAATGGAACCAACATACAAATGAGAGCCCTCGTCGATCAAGGATCGCAGATCAGCCTGATAACGGAAAACGCCGCACAGAGACTTGGGTTGCAGAGACGTCATCACAGCGGAACTATTTCTGGCGTCGGCTCTTCTCCCAATAAGAGCAAGGGAGTCACGACATTAACATGCGAATCCTTATACAACGGCTACCAATTCACAACAGAAGCCCTTGTCATGACGAAGGTTCTCAACAAATTGCCCAACAATACATTCAAAAAACAACAATGGCCGCATCTTCAAGGCATACAGCTAGCGGACCCTGACTATAACATCTCAAGATCAGTTGACATTTTACTGAACGCAAGCGTATACTCCGAAATCATAATGGAAGGTATACTTCGAGGGTCAACGAACGCGCCACTCGCACAACAAACCAAGATTGGCTGGATACTATTTGGCAATACAAAAACATTTAACTGTCACGTAGTCTTAAACAACATTGAAGACCTGTCGCGATTCTGGGATGGAAGAAATTGGGGAGATGGAAGAAATTGCCGATGATAATGGAATAAACTATACCGCCGAAGAAGAATATTGCGAGCGTCTACAAGCGCGCTCGCCAGATGAGAGATATCAAGTCAAGATTCCCATGAGGCCGAACTTTGAACAACACCTAGGTATTTCCAAAACACAAGCCGTCGCCCAGTTTCTTCAATTAGAAAGAAGGATGACAAGAGACTCATTATTTCGTTCTCAGTACACGAAGTTCATCGATGAGTATATAGAACTTTGTCACATGAAGTTACGCAGCATTCCCAGAAGTCCCAGCTTCTTCTTGCCTCATCACGGAGTCCTAAAATTGGAATCTTCTACAATTCAAACAAAAACAAACAAAACTCCGCGTAGTATTTAATGGTTCTTCCCGTACCCAATCCGGGAAGAGTCTCAACGATTTGATGCTGTGTGGACCAAACTTACAACAAGATCTTCAGACAATGCTACTGCGCTGGAGAAAATACAAATATGTTTACACAGCCGACATTGAAAAATTCTACAGGCAAATTATGATGCAAATTATGGCAAGAACCACAGAGAAGGAGCCCTTGAGAGATTATTTGCTGTGCACTGTGACTTATGGAACAAAAGCAGCAGCCTACTTGTCTATGCGTACAATAAAACAACTTATTATAGACGAAGGTCCCAAATACGCCTTAGCATGCGACACATTGAATAATCAACTCTATGTCGACGATTTACTAGGCGGGCACGACGATATCAATTTAGCACAGCAAACACAACAACAGTTGCTTCAAGACGGCGGATTTAACCTACGCAAATGGGCCAGCAACGAACCGAAATTACTTGAAAATTTATCACCACTACAAATCAGCGCCAGCATGCTTGACTTCAAACATACACAAACTAACAAGACCTTGGGACTACGTTGGAACCCAGAAACGGATCATTTCACATTCAAACAAAAAATGCATCGTGGTAATGACGTCACAGAAAACATTACCAAACGAACATTGCTATCTGACATCGCCACATTATACGATCCCTTAGGCTGGTTATCGCCAATTACAATAAAGGCCAAGTTAATTTTTCCAAAGGTCTGGGAATCAACAGTCAACTGGGATGACCCCTTAGCAGACGATATTCAGAGGGAGTGGAAACTATTCAAAACCGACATGCCGAACATAGAAAAGGTCATTATACCGCGTTGGCTGGGAAACACGACACAGCGTATCGAGTTACACGGTTTCTGTGACGCATCAAAAAGGGCATATTCATACGTCATTTCATCATCATCATCATCATATCAGCTGAAAGACGTCCACTGCTGGACATAGGCCTCCCCCAAAGAGTGCCACAATGACCGGTCCTGCGCCACCCGCATCCAGCGGACTCCCGCGACCTTTACCAGGTCATCAGTCCTTGTGGGGGGCCTACCCACGCTGCGCCTTCCGGTAGGTACGTGGTCGCCACTCGACAATCTTTCCGCCCCAACGGCCATCGGTTCTACATGCAATGTGCCCCGCCCACTGCCACTTAAGTTTAGCGATTCGGAGGGCTATATCGGTTACCTTGGTTCTGCTGCGGATAGCCTCATTTCTGATGCGATTGCGGTGACTCTTTGGGTGACTTTGAGCCTTCTTATGAGGCCCTTAGTAAGCGACCACGTTTCCGTGCCATACGTCATTTACTGCAAGACAATATCAAGCAATGAAGAAACCCACATCAGACTCGTTACTGCTAAAACCAAGCTCGCCTCGCTAAAAAGGCAATTACCATTCCAAGACTCGACTTCTAGGAGCAACGTTACTATTAAGATTAATGGAAAAGGTATGCGATGCCTTATCCGGACATGACGTAACAATATACGGATGGACTGACTCAATGGTAGTCCTGGGCTGGATTCAAGGTGACGCAGCAAGATGGAAGACATTTGTCGCAAATCGCGTGACTAAGATAGTCGCTATCATGCCGTCAACATGCTGGAGACACGTTATATCAGGTGCAGACTGCGCGAGTCGTGGGTTAACCCCCTCGCAACTTGTGGATTATAACTTGTGGTGGGAAGCCCCCACATGGTTCAAGAATGAAGTGAGACAGGAGCAAGAGATAAATGAAACTCCAAAACTGGAAATCGAGGCCAAACAAACATACGCTACAGTACAGCAGTACCAAGAGCCGAATCTTACTAGAGCTTACAAATAAATATAGCTCAATTACTCGACTAATTTGTATTACTGGTTGGATATTAAGTTTCATAAACAATTCACGTGACAAAGTCAACGCTCTACGAACTAGCTACCTAACGACCAAAGAAATACAAGATGCACACACAGCGATTATGAAAACAGCGCATTTGGATTTTATTGAGGACATCACTCGATTGCGAAAACAAGGTGCAGTGAGTTACAAAAGCAACTTAATTAATTTAAATCCAATATTAGACACTCGCTCATTACTGTGCGTTGGAGGAGGCATCAAACATTCAGCACTACAAGGAACATCCAAACATCCTAACATACTAGCCAGAAAACACAAGGTGACAGAAATGCTAATTGATCACGCTCACAAGGTGACATTGCACGCGGGGCCCAAACTAACATTGGGCTACTTACGCAACAAATATTGGATTCTGGGAGGATATGGAAGAGTTGCAGAACAAGTAAGAAGATGCGTCAGATGCATCCGTTTCAAGACCAGCAGCAACAATCAGTTCATGGCCGACCTACCAGAGCCTCGCGTGACCCCATCTCGACCATTTACTCACCGCGGGGTGGATTTCACCGGTCACGTAGAAGTCAAGGCAAACGAGGGTAGAGGGATAACTACAAAGGGATATGTCGCTGTCTTCGTCTGTTTGTCAACAAAGGCGATACATCTTAAGCTCGTCTCAGATCTCACCTCAAGCGCATTTCTCGCAGCCTTTAAACGCATGTGCGCCTGAAGAGGCCCCCCGAAACACATGTATTCGGATATTGTTACAATTTTTTCCTGTTGAGCGAAGATTCTAGCCAAAGAAAACAGAGAGGCTCGTCAACATTATATGGGCACTGAGTTTATGAATTACATCGCCATGGAAAATATCGAATGGCATTTCAATGCCCCGGCTTGGCCCAGCGCAAATGGCCTTTGTGAAAGCGCTGTACGCCTGATGAAACATCATCTTAAACGGGTCCTCGGTGAACAAAAGCTCACGTTCGAGGAGTTCACCACACTGTTAGCTAACATCGAAGCGTGCCTTAACTCTAGGCCGCCGACAACACTCAAAGAAGACTGTGAAGATATGAACTTCTTGACACCGTCGCACTTCCTAGTTGGAGATCCCATCCTATTAGCACAATCAGGTCCAGAAGTTGAAGACATACGCACCAGGTGGCACCTCATAGAAAAAATGCGTAAAGACTTCTGGAAACAGTGGTCCTCTGAGTACCTACACACATTACAATCACGCAACAAATGGAACACCAAGAAAAGGCGAAGGTCGGCGAAGTAGTCGTGATTAAAGAAGATCTCCCCACCAGCTAGATGGATTCTCGGCAGAGTTCAAGAAGCACATCCTGGCAAGGATGGACTTGTACGTGTCGTTACACTGAAAACAAAAAACGGCACGACCAAAAGGCCGGTCCTCAAGCTTGCCCCTCTGCATGTGAAGACTGAACATATACCAAAGACGGAATCGCTACCATCATCATCGACATCGACAACAACAACAACAGCGCCTACGAGCAAGAACCTAAGAAAAGGCAACAGCATGACACACTATCTGCTAACAACACTACTTGTTTTTGCCACTATGATTCAACTTCCACGCAACAGCTATACAACATTACTTCGCTAGACTCTACAAAACCGGTCTATTTCGATAAGATCGCCAACATCCACATCATTCAAGATCAATGGAAAATAGTCGTGTACTATAATTTCACAACATACAGGGACAGCTTGAGAAACATTGAGGGTTACGTCAACCACCTTCACACCATATGTGGCACAGAAGCAGCCTTCGGAGCCTTCCTTTCAATAAGTGCGCAACTACAGCACGAGGTAAATGACCTGAAACATAACGACAGATTACTTCAACTAGAGCATGCCATAAGGAAAAGAAGAGGGCTCATAAACGGCATCTGTTACCTCGCAAACTCTTTGTTCGGAGTTTTAGACGAGCGTTTCGCTGAACAATATAAACACGATATTAAACTTATACAACAAAACGAAAATCACTTGAAGAAACTATACCAACAACAGACATCAATTATCGAAGGTGAATCCAACGTACTCAAGCGAAGTGAGGAAGTGATGAGCAAACAATATCAGATTATAAATAAACATTTGTACGACCTTCAGACCCAAGAGATTCGGTTGGAAAATCAACACCGGAACAACATTTACGCAACAAGTGGCACTCTGGCAGCTGCAATCATCATCTCCAGCTTACACAGGATTCAGGACTCCCTGATAGACCTGGTAACAGACATGCGCAATGGAAGAGTGGATATACATTTGATGGGCCCAGCTGAATTAGATAAACAACTCCGCGTAATCACCAGTCAACTACCGAGCGACATGTCCCTACCCAACTACAACAATGAACAAGCTCTGACAAAGATCTACAAGGTGCTACGCGTGCACTCAAGACTGACAGATGAGTTTTTAATTTTTGAGGTCAAACTGCCACTTCTCAATATTGACCAATACGAGCTACACTACATCATCCCGATCCCACAGCAGAGAAATAGTAGATGCATTTCGATAATACCTACATCAGAATACGTGGCAATCGACCTTAGAAAGGACATGTTTATAACAATGCATTCTGCGGCGCTACCACGAACTTCGAAAGTCAAAGTTCGTAATACATGCATCCCTGTCACCGAATATGGGAGTGCGATAGAGATGGAAATACCCGAACTTCGACTTTCGAAGTTCGTGGTAGCCCCGCTGATCAGCTACATGCATGCTCAATAATCGACGAAACACACATGCTATGTCCATTAAAACAACCAATATACAATGTAAAAAGGACCGAAGCAATTTGCGAAGCACAAATTATAAACAATAATAATTTGACTCAATGCAAAACAGAGATATCAGCGTATGCCGACAAGTGGGTTCAATTACACAGTGGCGGCGCCTGGCTGTACATGCGCTGTACATGTGCTGGCTGTGCATGCGCACTGCGCATTCCTGGCAACATGAGAACATGTTGCCAGGAATGCGCAGTGCGCATTTTTTGCACAACAGGTGTCACATCCAACACATTAAAAGGAACCGGCCTAATTACCCTAGGTCAGGGCTGTTTATTGAAGCATGCCACATTTACAATCCCCGCGCATCTTATTCGTCAAAGCACCATGATGGAAACAAATGAAAACGAGATACAAATTATCGTCCCACCGCCTCCGGAAATTAACCATCTCATAAATAATGCATCAACGCTACTGGTTCCTACAGAAATTCATGCTGAGCTGTTAAGAGAGCTAAGAGACAAAATCGACGAAGTCAAGAAACAACAAGCTGATATCATTAACGATGACACCGCATCAGCCCATGACATTCACCAGTATGCATTGATATATATAATAGTATCGATAGCCTTCGCTCTACTCATCTACAAAGGGACACGCAAAGTAATGAAGATCAAGAGGAGATGTCCGCAGCCACAGCCACAGCCTGATCCAACCCCGCGCCCAGAGATGAGAAGCCCGAGCTACGAGATGCAAGTACTCCCGACAGCCGCATCGACAGAGGCCGCCCAGCGACCACTTACTGCCGACGTCGCTACATCTCCGACCATGACTAGACACTCTCGGAAATAATAATTTATGTTTTTTTCCTCATTGCAACTTTGATGTCTATATGTATAGCACAATTATATTGCGTCGTTTAAATACCTACCATAATTCGCACCGTTTATATAAAGTATGTTTGTGACTACGTTTTAGTGTCAATAAAATCACTCTACAGCACATCTTTTACTTTGAGAACAAACTACATTAATTCCACGGGCAAACAGCCCGGATCAACTGCATTATGAAAAAATATACAATTTAACCAGAAACGTCTGTTGATGATTCTTAAGATATTTATATTTGATTTAGATTTAGCAATTTAAACTAACGAATTCATCGCACTGTTATTTTTTACGCTTAGTCCCTGAACGGGTTTAGATGTTTTTTTTCCGTACAGATAATTTGAGACCCTTGGAACAATATAGGATAGTTTTTATCAACGAAATAGGATAGTTTTTATCTCGGAATTGTAGAGTGTGTTTAGGACAGCTTGCGCCTAACATAATTTAATAGCATTATTTTTTGAAGACGACAATAAGTTATACGCGGACGAAGTCGCGGGCAACAGCTAGTAAGATATACATTTGTTACTTGTTTTTGTTTAGTGAATTATTAAGCTCAATATAAACTCTTGTAGCTGCACATGCGCGACGGTGTGTTCGAGTACTTCTCCCGCCGGGGGCACTCGTACGGTACGCACTACGGCGCGGGCGACGCGCGCGGGCTGCTCACGCCGCGCCTGCGCGCCGGCCTCGCGCCCGCCGACAGCCTCGTGCTGGACGGGGAGATGATGGGCTGGCACAAGCAGAGACAGGCCTTCGGGACCAAAGGTATACAATACAACAAGCCTAGTTGCATTCTAAATTAACTAGAGGTTACACCTGGATAGAGTAACCATGTTTTCAACACGTTACAAACCCCTATAGGTATACTCCTTGATCGGTTTGACTCATGATCAAATTAAAAACTTCGCTCGTTTTATTAATTCGTTCCATTAATTTTGCAATATGATGTCAATATTGAAGTTAATTTATACCGCGATAGTGGTCGCCTGCCGGTACGCGGTCACAGCCTGTTGGATTTATACCGCGATGGTGGTCGCCTGCCGGTACGCGGTCACAGCCTGTTGATGGTGGTCGCCTGTCGGTACGCGGTCACAGCCTGTTGATGGTGGTCGCCTGTCGGTACGCGGTCACAGCCTGTTGATGGTGGTCGCCTGTCGGTACGCGGTCACAGCCTGTTGATGGTGGTCGCCTGCCGGCACGCGGTCACAGCCTGATGATGGTGGTCGCCTGCCGGTACGCGGTCACAGCCTGTTGATGGTGGTCACCTGCTGGTACGCGGTCACAGCCTGTTGGTGGTCGCCTGCCTGGACGCGGTCACAGCCTGATGGTGGTCGGCTGCCGGTACGCGGTCACATCCTGTTGATGGTGGTCGCCTGCCGGCACGCGGTCACAGCCTGATGGTGGTCGGCTGCTGGTACGCGGTCACAGCCTGTTGGTGGTTGTCGCCTGCCGGTACGCGGTCACAGCCTGATGGTGGTCGCCTGCCGGTACGCGGTCACAGCCTGATGGTGGTCGCCTGCCTGGACGCGGTCACAGCCTGATGGTGGTCGCCTGCCTGGACGCGGTCACAGCCTGATGGTGGTCGGCTGCTGGTACGCGGTCACAGCCTGTTGGTGGTTGTCGCCTGCCGGCACGCGGTCACAGCCTGTTGGATGTTTGGAACTTAGGAAGGGTCAATTTCATTACAATCCTGGTCTTTAAAAAAATACCACTGGATTTAGACATAGACGTAGAATAACTTTATTCAACATCACATTTAAACATACAGTTTTTGAAATTTACTATAGACTATCGTGATGAAGTATAATATGTGTTAGCCCACCTGCAGGCATGGCGTTCGACGTGAAGAAGATCACGGAGAACTCAGCGTTCCAGCCGTGCTTCTGCGTGTTTGACGTGCTGTACTACAACGGGCGCAGCCTCGCGGGGCCGCTGGCCGCGGGCGGGGCTCCGCTGCGGGACCGGCTCGCCGTGCTGGACGCCGTCGTGACTGACGTCCGCGGAGCCCTGCAGGCCAGCCGGCGCCGCCTTATCACTGACCAGTACGTACAGCAGGAGCCGGGCGGATGGAGTCACTTGCTGGTCCCCTCACCCCCAAAGTCCCAACGCAGCTCATCTTGGGATATCTGGCGACCTGACTCGCCATCAGGAACAACACCACGTACCTACTCCACAAGAAGTGGTGTTGTTACACCGCGGTCTTGTGTAACGTGAACTTCCAGGGTTCGAAAATATCAAAATATCGGATATTGATGATATAACGTGTCCCCAGCCCTTGGACACAGAATGACCACCCTCGTAATACTACTTCTCACAAATGCTGTGAAACAGTTTTGGTTTTAATTAGAAGTAAAAATCAAAATCAAAATATTCTAACAAATTTAATTCCAGATAATCGACAGAATGATAGAATGAAAGATATGTGTGCGTGTGTAGACAGCAGGCAACACACACGATCGGAATTGGTGAATGTCTGATTTACCAGCAATACTAGGCATAGGTATTATTTGATATTATTAAACTGATCGGGCTATCAAGTATCGAAATTGCAGCTTTAGGATTAAAATAATTAATGAAACCAAATTTAATAAAATCTAAAAACTTAATTTTTTAAATGTTCGAATTGACTACCGTTTCTTAGTATACACCTGTGTAAACGCCGCCTCATATTGTTCTGGACTTTTTGTAAGAAAGCACTGTCTGAAGCCATTGTCTTTAACTTTCCGAATGCTAACTGTATTCTATCCCGCAAATCTTCTAGGTGGACACCCTCACTTGCGTAAACTTCGTCCTTTACAAAACCCCACAAAAAAATCGAGGGGTGTCAGATCCGGAGATCTTGGCGGCCATCTTCGAGGTCTATAGCGTCCAATTCATCTCTCATCAAACATCCGATTGAGGCGGTGTCTTGCCTCTACGACGGAATGTGCAGATGCTCCATGGAACTGGAACTGGAACCATGCCCGTTGGTAGCTTGCGAGACGGATGTTGTCTAGGTAATCAGAAACTGGCCCGTTTAATAAGTCGAGAAATACCGGACCAATGGTATTATCTCCGTGGATGCCAGCCCAAACATTTAAGGAAAACCGGTATTGATGGGCAGACTCACGACATCCGTGTGGGTTCAGCAAACTCCAATAATGATAATTGTGGCGGTTCCACATGCCATTTCGTTTAAAGGTACTTTCATCCGTCCAAATTATGTCTGATAAAAAAGAAGGCATTTCAGCTACCTTCTATCCTGCAACCACTCACAATATTCCACTCTCACTGATCTATCGCGAGACAAAAGTGCTTGTACCTTACGAAATTTATAAGGGTGCCATTTTTCCCGTTTCAATATTCTATGAACAGCGTTACGGTGAACATGAAAACGGCGAGCCGCTCGCCGCAAGCTAGATGTTGGCGTACGATGAAAGTATCCAAGAATACGTTGTTCTTGCCAGATAGGCAATTGCCGGGTTATAACACCTTCGCGGTTCATTGTTGGGTCCAGTGGCCGATTTTCTCTCACTCTTTGAACTGCCCTTGTTATTGTACGCGGGTTATTAGGGCATCGCCTAGTTTCACTATATCGCTCACGGTACGTTCTGATAGCGAGGTTGCCATTCTGATGGCACTCCCCGTGAATTAGAATCATATCCAAGTACTCTGCAGCAGAATAAAATGCCATCTCGTCAAAATGCTTTTCATCAATAAAACATTTTATGTAAATGTTTTATAGCAACGTCACATTAATCAATGTCGTTTAAGGGCCAGGCCGTAGATTTTGCCACAAAAGGTATAACTTAACTCTCCGCTCTTTTTTTAACCTTTAAAACGTAATATTAATTTCTCAACCACATCATTGTATTCCCTAAGAAATGGTGAACCTTGGTCACTGAAGATATTAAAATAAATCCATAAACTTGGGAAGTTGCACGATATTTTTTCACGAAAAACGTCGAAAATTTCATAAAAAAACGCGCATTCGCTTAGGTAGGTAGTAGTGTACTTTACTCAATCAGAAAAATTAAAAAATATATACATTTGATAATCTTTTTGATTTGACGTTATGAAATAATAGTTACCTAGCCGCCTTTTAAATATCGGTTCATGTTTCCTAAGAAAGTACATTAATTTTCACACATTAAAAAAAAACACAAAACCATTTTTCTGCGCTACTTTGACTGCGTAACTAACATCTCCCCATTTTGTGGAGGTAAACATTAGCAGTATATGTATTATAGTAGTCGCAACACCAAAGTTACCTTGTCGATGGTCAATGACGCGGTAGCGGTCATATTTTTGTCAGTCGGCTGTCAATTTTGGCTCAAAGTGGAAGGTAACCAGTTTGTCGCGGAGTGCATTTTTTAAGATTTCAAGGTAAGTTTTGAATGAATATTTGTTATTGTAATTGTGCCCTATTCAGTAAAGTGTGTGTAATCTTTCAAGGCAAATAAACCTGGAAAAAACAGTGTATTTATCGAGTTATAATTGATTATATCTGCGTCACGTTACGCAGAATGGCTGTATGCTACTCTGCGCTACTTAGTAAAGTTGTGCACACATACTTGCCGCAAATCTGAGGTTTTTAGGTGTTTTTTTTTTGCTAAGCTACAATTATTCTATTTCCTTTGACTCTGGCAGAGAAATCCAAGAAATTCAGTCTTTGTCTAAAGTGATAAAAAAATATCATACCATACCAAAATCCGTCATTTTATTTTGTACCTGACCTAACCTAACTATGATGAAAATCCTGAGGCTTAATAATAGTACTGATAGGTAATTTCTACTATTTAGTGATCTTGGGCGCATTCCTTTATAATGTATGATATTTCCTAACATCGTGTCTGTTCTACTTTCCTCATATTCAAAATCAAACGTGTAGGTATAGTGTTTTACTCGTATGAAACAACCCATTCCATCCACGACCTATTGGCGCTCTCACTTCGTTCCGGTGCCTTTAATATCTCGGCTGTAATTGGGTTTTTCTTCCCTCGGTTCACAATCTACTATTATTATATATTAATTCCAAATATTTTATGTAAAAATCACACATGTTGCGCGCACCTTAATTATTTTGCGTTTCCGTTGTGCGTCACTCTGCGCACCTGCGTTACTGTTTTGCGTCACTCTGAGCATCCGGTTCGTAGAAAATTCTGCGTCACCGCTGCGCTCTTTGTGGCAAAATCTACGGCCTAACCCTTAAATGACACTGATTAAACTTTTTAAAGAAAATCATGCAGTTACCACAGAGTTATTATGCACGTCTAAAAAGTTTCCACTTGAAAATAGTTATTACAGTACCTACTTCAAACTTCAAAAGAGATTGCATATGTCCCATAAATGCGTTTTAATCAACACAATGTAAATAGAGGGTGCTCCAAAGGCTAAAATTTAAAAACCATTGTTTTCTCGGTAAATACTAGACCGATTGTTTTAATACTTTGCACATTGTTCAAAAATACCCTAATAAACGTGTAGTGTTCGTCTATGTCCACAAGCTGGGGAAACCCTTGCACATTTTACAGGCAAAATTTGATAATAAACTGGTTCTGCCGAAGGAGCAAACAAAAAACTAACACAAGTCGACGAATTTGTTTTAGAAATTTTGGGGAAAGATTCCCCAACAGTGGCCGGACTCCATGTTGTATATCCGATATATATCAAAAGTTTGATATATATATATATCCATTTTGTATGAAAGCCATATTATTATTTTATTGTAATATTTATGTAGATATACTATTTGCATGTGTGTTAAGTACATAAACATAATAAAAAGTTTATAAATAAAAATGTTTTATTTATTTAGGTACATAATAATCTTAAAATCCGACAAATTAAACCAAAACATAAAATCTTCTAACTCAGGCAAATAAATATGAATATTATGATCTATGTACACAGTTTGCAACGATTCTTATAAAAGCAACTAAAAAACATAAAATCATATATTAAAAATATCAACTCAAAAACATAAAACTTTTTTATAAATTCTAATCAGTCAATGGTCATGCCTACACTTATTTCTGCATTGATATATATCATAAAAAATCATTGGATATATATCGGATATACTTATATCATGATTTATATCCTCGAACCCTGGACCTTACTTTCCCACTCGGGATGCTCCAAATATGCGGGAGGTGACATTCCGCTCTGTCCGCTGTCTCACGCAGGTTGCATGGCACAAGTATATGTAGACCTGTTTGAAAGTAATAACGTTTTCTTATCCCGGCAGGTCAGAGATCCTGGAGGCGCTGAACAAGGCCATGGAAGACCAGGAGGAAGGCATCGTGGTGAAGGACCTGGACTCCGCCTACCTCGCCAACCGCCGCAACGCCGGCTGGTACAAAGTCAAGCCCGAGGTTAGTGCCCATCTGAGATTTAAGGCCCCCGTAATAAGGTTAAAAAGGATAGTAAAATGAAAGAAACACGTGACAGTTAGCTATATTGAAGCTATACTGAAATAAAGAATTTGTATTTGTATTTATATTATAGTTTCTCTAACATGATCAGAAATAGTCACTGGTTTTTGAAACGCGAACACGTGAACACGCGAAGTGCCTAATTATTGCCTTACCAAATTTGAATGGATAAATTTCCTCCCCTCTTAGAAGTAGGTATATAGGATCTTTCAAAAGGCACGCTCGAACTTTGCCAGCGTAGGTATTTCGGCCATCTTGGAAAAACAATAGCTGTCAAATTTGGCAAGAAATTCTTGCCAAGAATATATAAAAAATAGTGACATTTCATCATGGAACGCTACACGCTCAGAAACAACAACGCGCCTAAATTGTGAACAGCACGGGATAGATTAAATATGCAGACAAACCACAGACAATTGCTGTTCTGAAGGCCAACATAACCCGCGTTCTTCACGAAATTGAGCCCCATTTATGCGAAAATGTCGCCCAAACCCAAAATTGGTCCACCAGGCCCCTATTTCACCATTTATGAATTATAACGTCAGCCAAATGGCCGCCGCGACTCCGCTGTAGGTGGGGTATCCAGGTCCCTATTTCACCAACTTGACAATTGTCACCTGACACTGACAATTCCCCGTACATTGCTGGATCCACAAGAACCCTAACGACCACCTTAACTTCTAGAATAAGCAATGTATGGCGAATTGTCAGTGTCAGGTGGCAATTGTCAAGTTGGTGAAATAGGGGCCTGGATACCCCACCTACAGCGGAGTCGCGGCGGCCATTTGGCTGACGTTATAATTCATAAATAATGTTATCAAATGTATTTTAAAATAATATATAAAAATTTGGCAATGATGCTACACAGGTTATTTTATGAATAATGTCATCAAATGTATTTTAAATTAATATAAAAATTGTAGCAATATCAGCTAGGTATCAGGTTATTTTATTAATAATGTCATCAAATTTCTTAAAAATAATATAAAATTGTAGCAATATTAGCTACACAGGTTATTTTACGAGTATTAATAATGTCATCAAATGTATTTTAAATTAATATAAAAATTGTAGCAATATCAGCTATCAGGTTATTTTATTAATAATTTCATCAAATGTACTTTAAAATAATATAAAATTGTAGCAATATCAGCTACACAGGTTATTTTATTACATTTCAAAGTTCGAGCGCTCTTATTAAAAGACCCTTTAGAATAATGTAATGAAAAACCATTATGTCCTATTACTTATTTGACTTTTAAAAGCCTGATCGAGCCGACTAAGAAGACAGCACACGCGACGAAAGAAAACCGCGCGTGTTTTGTTATAGCTTGTTTATTCATTTGCCTTTCATCTCCCTCATTCAGTCGATGCACGATGGTGGTGGTGACATCGACTAAATGAGTAGGCGATGACTTCGAGCGGTGGCGGCGGTGGCAGTGTGGTTATCTGTCTGTCTGTCACAAAACTATATCTTTTATACCATGATAGTTAGACATTTATTTCAAACAGGATGGTTACCTAAATGTTTGAGCCCTTAGGCCGTAATCCTCTTCGGCAAATCCTTAAATCAATAAACTGTTCTGAAATAGTTCAAGTAATTAAACAAATTGCCGCGAGGCAGCCGATTTCAGCCCTAGGCCAAGTTGGCTCAGCACGGCTACGGCACGGCACTATCCGTCTCTTTCTTATTAGAAAACTTAGAAACAGACAGCTCGCGCGCCGTCTTGTGATAGCCGTGCTGATCGGGTTGCACAGGGACAGGGCGGTTTCACGACACTTCGGCAGCTCAAATACCGCGAGCCCCCCGTTTGCCTCTTGGACACTGCAACTACCAGTCGACACACGTAATAAGAGCTCTGGCGGTCATACATTTAATATGGCGCGCAGAGCTCGTCGACCTGTACGCGCCATTGCTCTGAATAATAGGTGTCTGCTTAAATTGTACAAGTACATTGTACACCGTATGTTTGTTCGCTGTCCTTGTGTAGCACGGAACCTGCCGTGCGCGAGTCCGACTCGCACAGTGTCCGATGTTTTAATATTAGTTTTCTCAAATATGCAATGAAATATTGACGTTGTTTTCTTCATAATGGGCTTCGAAGTGTCACGTTTCGGGCGCAGCGAGACGAGAGACCCGTAATGGCATTTCATACAGAATAGGCTATTTTCTTCTATCACAATTAAATTATGAAAGTATGTTATTTCTATAGTTTTGATTTTAGGAAATATGAATATAATACTATTTTGTTATAAAAACATAAGAAATATTTTTAATTTCAAAATTAAAATCGTATATTTATTATCTGTATGTCACGTGACCAAAAACGCTGACTGCCATTTTTTCTTCTGTGAGTGACATCAGAACAGCAAATACTAAAACAAGTTTGCGGTGTAAACAACAACAAAAAGTTAAAAAATATTTATATTGTGGACTCAAATTGTATTTGTAAAAGCTGACAATACAAATCTACCGAAAATAGACGCAGTAATTATTGCAGTTCTTTGCGTATAATACAGATTTATTTTCTGCTGAATGCAGAAATATCAAAACAGCTTTGTAAGTATATTCTGTTTCATTTTCTGAAACTATATAAGAACAATATAATATTGTATATTTCCGATGATAAGTTTACATGTTTTGAGGAGTGTTCAACGTTGAACTATTACAAGTTGGCGCAACACACCAACGATTACGAGTATGAAAGCTCATTTTTAGTGAAAATCCATGAAAAATCAGAACCATCAGAAGCATACGTCGGACTCCAGCGGGCATTTTCGTGGCATGTCAAAATGATAGGTAAGGTTCGCAAATCAATCAATTCACTTTCGAGTATTTGTACTTAGTATTTGGTACCTAGTATTTATAATGTGAACTTCCAAATATCATAGCAACTAACTGCGTTATTTATAGACGTACTTGGACTACACATAAGTCAAAATGGCGAAAAAATTCGTTTGGCTTTATCTGTCAATCAGACAATTGCATCAAGGCTTCTGATTACTACGTTGGCCACTGGTTTTCCTTGTGCATCCGTGGTCTCATCAATGCTTAAATAAATATATTGATTTTAAAATTTTTTTTTTCTTCACTTTTTTATCTGCGATCGGCTCCTAAGCCATAATCAGATTTTTTGACTTTTCAGTGTTTCCAGAGGTATTCCATCGAACACTCCCTCTTAACTTTAAACGAGTTCACTATCTAGTGTCTGGTCTAGCTGCAGTATCTGCCATCTTTTAAGCCTTGTCATGGTATCATTGATATTAACCAGGTCCCTGGCGAGTTCGTTTGTGTGCTTGTGGAGCCGTTCTTTGTATTTGACACAATATCTGTTGACTTCTTCTTTAATAGTTGGCATTTCTAGGTATTCATGTATTTCTGTATTTCTTGCGAACCAAGGTGCGTGTGATATAGCCCTTAAGACATTATTCTGGAACCTTTGCAGTATCTCAAGGTTCGAGTTACTGGCTGTTCCTCATAATTCGATCCCATATGTCCATATCGGTTTTATGATGCACTTGTACACTAATAATTTATTAGCTAGCGTGAGGGGTGATTGTCGTCCGATCAGCCAATACAAGCGCTTGTAGTGTAGATCTGCTTCTTTTCTCTTTGTTTTGATGTGTTTGGCCCACGTTAACCTTCTATCTATGTGAAGCCCAAGATATCTAACACTTGTTTCTTGTAGCAGTTGTTCTCCTCTCAGGTTAATAGTTGGGCATTCTCCTCTTCGAAGTGTGAATGTTATTTGTGCTGATTTTCCAACATTTGGTTTTATTCTCCACTTTTCTAACCATTCGTCTATTTTGTAAAGTAAAGTAAAGTAAAGTAAAGTAAATATTTATTTGTGATACACAGGTGACATAATAGGTGACAATAGAATAAAAAATATACAGTACGCTGTGACCTACCTAAAAGGTGTACAAATGTTAAGCCTTACAAGAACTAAAACCTAAAACTAATTCTAATTTTGATTTTTCTTGATGAGATTTACTTAAACTAATATTTTTATTACATATTTCACATATTTAGAAAACTTCTATCTAAAAAAAACTCATCAACATTGTAATATGCTCTCTCTAAAAGTTTTAATTTTAATTTGTTTTTAAAAATTGACAAGTTTAATTTCTGTAGGCTTTCTTGTAAGAAATTATATATTTTGGAAGCCATGCCTAGTATACTCCTTCTCAGCAAAGCTGTTTTGGCACTCACGGTTTGTATAGCATGTTTGTAACGGACGCTTCTCGAATTCATGTTTTGCCTTAAGGGAAACAGTGAGGAGTTTGATTTGACAAAGACTGCGATCTCGTAAATATATAGGCAGGTTAGTGTGAGGACCTTGAGTTCTTTAAAATGAGGTTTGCAGCTTTCTGTTCGTTTGAGGCCACATATGGCTCGAATGCATTTTTTCTGTGACCTAAACACCTGCAACTTATTGGTGGAATTACCCCAAAATATAATTCCGTATCTTAAGATCGAATCGATGTAACCATGGTATGCAAGTAAAGCTGTTTTAAGGTCTGATATTTTCGAGATTTTATTGAGAACAAATACGACTGTTTACGCGCTTACATAATGACTCAGTGTGTGGTTTCCAGTTTGTATGTATATCTATGTTTAAACCTAAAAATTTGGTTACGCTTATATCTTCAACGCTTTTATTATTAAAATTAATGTATGGTGTTCGATTTTGACTGATGAAACTGCATTAATTTTGTTTTTTCGATATTGATTTTTAATTTGTTTATTTTTAGCCAATATGCTACGGAGGCTAGTGCTTTATTAATTTCAGTCTCATATGTATTACTGTCCTTCATTTCGATCAAGACTGTGATATCATCTGCAAATAGGACCATTGGATATTTAACATGTTCGGGAAGGTCGTTGATATATACAAGGAATAACAAAGGCCCTAAAATGCTTCCCTGTGGAACTCCACACAATATTGCTTTCAACGAAGAAGAGTAAACCAATTCTCGTTTTGTTTTACTACAAATCTTCGTGATTTCTGTACGTTGCATTCTATTTGTCAGATATGACTTAAATACATTCAAAGCGACGCCTCTAATTCCATACTGTTCTAGTTTTTGTAATAGTCTTTCATGGTCGACGAAGTCAAAGGCCTTCGTCATATCCATGTATATTGCACTAATTGGATTTTTTTTGTCGATGTTTAGAGTAATATTTTTTATCAAATTATATATGGCCAAGGAGGTTGACTTATTTTTTGTAAATCCGTTTTGTTCAGTAGCCAAAATATGTTTATTTTCTAGGTAGTTGGAAAGTTGTTCATATATTATTCTTTCTACTATTTTTGAGAATATGGACAAAAGAGCTATCGGCCTATAATTGTCCATTTTCTCTTTATCGTCTTTACGTCTGTACAAATGCCTTTGTAGTTTTTCAGCCGCTATGGTTGGATTCACATGACTTGAGAGGCAGGCAGTATCGTCGGCATATGTGGCAGTAACTACATCATCACTACACGGTAGGTCTGCTGTATAAATGGAGTACAGAACCGGACCAAGGACAGAGCCCTGTGGTACGGAGGCTTTGATACTGTACAATTGGGATACCTCTTCTCCAAGTTTAAACTGAAATTTTCTGTCCAGCAGGTAAGATTTCAGAACCATGTAGAATGAATTTGGTAGCAATGTTTTAAGCTTATGTAACAGACCATTGTGCCAAACCCGGTCAAATGCTTGTTGAATATCCAGGAACACAGCGGCGCAGTATTCCTTTTGTTCTAGAGATTGTTTTATCTTGTTCACCACGCGATGTACTTGCTCTACAGTTGAGTGCTGTTCCCGGAATCCAAATTGGTGGTTGGGTATGATGGCTTCTTCTTCTAAGATTGGCTTGAGTCTCCGCAAGAATAGCTTTTCGAATAGCTTGGACATTATTGGAAGTAGACTAATTGGTCTGTAGGAGCTGGGCTCCGTTGGTGTCTTACCAGGTTTGGGTATCATACAGATCTGAGATTCATTCCATAGTCTGGGATAATAATGTATTCTCAATATGGCATTGAATAGTATGGTCAGATAGACAATAGTTTTTCTGGGAATGTGTTTCAGAACTTCTGCAGTTATTAAGTCGAACCCAGGGGCCTTCTTGTTGGCCAACATTCTTATGGCTTTTTGCAGTTCCCGTGGAGTTACAGTCTGTATTGGTAGTGATAACTGTTGATCGCTTTCCAGGAAGGCTTTCACCTCGTGCTCAAAGTCTGTTATTGCAGTTGCATTTGGTACAAATACTTCACTGAGGTGTTTTGCAAAGAGTTCTGCTTTTTCTTTGGGGGTTTTAACCCATGTACCTAACCGGGATCTCAATGGTGGGACAGTCTGTTGTGGTCTTTTGAATTGCTTGGTGAGTTTCCACAACGAGTAGTCATCACATTTCTTTGCAGATACCGAGGACAGTTTTTGTTGGAATGTGTAATTTTCATTTATAATTTCTTTCAGGTCGCGTGCTGCTTTATGGAACAGCCTTTTATCTTCTGCATGCCTGCTTGATTGCCAGATTCTTCTCAGTCTTCTTTTTTCAGCAAGTTTCTCTCGTATGCATAAGGGAATGTCGAAATTTTTGTTTGTTGTTTTGTATGTTTGGTGTACTGCGCCAGGCTGCCTCTTGAATCAAGTTAGTAATATAAAAAGTAGCCTCATCAATGTCATTTTCAGTTTTAAGTTTAACATGTAGGTCTGTTTCTTTCTCTAGGTATTCAGCAAAAGAGGTCCAGTCCGTTTTGTGGTTATATAGTGTTGACTGTGGTTCTCTGTAGATTACAGTTCTACTGAGTGTGCATATTATTGGTGAGTGATCGGAGGTTGAGTCCAGGCAACTTTCAACATCAAGATATGTGTCCGCTAGTCCCCTAATGATGAAGAAATCTATCCGGTCAGGAACTTTGTTTGGATCGGTTGGCCAGTAAGTTGCTTCGCCTGTAGATAGTATTTTTAAACTTAGGCTATCTAAACATTTCTTGAGTTCTCTTCCCCGTGTTGTAATCAGTCGAGATCCCCAGTGTGTGTGTTTACTGTTCCAGTCTCCTCCACAAATGTAGCGATTTCCAAGACTTTTGAAGTAGTTTTTAAACATTTCTTGACATATTCTGAATCGAGGAGGGCAATAGACAGCACTAACATTAATAGATCCATTTATGTCTTCTACGGTGATTGTAGTTGCTTGCAGGTACTCTTCACTGGACTGACTATGGATGTGATGTTTACTGTGGGTTTTAATTAACACAGCTGAGCCACCATGGGAGCTGCCATCTGGATGGTTGGTGCAGTATACATGATAATTCTCGGGTTTAAATGTTTTCCTATCATTAAGATGTGTTTCAGATATTAACATGACATCGATTTTGTTAACTTCGAGCATGATTTTAAGTTCAGTTTTAATGGGAGCCAACCCGTTTGCATTCCATGCACCAATTCGCAGGGAGGTAATTTTGTCTTATTAATTAGTGTGGTAATGAGGTTCATTAGAGTCCCCATTTGTGTGAGAAGTAAATCGATTTTTTGTGCTTGTTTATTGACTATCTCTAATAGAGATTTTTCGCATTCATTACGGGTTTGGCTATCAGTCTGGGCTGAATATGTTGCATATAAGTTCTGTGTATTGCAGTCTTCTGAGCATGTCCATCTCGAGGCTTTTGTTTCGTTTGCCTTTTCAGTGCTTCACTGTAGGCAGGTATTTCATCCGCAGTGGTTAATGGGTGCTGTGTTGTATTTGTAGTGGTCGGTGGGCATTCTTGTCGTTCCAGCGGGCCTAAGATGGTTGCCATTTTATCACTTATCACGGCGTGACAAATGACAAGTCACGTGATTTGTCTACTTAATCACTCAAATTACCGATTCAAAACATGGTTGCACGTGTCAAAATGGAGTTATCCAACTATGACATATGACAGCGATATAATGACAAATGAGAGCATGGTACGTGGTTAATGTTGTAATTTGACGTCTCAACTTAGTTAATTTTATCTAAATGCGTCCGAGGTATTAACGATAACCTATTTTAAACTTGGTTTTCACCAAAACTACCAGTGAATGTTCGATTTTCTAGTGACTGATCAATCACAAAATTGTCTGTTGAACACACCTATTATTGAAAAACTAGTGAAATTTCATCAGGGAGCTTTCAACAAAGCTCTTGGCCCTTGTACTTGGGAGTTCCTAAATCAGAAATTTCGCTGCATATCAGGAGTAAGGTAAGTAATGCTATTTGAGTAATTGATAAATTGTATGGACCCCGAGGCTCGTTTGGGTACAACGGGGAAAACGCTAGCGGAGGATGGCGTTTAGAGTAGGGAACAACGTTAGCGTATAAGTAATACAAATGTAGCCAGTGATTATTTTATTAAACCTAGGTACTTAGGTACTGCAATCAACATGTACTTGGGAATCAGAGAGTCATTCCTTAAAACATATTTGTCATTCTTGTTTATATCTTAAACTAGCTTCTGCCCGTGACCCCGTCCGCGTAGAACTCATTTATAACGCATCTCCATACAAACTTTCACCCCGTATGGACTGATTTCCGGGATAAAAACTATCTTTTGTCCTTTCCCGGGACTCAAACAATCTCAATACCAAATTTCATCTAAATCGATTCAGCGGTTTAAGCGTAAAGAGGTAACAGACATTATCTGTTACACCTTGTACCTACTCGAATTCCTACTTTGGTAAATAAGATAATTATCATTTCATAAATGACAAAAGATGTGCGCGCGGCTCCACCCGAATTAACATGCGTAATTGTGTTTCAGGTTAAGTACTCATTGACCTGTATTTTATTTTCTTTTCAGATCTATTAGTGAAGAAAGAAAAGAAGATTATAACCGATGGTACTCAAAACATCACACGTGTTCAAAAATCTAATTACATAAATACATGAATAAGCCATACCGTTTCATTTGAATTGATTGATTCCTTTACTTATTATGCCACCTATATGCAGGGAGTGTTTGAAAGGTGAGGTTCAAGATGGAGGACAAAACGAGTCAATACTAACGCGCTCTACCATCTCAACCTTCAAACACTTTGGGCATGACAACCATTTTTTAAAGATATTCTCAAGAATTTTAAGAATCTAACATTCGTGACACAACACAACACAGTATTACAAAACAAACACAAAATAAATCTATTGATGTCCTTTCTTGAACAACTACATACGAGTACATAGAAGGAGAATCGGCAACGCAATTTTCAAGCTTCAACAGGCTACGATGCCCGTTTACCACCAAGCGGGCCGTATGCTTGTTTGCCTACGATATGGTATTAAAAAATACACAATATAATGATCACATTGGATTTATTACTTTTATTTCAATTTGACTATTGTACAAAATAAACTCAATAGGTATACAATTTACAAAATGAGAAAGAGAATGTAAGAGTAGGTACAAACGCAGATTTATCCATTTCAAGTCACAGTCCAGGCACCTTTGAGTAGATTTGAGTTAATTTTAATGCTTAGGTGTCTTAAAATTTAGGTTTCATTTCCACCATTCTGAAACATAAAAGTATTGTTAAGTACATTTTTAATAATATTAATAGACTGACTTTTACAAATACTCTTAACACAGAATCCTCAATTCAATCTTTACCGATCAAGGATTCAATCTTGGATTCCTTTGAAGTTGCAACCAACCATAAAAGTGTCTGCTTATCACCAGACCAGCCATATGCTTATTTGCCACTCTTTGTCCAATAAAACTGCATGGTATGGGAGTCAAATTGATTAATATTACAGTAGTCTAGAAACAGATACGAAATAAATTACAGAGTAGCGGCTACATTATATTTATAATGACAAAATAAATTTTAGTTTTATTTCACTAATCCACAGTTGACTGGATATTTATATCTTACCTAATCCAATATAATTTAAATCACAAAGTTTTTAATGATACGTATTTTTTTACAAGTAATACCGGTGAAATATGACTACATGGATACATATTTCACAAGTAGACAAATATTTCTAATATTAAATTAACTTACATAGATAATAACAAAAAAGAGTTTATTTATATTTGATGCAAAGGATTGTTATTAATTTAATTTTAAATTAAAAATATAATAATTTATAATATTAAATAAAATGAAGATACAAATAAAAAAATAAAGAAATTATTCAGTTAATTGGTACTTATTATGTGTCACATTGTATGATGATATTATTATGGATCAGTAGGTGACATCTAAATGTAAATAGTCATCTTGAATATATTTAGAAAATAAAGTAAATATTAAGTAAAAATAAGATTGTGAAAAGTTTCTGTCGCTGTAAATCTTTCAAAGAAATCATGTATGACAGCCAGAAACACAAAGATAGTGTAACAATATAGCTTTCTTTTACCACCAACTTCTACAGTTTAATCAAAATTAGTATTGAAACTGTGTAACACAATTTGGTACACAAAAATTGTATTTAGCCAAAATCTTAGAACTTAAAGTCTAGTACATTTACCTACTTTATATGCTATCTAAAGAATGTAAGTATGTTCAACTTGCCTGGTTTTTTTACAAGGAATGTCAGGTTAACCATTTGGGACTGAAAAAAGTATTACACAGCAATTCTATTTTTTGGTAGTAGAATCACTGTAAATATCAACTTACCAATTCATTCTTGATTAAAACACGTGAACTGCCTTTATCGAACTCAAAGGCAATGCAACATGTTAATGTTTTCGTGTTTTCAGACTGGATTTCATTTCATTTATCCATCATATTATAGGCCTTTCTTTGAACTGCAGCACACTTAGCCTCAATAAAATTGTTATTTCTAGCATAGTCTTGAAGTCTGTAAAAAGAGGAAACATAGCTGTGAACTCGGTAAATAAGCATACTTTTGATTAAATGTGTTGGTAATAGTAAACTAACCTCTGAATTAGCTGTATTTCGGCTCGCTTAATTCGGCCTCGCTTTTAAAGCACTGCCTTTCATTGATCCGTAACTCATATTTGCCATAATTATGTGCAGGTATAGCAAAATATTATTCTAAATAAATAAATAAATAATCCAGCGTAACAGAAGCATATTCAACATTTGACATTTTTCAATTTTGGCGACATCACGCGTCACTAGCGCCTCTAGCGGTGCTTCACTCGTAATTCCTTATCGTATCGTATCGATTTGTTTATTTTATCCATCATCCGAACATGGTTTTCATGTATGATAAATTTAAACAGTCGACGATGTGACATATTGTCACGAAATGTGACAGTTGGCCGTGCTTCAAAAATTCTAGCCATAAAGCCTTTTTTATACATTTGTTGGTAATATTGGATGACTGCTTGCTCATAAATGACGGCGTTTTACATAAAAATAAAACGCTAATTAAATAACTTACCATATTCGAAACCTAAGTATATAATTGAGAGTGGCAACACTGTTCCTTCTGATCGGTCGTTTATTTACTATACCCGTCCCTTTCTAGCGAACACTGCATCCGTCTCCCTCGCACATTTCCCCTTCCACCCTAGGTAGTCGCTTACAGGGTATGAGTGAATTTCATGATCATTGTCTCAATTTTTAATTTTATTATTAATATTAATACCAGGCAGGTTTTAAAACTTTAGGTTTCGAATATGGTAAGTTATTTAATTAGCGTTTTATTTTTATGTAAAACGCCGTCATTAAAAAACTGTACCGATATTCGAAACCTAAGTATATAATTGAGACGTGTTTGTTATCGCCTGGTGGAAGGGTAGGATGCCAATGTGATTCTTTGAAATATTTATGCCATTAGGCAAGTGCCAAATTGCAATTGTGTCGAGGGAGCTAGAGATAAGATCTTTGGAAATTATATTTAAAATCTTAATCTCTCATGTATCAAAGTATAGTGATGACTACTAAAAGAAGTTGATTTATTTGCAAGGAAACTTAAGTGAGCTAAAAGTAAGAGGTGAAATAAGTTGGCCAGTTTAACATAGACCAATTCTGTACAACCTGCACGGATTAGAGCAGGAGGCTGCCACTGAAGAAGTTGGAAATCAACAATTTAATAAAATAGAGTTTAGGTTATGATAATAAAAATCTTCCAATGATTGAGTTGTTTTTATTTACACGTTTATTGTAGTGCCCTTATACAGAACTTAACTATTTCCATATCTAATAAGTAATTATTAATTACTTATTAATTATGTAACTAATCATCACTAAGAATCATTATATTTGTTTTTAATGATATCCATTTTGATATTGATACCATAGCCAAGTTAATAATTATAATTATCTAGTCTTACTGAAATCTTATAAAAATTTCATGCCTGAGTGAATTCACATGTTACTTGTATAAATAGTGTTGATACAAAGCTTAACAATTAAGTTAGATAATATGATGAATTACTGACATGACATGACACTTGCCTACCATACAATAGGTAATCAAATATTATAAATTATAATATTAATCTTACTTTGACATGATTGTTCGTAACATTATTTAATCAACTGGTAGAAATAAGTTTTGAACTGAATCAACATTCTGTTGGTTAGTAACTTCTTTCCTGTAGAATCTTGAAAAAGTTTGTCCTGATCTCCAATTCCCTCGCGCAAGTATGTCCTCCAGGGTGAAATTATTGATCCAATTTTTAGAGGCTACAGCTGACCTCATGCTACCCGCTGAGGTTGTGATGCCGGCATCCTGTAATAAGGATTTGATCCAGTTAGCAATCACTGTTCTGGATGCTTGTTTAGGAGGCCCACGTATAGTTAGAAAGAGGTTGTTACATTTGCAAGTATCCCTCCTGCCCTTTGACATCTCAATGAGAGATTTAACCCAGAAGACTGGATCTATTGACTGGTCTTCGGGGTTAGATCTCAGTTTCCATCCTGACTGTCTATAGTTGTAGCTATCTGTTTTAGAGCCAAACAGAGGCCAGAATATTATTTCACTATCTGACATTGTGAAATGCTTCGGTTCAATGGACAGAAGGGTCAAGTCATGTACTCTCCGCCCTGAGCATAATAAAAGAATACATGCCGTTTTTCGTGAGCAATCAAACAGAGTAGTATCCCTGTTAAAATTCTGCCTGAGCCAATTTGTAAGAATGTCCACATCCCAGATGGGAGGTTTGGGTATTTTGGGATTTTTATTAGCTACTGATTTCAATATCCGAATAACGAGGGGGTGTGTACTAAGGGTATCCCTACTATCAGGGTTACATAGGGTCGCAACCACAGATTTATGAAACAATATGGTGTTATAGGCTAGTCGGGATTCCAGATAGAGGTCTGACAAGAACTTAGCTAGGTCTGAACCAGAAGGAGTATGACAACTCACCTTATTTTGAAAGCACCATGTGCACCATCGCCGCCAGGCTGCATTGTAGGACTTTTTTGTAGAGTCCCGCCAGCTTGACTCAAGTAGCTCGAGCTGTTCGGGTGTCCATGTGGTTAGTGTTTTACTCCACCCCCACATTTCCATATCTCGAGATGCAGGTCTTCTGCTTTCGCTGGAGGTTTGTTTGTGTTCGTGTCGATTAACACTTGTGATATGTTGTACACTGTGAAGGGTGCTGCTATTGCTCGGCTTTTCAAGTCGGGCCTCCAAAAGGCTTTCTCCCAGCGAGGAGCTACGAACAGATATATTCCTTTTGCGTTGTTTAGGTGTGACAGGACTCTTGGTATTAGGAAAGGCGGTGGGAATATCCACGCCAGTTTGTATGTCCATTGTTGGGAGAACGCATCCACAAATTCCGCGTTCTCGTCCGTCGCATCCAGAGTTACGTATCGTTCCACAACGTGGGCTCTTTGCGAGGCAAAGAGGTCTATTAGTGGGACTCCCCACTTGTCGAAAATAGTCTTGGTTATGCTTGGCAGGAGATGCCACTCTGGGTGTGCCGACCCTCGCGACAGATGGTCTGCTTCCGTGTTGTACATGCCTGGTATGTGGTGTACATTGAGTTGTATATTGTAAGTCTGCAGGATATGGAATACTTGATATGTTAGGTCCATCAATGCCTCCGATTTCGTCCCACCTTCGTTCCGCAGATAGGCAAGAACCGTTCTGTTGTCGGATTGTATGGAGACTGTGGTGTCCGCAAGAAGTTGGTACTGACTTTTTAGCACTTTCAATATCGCTAACATCTCTTTCATGTTCGAGTGCAACCCTAGCTCCTGCGGTCCCCACAAGCCGCTCAACTGAATATTGTCCATTTGCGCGCCCCAACCTTTGCCTGACGCATCCGTTGACAGATAATGTTTGACACTTTGGGAGTGTAACGGGGAGTGAAATTGACAGTGACGGCTCCACCACATTAGATCCGTCAATGTATCCGCCGGTAAAGTTTGTAATTTTGAGGGGTCCTCGTTTAGGATTTTGTTGGAGAATTCTAATAATTTTCGGAAGCGTAGGCGTCCGTATTGTACAACGATGCTTGCAAAGTTCAGCACTCCTATTAGGCTTTGTAGTTCTCTTAGAGATAGTGCTTTCACCCTGAGGGCTAAATGAACTTTTTTCTGTATCGTCAGAATTTTCTGAGTTGGCAAATACTTGGCATTGTTTAAAGGGTCCCACACTATGCCTAAGTACTCTATTTGGGACTGAGGCTGTAACACTGATTTTTTGTAGTTTACTTGCCATCCCAAGTATTCCAGTAGGTGTATTACGTAATCCGTTTGCATTTTCAGAGTGCCCTGACTTTGGTTTGCAAAAAGGAAATCGTCTAGGTATATCAGAGTGCGTATACCTTTGCTCCGGATGAGCTGGGCTACCCAATTGGTGAATGTTGCAAACACCTTCGGCGCCGTCGCTAATCCCATCGGTAGACCAGTCATCTGCAGTAGTTCCTTTTGGAAAACTAACCTCAAGAACCTCCTGTGCCCCGGTGCGACCGGTACATGAAAATATGCGTTGGACAAGTCTATTTTTGTCAACCAATCGTTGGGTTGGAGAAATGATGGCACCTTTTGTTGATTTATTAATCTGAATTTGCTTATATGAATGAATTTGTTGAGGCGTTTTAGATTGAACACAGGCCGAAATGTACCATCGTCCTTCTTCCTGAGAAATAAACTTGACAGGAAGCTCGGGGAAAGTTGCGCACTCTCCAGGACTCCCATAGCTTTCAGAGACCGTATTTGTGTCTCCATTTCCTTGGAGTAAGGCACTGTCACTAAATTGTGCTTGGCTAACTGTGGCATGATTAGTGGGGGTTTTGAAGAGAATGGAATGCGGTATCCCTCTTTTATGACTCTTAATATATGAGAGGGGGCCTGTAAGGACTCCCATACTGCAAGATGATCTTGTAGGCATCCTGCTCGGAAGTGTGAGTCAGAACTTTCCTTTTGAACGTCCCCTGTTGGACGAGCCTCCTCTATTATGCCTGATGTTCTTATTACGGGGGGTGTTAGCTCGAAATGACTGACCCTGCGCGGGCCGAATAGGCATGGGCATGGTTGCCTGGTTATAAAGTGGCACTCCTTGCGCAGGAGGCAACATATATGGGTAATAAGGCAGTCCATGCGTTGGAGCCATTTGTCTCACATTATATTGTGATGTACTGGGCAAACTACCGTCATTATAGCCATGCGCTGACGTTTTGGGCTGTTTGCCCGAGTTGGAGCTAGAGGTACCAGTCGCTTTACTAGTACTCGGTTTCAAGGGCCAAAAGGTTTTGGTCATACCTCCTGATTTTTCAATTATCGACGAAAATATTTGTGGGTTGAATAAGAACTCGCAGGTCGGGGGTATTTTACGAAGGCTAGCTTTGATGAATTTGTCTTTGACCGAGCGTAAAATTGCATCTCTACGCTGCTGTATTAAGTCAGCGCGGTGACCACATGTCATTTGTAACAGGTCATTGGAAATGGTTTGAAATTCGTCTGAAAAAGTTTCTTTAATTTTGTCTTCTATGGTAGCCAAATCAACAACTTCGGTAGTTTTTAACCAAGCCAAAAGGGCTCTGATACCTTTTTCTACCGATTCCTGCTGTTTTATTAACCCTTGCGTAATAGCGGCAAAACCCTTTTCAGTAACACCTAGGTGATTGAATTTATCATAGGGCTTAATTTCATCATTACATTCAAGGTCAGTAAACCCGGGGGTCGAGCAAAATCTTTTTTGAGTTTCCGAATAACGGACGTCAGACCAGTCCTGAGTTTCAAAATGTTGGATTGATTTTAGTTTATTTAAGCGGGAGGCATCTGACTTTAAGATGGCGGGTTCTTTTAAAACTGTGTGAACGTTCAACGAGAAATCTTCCTGCGCGGAAGGAACGGTTTCCTCTTTGAATAGTTCGCCACTTGTGTCTAAGCAAATCTCATCTTCATCAGCCTCAGCATGAGCGTCATAAGGGCCCTCATCTTGTGGGATTGATTCGTATGAGATATTAGACGTTAATTGTCGCAACACATCTTGAATCTGACTCACCTGTTGTACCAGACTATTTAGTACACCCTCATTTTGAGATATAGCCGCCTTTTTATTGCTAGGCCCAGATGTTGGCGAGGCGTTGCGCTTGCGAGAGGGTTGAGACATAATACGATCAGAAACCATAGCGGAATGCCCTTGGGGTGCTGATTCGCTATTAGCTGGCAAAGGTTCCAGCATTAAATATTGTATGGCTCCCGGGTCTGGATTTAAATCTTCCATTTGCTAGATTATACAAAGGAACAAGTTAACTTTATATTTCGAACGGCAAAAGCCGTTAGAAACTGTTTTTCCTAAATATGTAGCTAAACCGGGATAGAATTAAAAAGACTTACCAGCAGTTTAGCTTACACGACCTTCCAGTTGGAAAAACAGTATGCCAATGATCATGAAATTCACTCATACCCTGTAAGCGACTACCTAGGGTGGAAGGGGAAATGTGCGAGGGAGACGGATGCAGTGTTCGCTAGAAAGGGACGGGTATAGTAAATAAACGACCGATCAGAAGGAACAGTGTTGCCACTCTCAATTATATACTTAGGTTTCGAATATCGGTACAGTTTTTTAATAGGACGTTTTACTATAATGCCATCAAACTGAGAGATAATAGAAATGTTATACCTTCACTCATACTTCACTAACTTTCAAAATATTTGGGTTTTTATTGTATTTTGCATCTGTGTGATGAGACCCTTTCTTTTTCTAAGGCTTGACATTGACAGCAAAATAAACCGTCGTCGTGAACTCCGTCGCTATCACATCAACATAAATAAGAGTAATTCTTCATCCTCCTAGCGTTATTCCCGGTTATCTCAGTTTAATACAGTATATAAGTTAAATTCAGTTTACATGACGACGAAATTTTGCGAAAAATGCAACCAAAAGTGTAAGTAACAAACAAAATAAGTTAGTTTATTATTTCAACGTTGGTCGTCTTACTTATTTGTGTGATTAATACGTTTTCAGCCGTTGCACTCCGGCTCCAAAGAGGAAGCTTTGCGAGTACATGGCGACGCACGCGCTTTTTGCCAACGGCGAGTACGGTGGCACGAGGTTTCAGTGGCAGGAATTGGCGGATTCGCTGAGGGAGTTCGGCCCTGAAAACTCGGTGGCAGCGTTGAAATTGTAAGTAATCAACAATTATCTATATGATTCATGAATATATCATGAAATCGTAATGAGATTGCTTACTACCGAGTATGATATATTAAATTTATACGTATATTTAATCAAGGCACTATACTTAATCTGTTTAAGAGAGTAAAAGTGTGTTTTGCTTGTATTTCAGTGAGCATACAGTGCAGTGAGAAAGGATTCAGTTCAATTATGAGTATTTGCATTCCTATTTGAGTTATGACAGAGCTGTCTATCCCAGTACAAATTATGTCATCATTGACGTTTATTGTACTGAGATGACGGCTCTGTCATAATGCAAATAGGTTTCGTGGAGGGCCGTGACAAATTTTGAATGAAAACAAAAGTAAATGCCACCATGAGGTTTTATTCGGCAATACATTGTTACATAAAAGTGTGGCGGTTAAAACGCTCCGCGGCCTTACCCAGCTAGACACCCTTGTTATATAAAGGTATAATGTCCAAATATCATACATTTTCATTATGTCTACAGTCCAAGTCACCAAAACCATGCATGCTCAAAGATGCATTCAAAAAGAGCTCAGAGGCCACAGATCTAAATGAAGAGCTCCTGCAGGAGAGGGATAAGAGTGAAGAGGAGGTCATGTGTGTTGTTAGGACGAACAAGACCCTCAAAGCTCAGCGCACTGAACAGGATGTTGGTTCAAAGAGTTGTTGAGCCAGCGGATCGAACTTCAACTATCCGTGGATCGGTTCCAGCAGTGCCAGGAGATACATGAGCAGGCGTATTTGGGATCAGGAGCTGGAACCGGAAGAGCTGCAGGCAAAGGAGATCACTACCTGCCGTGCAAGCAGGCTCCGCCCGAGCCGCCGTAGAACGCCGTCGAGCCGACACGAGCCGGTAACCCCACGCTGACCGCCGTGTACATGGACTGTAGTATAAGAAAACTACATAAAAATGTATGGCGCAGACGCCGACGTAGGCAGCGGGGTTACCGGCTCGTGTCGGCTCGACGGCGAACTTAATGGAGAACTTTTATCAGGATATGTAGGTTATAGAGCAAAGTTTAATTTTATCTACTCTCCCCCCTCCTCCGGGGTGAACTTCACCCCCCTCCCCCGCGCCCATGAAATTGTCCCGGAGCGCGGTATTTTCTATTTTAAAAGACAACCGTACAAGATACATAAAAAGTATGTAGAAACAAAATAATCCTTGATAAATTTACTATAAACCATTTATACATACAAAAGCGATATCACTTATAGTTTTATCTTAATCAGCCACCAAATACAAACGTTTTTGATAATTTTGCTATTTTTTTTACTGTACTTTTAGTATTCTTAAAAACTTCACACTTTATCGCCAAGATATGTATGACTGAAGTAAAGAATAGAATATGCTCTTTATATAAAGGTATGATTTATTTCTAAACTCTTTCATTTACCGTTGCTGTGCTACTTTTTAATTTCATTCAGTGAAATATAAATATTCGTACTGTTATATTTATATATTTATTTATATTTATTTATTCACAATAATACATTGAAAGCTTACAGTGTAAGTTAGTTGGTTATACTGGGCGTTTTCCGCAAGTCCACATCCAGTGTGCCTATTTTGCGTGAATCGGTGAGGTAGCGCTACTCTAACCGCCCCGGCTCCTCCAGAAAGTTTGTGAGTGCCTTGGTGTTGCTGACTGTGTCCCGTAGTGTGTCCGGAGACCCTAGGTGCTTTTTTCTGTATACTTGAATTAAATTTAAAAAATAGGACCCGGTAGGTGGCACTGCAGTCGGTATGTCACTGATCTCCTCCAAAAGCTGCATACGAATTTGAGCGGCTCAGCCTGAGGCATGCTCGCCCCGCGTGGCGAGGTACTCACGAGCCAATTTGGTGCACATAAACATGCGCGTGCGAGCCGACATTGTGCTCGATCAAAATGGCGTCGGACACGATGACAGCCGCGGCTGCGTTTATGCACGAGTTACCTCACCGAATTATTACCAAAAAGAAGAGAAAATCGCCTCGGTGGTGGATGACTCAGATGTACTAAAATCGTAATACATGTGGTGCACATTTACTTCACTAAATTACATCGTTCTGCCCGCGGCACGCTCGGATACACGTCCAAGTTACGCGAGGCACGCACACTGATATTTAAAGCAATGACGCGTTGAGTGTCCAAGAGGCTCCGTCCGCGTGGAATTCGTTTATATCGTAGCTCCATACAAACTTTCACCCCCCATTTTAGGGAAGTGGGGGTTAGAAAGAGACAAAAGTAGCCTATGTATAGTACTCTCCATCCCTTCAACTATCTCCACTTAAAAAAATCACGTCAATTAGTCGCTCCGTTTTGCCGTGAAAGACGGACAAACAAACACACACATACACTTTCCCATCCATACTAATATTGTAAATGCGAAAGTGTGTCTCTGTCTGTCTGTCTCTGTTACCTCTTCACGCTTAAACCGCTGAACCGATTTAGGTGAAATTTGGTGCAAAGATAGTTTGAATCCTGTGAAAGGACATAGGATAGTTCTTTTCCCGAAATTCATCCCCTAAGGAGGGGAAATGGGAGGTTAAAATTTGTATGGAGATTCTTAAACCGCTAAACCGATTGAGATAAAATTTGGTGCAGAGGTAGTTTGAATTCTGGGAAAGAACATAGGATAGTTTTTTTCCGAATTTCATCCCTTAAGGGAGTGAAATGGGGGGTTAAAATTTGTATGGAGATACTTGAACCGCTGAACCGATTGAGATGAAATTTGGTTCAGAGATAGTTTGAATTCTGGGAAAGGACATAGTATAGTTTTTTTCTCGAAATTCATCCCCTGAAGGGTGAAATGGGGGGTTGAAATTTGTATGGAGCTACTTAAACCGCTGAACCGATTTAGATGAAATTTGGTGCAAAGACAGTTTGAATTCCAGAAAAGGATAAAGGATAGTTTTTTTCCGATATTAATCCCCTAAGGGGTTGAAATGGAGGTTTAAAATTTGCATGTAGCTATTAAAACCGCTGAGCCGATTTAAATGAAATTGGATATGGGGATATTTATATGTAGTTCCGAGGAAGGGCATACGATAATTTTTATCCCGAATATTGGTGAGTGATGGGTGGAAGAGGAGGGTGTCACCAGGCTGTATCTCAAGAACCGTGATAGCAGACAGTTGAAATTTTCACAGATGATATATTTCTGTTGTTGCTATAACGCCAAATACTAAAAATAAAATAATTCATACTATACTTAAATACTAATCCATATCCATACTAATATTATAACTGTGAAAGTGTGTCTGTCTGTCTGTCTGTCTGTTACCTCTTCACGCTTAAACTGCTGAACCGATTGAGATGAAATTTGGTATGAAGATAGTTTAGATCCCGGGGAAGGACATAGGATAGTTTTTATCATGGAAACCATCCCCGGAGGGAGGGAGAAATTGCAGATGAAAATTTGTATGGTGCTACAATATAAACGAGTTCCACGCGGACGGAGTCGCGGGCAGAAGCTAGTTTATAATATTAGTATGGATGCTGGTCTAAATTGAATACCGGTGACATTTTATTTTCACCCCCCATCCTCCAATTTCCGCTCCAGTCCAAGTTGGCTCATTTTGGGTTGCACAGGGCAGTTCCACAACGCATCGGGAGCTCAAATACCGCGAGCCATCCGTTTGCCTCTCGGACATCGAAATTACGCGTCATTGCTTTAACTATGAGGCGCCTTTGAGCACGATCAAAAGACCGCCTCCAGGCGGCTCGCGTCGCGGCGCGCCGCTCGCGCACGGCGCATGAGCGCGTACGAATTTGAGCAAAAGGGCTTGTGTACAAATCACGCGAGGTTTTTCGGCTACTTTTTGACCTCAAAGACCTGACCTGAAAGATCAAAACTGTTATCCTCAGATTCAGATAGCGATAACGAGATTTTGCTCTTACTTGCCCTATGGCGAAACAAAAAGAAGAAATCTAAACGGTCATCGGGGCGTGAAGTTGTAAAAATATACAACTTGCTGCACCGCTCTCAGCATGCCTCCGCGCCGCGCCGCGCCGCCACCGCCGGTGCGCGCCGGTGCATTGGCAATACTACTTCCCGCCGCAAAACCGCCCCGCGCCGCGCTCGCCTATCTGTGCACGCGTTTCACCGCCTCCGCGCCGCCGCCGCCACGCTTTTTTCCCGGCCGGTCTTCTATGCGGACCCTTTCATTTAGCTCATACATTACAACCGGTACCGCCTCCGCGCCGCACCACGCCGCTCCGCCACCGCTGTCAGTGCGTTTCGGCCTTTTCGTTCACTGTAGAAAAATACACGTGACGTGAGGTCTCCTTAACGTGATCTGTCGTCATTTTTTCCTGCTGGCTGTTTAATTATTCGGCATTTGACGTACGGTTACATGCGGAAGTCACTTGCCTCATTAACATTTTTTAGAATAAATTGTGTAGGTAAAGTCGGTATAGTACCTAGTATATATATGTATATAGATATATTAAGTAAAGTAGGTATCATAATGAAATGCAGCGGTACACAGGATAAGTATTATTAAATTTGACCGCTTCTCCTAGTTAACCACAACAGTAGCCGCCCGTTGTGCTGGTGGCGCACGTGTGCTGGAGAGCCCTCCTCTCTCTCTCTCCGCGCCCTCTGCTTCCAGCGTATCGAAAGGTCCACCTTCCACCAGCGACCTACAAAAGAAAAGTGTGTCTCAATTAGATCCCTCAAATCCGTAATGTGTGACTTATTAAACTATTTTTTGTAATATTCATCCCATAAAAACATTCCATGTAAAAAAGAGGCCAAGTCTCGAAACTTTTCCACCGCAAAAAGTTGAGATACTTATTTGGTAGTACCAAGTCTCAGGCATTCTTATTATTATTTATTTGCTAGCTAAATAAAATTCTGCAACTTGGCAATCACACAACTTTACTGCATTTATGGATTTTTGCATACCTAAGACTATGTAAAACAATGCGTGCTTGGTTAATGAAAATGCAGGATTCTAGTTTTATCCACAACGAATTTATAGGGGGGCCGAAAATGGCCTGAACTGCTTCGAGAAAAGCATGGTACGGCCGTGCCGCTGTTTTACTCGACTTGGCGGGGGCACTGCCGTGCCCCCAGATTTATTGTTTATATTATTGACCCATGGATTATTGCTAATAAGGCTGAATTAGATAGAACAAATTCACATTTGCAAATTTATTTTGCAACCAATTATGCATTAAAATGCAATCGGTGCAATCTAAGATTGGGAAATGTTTGAATCACTTACCGATAGTGCTGCATTATATATTGTACAGCACACAACAGGTAGTCTATCTATGGGCAGCAATTTCTACTAAGAAGTAGGTTGTGCTCCCCTATGTGACTGTCGTGTAGCTTCTTTAATTCTGCTTTAACGGCTTTATAAAAATGAAGGAGTCCTGCACTTGCCCAGGAAATCTCGCGTTGACTGAGATTATTTTACAGTTAACATCCGCAATCTGAAACGTAATGGTACCTTCAATCAATGTGTATCGAAATCATTTATTTTAAAATCAATCTCGTGTCAACATTGTTTGTGATATTTGGTATTTAAAGTGGTTATTAGGTAATGATCTTTCTAAAATACTGCTGCCAATTCCAAATGCCTCTCATGTACTAGAAAGAAAGGGGTTATAGCTAGTAGTTATAATCTACTACTATGTAGTGATACTAATATTATAAAGAGGTCTGTGAGATTGTAAGTTTGTATATTTTGTATGTAAGTGCCCCTCCGGAACTACTGAAGCGTTTTCAATAGTTATTTGTGTCACAGGGGAGAAAAATAGTATATTTACGGCGAGGGCGGTGTATTGAATCCTGAACGTAGCGAGGGATCCTAAAATAGAATCCTGAGCGTAGCGAGGGATTCTAACGTAGGATCCTGAGCGTAGTGAGGGATACAAGTGTTTAGAAGAGGGTTAAGATAATTTTGCTACCGAGTGACACATACTATTTTTCACACCGACTATGAAGAAATATAAAAAAGATTCTGTTAAAATTACTTAACAAGTTTTAACAAAATTTCTTAATTTTTGTTACTTACGCATTTTTAAATATTACGAAAATCATAAATTTTGATATAACGTTAAAGTTAAAACTTTAAATATGTTCGTTTTTAATCGATTACGATGAAATTACAATCGATTATTGTATTTAATGTGTTCTATTGGCACATTGCGTAAATGCTACATGCCAATGAATAAATTAAAAAAGTAGCTTGAACAGAAAAGTAGCATTTTGATCCCTCTCGTCGTGGAGCAAACTTACTTTTCCGAATGAAAGGTGTGAAAAAATATTTTCCTCCCTTCTTTTCTTTTGAAGTCTACCTCTTCTCGTGTCTACTGAAAGGGTTACTGGAAGAGATCCCTCAAAGGGATAAGTTCGCCTTTGTACATCACTTCATCATCTTTTTGTTAATTGTTTACTGTACAATGGACAGTTTAGCCCGCGGGTTTATTCCTTTGCAATACGCGGACGAAACCGTGCGGGCAGCTACTGTATGTTTGTATATTTAACAATTCATTTATCACCCAAGATGTGCAGCAACCCCCTTGAGCCTCTAAAAAGGCAAGTCCTGTGGATCGCCGGGACCAGTCATTGCCGGGAACGCTATCCACTTTCTCATGACCCTATAAACAAAATAATAATATTAGGTATAAATGATATTGTGACATCCCTTTGTAACTACTGTATGCTATGCTAATAAATACATAAAAAAATAGTTTTGAGCGTTATTTTTATGTAGAATTCAGTAACATGGTGGGTTACGTTTAGTACAATCTGTATTATTTAAGATTATTTACTAAACTTTTATTCTTAATAAATAATTATAAATATCTAGGTATATACTGGGCGCCTCAATGAAAATTTACTTAATAATATTTTTAGTTTCTGTAGGTTTACTCTCTATGTTATTTAAACAAATTCGATTTGATTTGATTTAGTCCGAGTGACCATTCTATTCGAGAAACAATATACCTAAGTTACCTTTATATGGAGCGGCAACCCGTCGGCGTAATGAGAGCGGAGATCCTCGCCCAAATTATCAAATAATAGTGCCATCTCCTTGCGCACTCTATATATATATATATGTGACAGAATTCAGCTCGGTTCAATTCGATAGATCAAAAAATATCAATAAATAAAATGCAATAATTACGTATATATGCATGTTTTTTCAAGTGTTTTTATGTTATTCTCGTATAAAAAAATATACTTAGTTACTTGAAAAAGTGCGGAAGTTCAGGTTTTCTTGATCCACAGTATAGGTTATCGTTACTATAATCCAAAAAGCATTACTTACCTTAAGTACCGCTTCGATAAGCGTGACACCCCCTTGCGCACTAATGATATGCAGCGAAATGTCTGCTTTAGGAACTCCTAAGTCCAAGGTCCAACAGCATTTGTTCAAGACTCCCTGATGAAATTTCACGTCTTCTTTTTCAATAATAGGTGTGACTTCAACCAACAAACAAATCTGTTTTATTATAGGGAAAAAATACCATAGCGCACTTATCACAGTAACTATCATTATTATATCACTAAAAAATAGAGTATAAATTCACTCGTAGTTTTGGTGAAAACCAAGTTTTATTACATTCGATATAGCTTATCGTTACTTTGGACGCACTTAGATAAAATAAACTAAGTTGAGACGTCAAATTACGATAATTTATCACATTAACAACGTACTATGTTATGCAAAACGGTAACGGCGGTCACTTGTCATGTATACCTGTCAAAGTTGGATAACTCTATTTTGACCATTGTGAATCGGTAATTTGAGTGAATAAGTAGACAAATCACGTGACTTATTATTTATCGTACCCTTATTGCTTGCGTGCCTGTATTTAAGTTCCCTTATATTTATTTATCTATTTACTAGCTCCTGCCCGTGGCTCCGTTCGCGTGGAACTCGTTTATATCGTAACTCCATACAATTTTTCACCCCACATTTCACACCCTTAGGGAATGATTTCCGGGATAAAAACTATTCTATGTTCTTTGCCCGGATTGGAACTATCTCTATACATGGGCGCTATGAACATGTATCTCGAACCGTACATTTTAAAAAGTAACTTAAGAGTATTAAACTCAAGTCATTTCTAAATCGTCTTAATTTGGTGGTATAATAAATAAAGCATCCTATTTTTGTGCAAGCATTCATCCAATATCACCGAAATAGGCTCTATGGCTAGAGTTATCACTTATAGTGCTATAAGCGACAAGCTTTAACACATATCGTGAGATAAACGACAAGGTTTGGTTAACGTATCAGATGCGATAAAGAATCATATCCACTATTGCGTGACAAGCGATAGCAGCCATGGTAGCCCCGCTGGTTTAAGGGCTTCCATTTTTTAACATTTTCTGTTGGATTAGGTGTTTTAGTTTCATTTCTTCGTTTACCATTCCACCTAGCATATATTTCTCGGTAAACCTGGCAACCCCTGTAGCTAGCCGGGTGACTACCCAGGCATAGTGCACATTTGGCTGGAGTATTCTTATCTTTTGTGCAATCTATTGTGTTGTGAGGTTCTGCACATTTTACACACCTAAATGGTCTCATACAATTATTTTTGGTGTGACCTATTTGTTGGCACGGAGTGCATTGGACCGGAGTGTTACTTCTTCTAGGATCTTCTATTTTAACTTTTTGATCATAAATGTATTATTTTTTAATGCCTCCCTTATTTCTTCTTTTGTTTCTTCGTATACTTTCGGGAGGTGTTTCTTACGTAAGTAACTTTCATGAGGCAAAGTAATATTCTCACCGTATTCTTGATTGATACATTTTTCTATAAATCCTCTAAAGTTTGGGTTCTGTAACTGAGCCCATGGGATATTACATTCTACTAAGAATTTCGTCAAATCTTCGTTAAATTGCATTTGCTTGTCTTTTACCAGCCTGTGTGAGAGCGAACCAAGATGTCTTTTAATATTGCATTTTTTGGGAATTATGTAAGAATGACACAAATTAATTGTAATTTGTGTCATTCTTACATAATATATTGATATTTTATCATTTTCAATACTAAAATTTATATCTTTATTGACTAGTTTCTCAAGAGTAGTAGTTTTTCTTGATTTGTGTGTTTTTGAAGATAGATGACGATCAACATTATATTTTTTGGGCTTCATATTAACTTTACATATTAAGCAATATATGTGACCTTTCTGTGACTTAAGTTCGGAGTGCTGTCGTAGTATCGTATCCATTGCAATACATAGATATGCAAATTAACAAATAAAGCAAATCTTTCTATTGATTAGACGGCACTCTACCAACAAATATAAGTATGAACGACAGTCATAATGACGCATGTCAGCTATTTATTTGTTTTTAAGTGGCCACTTCAGTGAGCTATCAGTCATCACTTCAAAGAGTATTTACACATAAAAGATGAATAAATGATAACGGGTAGGGTAACTAATTTAATTAACTATGTTACAAATACTAGGTACATTATAATACTCGTAAGTTAAGATTTTTTTGTAAACCTTACCTTGCCCTCAAACTGCCCCCTATAGTCCGACGTATGATCAGAAGGCATAGATTAGAAGTAAAAGAAGTACATGCACATTTGACGTGTATCTTCTTAGTAGTCTGTGGTTTATTATTGCAGATATGACGTCACGATAATGGCGGCTGCCTTTTTGGCCCAAATATATAATGTTCAAATTTCAACCATTATTTATAAATAAAAAAAATAAAAATAAAAAAAAATACTTTATTTCAGACCAATTGATCCATAGTGTGTTAGTAACAAGTGACTTAAGACTAATTAAATTTGGTTAGTAACGCAAGTATAAAAAGACAGTCCTTAAATAACAAATTGGGCAACGCCCTTAATCTGCCCAATCCAGTAAGACAGGATTGGACAGTCAAACCTCCACGATATTGCCTGTAGAATGCTGTTGGCACTTGCTCTCACCCTGGTTAATAGCGAGGCTATCTTTTTTCGCATGATCGCCTGGAACCCGTCCACACGGGTTTCTGCGAACATGCCCGAAGCACTACACCTCCTCGGCAGTCCCAGCAGCATTCTAAAAGCATTATTGTATTGCACGCGCAGGGCGCTATAGGCTCGCTTTGTATACTTAACCCACAGGCTGCTCGAGTAAAAAGATTGTGTATACGCTTTAAAAAGCGTTATCTTTACGTCGTATGAACATCGAGCAAACCTGCGAGCAAGCATATTACTACGAACCGCTAACGCCCTGCGCTCCCTCTCAATATCCATATCATCTTTCAGGTCGCTCGTGATAATATGTCCCAGGTACTTGACCCTATCTACGACCGACAGCTGACTACCGCTTATCCAAACTGGTGGTACATTATAGGGCTTAATTTTCCCTGCCGAAAAAATCATGACCTCACTTTTAGTGGGGTTGTACACAAGCCCATGTGCCCGGGCATACGCCTCGCAGGTAGCCAAGAGTTGTTCGATGGCTCCAATAGAAGGGCCAAGCAGCACCATATCATCGGCATAGCTTACGTTGTTAATACAAGTGCTCCCTACGTAGCAACCAGCATGCATGCTGCTAAGCCCCTCTATCAACCCATTAACATACAAGTTAAATAGTTTCGGAGACGTAATCCCTCCCTGTCTAACCCCGCATTCCAGCCTGTATTCGCTAGACAGAGCATTAGCCCACTTCACCTGATTGGTCTGATTGTTGTACCAGTGCAGTGTTATAAAAAAGGAAAAGAAAATAGGAGAGGAAATAAAAATACCAGTTGACTATCGAATCTATGCGAACATTTTAAAATATATTTTAAAAAATCGTAGAATATCCTATTACAGGCCTGCAAGATGGTCTTTTTTAATTTCCATTCCACAATTAGTGGCACAGGATCACGGCGTTTAGCCATGAAATTAAAGTTTGATTTCTTGGAGTATTTTTTAATTTATTTCATTGCATGTTTGAGAAAAGCACTATACATACCTCGGCGTGAAAGGGGTTGCCAGCCTCATAACTATCCGACCTCGCTACGCTCGGCCGTCTATACATATAGACGGCCGAGCGTAGCCGGGGAGTAATGTACTATTGTTTTCACTTCTCATGCTCGAAAAGTGTGTCATATTAGGCCTAGATAGCGGGGCTAAAGTAGCACATTTAGCCCCTAGGGAAAATATGTAAACATATTTATGATTTTAAAACATTTTAATTTGACCAATCAAAGCACTTCAACGTATTAAATCCACCAATCACAACTGTTTAAAAAACCATTTTTATTTGCTATCAACTAATCAGAATACAGCTATATATTAAAATCAACCAATCAGAAAACAGATTTTATTTCAAATATTAGGCGTTTTTTATTCCCGATTTCACAAACATAAAAAAAAATAAACGCCTTTGGCCGTCTATAGCCTCGTCCAAAAACGTTCAAGCGGGGTGTGTTCAAACATGACATGAGCGGGATAGACTGCTGTCTATCTCGCTTTATCTTATGCAGCGTATGCTGTCCGCCGCGCTCGGCCGTTTGGACCCGGCTATATACGGTAAGTAGCGTTTATTCGTGGTGTCAAAATTTTGTATCTGTGTCAAACAGTTTATTAAAAAAATCATGCCGCTAAATTGAACAATCCTTTCGCTGTGGAATTTATTATTGATTGTAGATGGATAATGTTTGTTTTCACTATTTTCTCGCAGTCTAAGTGAAAAGTAGAGTGTATAACTCTGGTCTAAAAGCCATATTACCACTCGAACAATTTTCCCTCACTTCGCTCGGGAAAATAACCATCTCGTGGTAATAGGGCTTATTTTAGCCCCTTGTCATACAATCTACTATTATTCACGTGAGGAGCGCGCATTGTCAACGCCGTCACCCTGTCACATCACGCCCGTAAATGTCGGAAAATGACTACATTTTATTGCGTAGCCGATGCCAACAATCTGTTACTAATCATATGAAATATTGTAATGATTTATTACTGTTTAGTATATTTCGTTTATATCATGATTCCAAATGAACATGTTGTGTGTTACCCAATGCAACGTCCCTAAAACCGTCCTCAGATAGCGCTAGTCCGCCGGCTCGCGCGGCCGCGGCATGCTGCAGATTAGTCCGTATACGTCCGGATCAGTTAGCGATCACCTCCATAAGGATAAGGTTTCCTCAGTTAAATATAATAACAATTCTGCAGACCCTACTCAAACAGTCAACCGTATGCAGTTTTAGCGGTTACATAATAGAAAGAAAACATCCTTTTAGTAAGCCAACTCATCCAAACTGGCACACTGAAGAACATGTGGTCGCTAACCAGCGCAATGGCCCTATAGTTACGTTTTTATAGCAGTCAAGCCACAATTATAAGTTTTGCCTTTTGCATTATCCATCTTCAACGTGTTTCAGTCCACTACAGTCCGTTCCACCCTCCGTAGGGGGCCGTTGTCCTTAATTTGTTTTTATTTCTTAATTTTGAAAATATGAAATCCTTACATTTCTTTTAACGTTTCAAATACAACCCTGCGACCCTTTTCAAGAGGCTATGAGATCCCTCAGGGGGTCGCGTCTATCAGCGCAATAAATGTGCTCGTTGTTTGTCCTTTAATACACCTCGGCCTTAGTACTAGTGTCCGAGTGTACAGTCGAGATCATAGAAATAGCTAAGTACGTCCCGAAACGAAAGGTTCAAAAATATCCACCAATGTTGTTAAAGACAATTAAGTCGTGTTGATATTTTTCACTGCTCATGCTCAAAAAGTGCGTCATATTAGGCTTAGCAAGCGCAAGCGGGGCTAAGGTACATTTAGCCCCTAAGGAAAATATGTATACTTACATATTTATTTTGATTTGACATTTTAATTTGACCGTTCAAAACAGTTCAACGTATATTACATCCACCAATCACAAGTCTTTAAAAAAACATTAGTATTTGCTATCAACTAACCAGAATACAGCTAGACATTCAAATCGGCCAATCAGGAAACAGAATTCATTTCAAACATTAGGTGTTTTTACTCCCTAATTTACAATAATTAAAAAAATAAACGCCTCTGACCGACTATAGCCGCGTCCAAACGTTCAAGCATGGTTGACTGCATACATGACATAAGCTATGAAGATTGAGCGGGATAAACTGCTGTCTATCTCGCCTTATCGTATGCTGTCCGCCGCGCTCGGCCGTTTAGACGCAGCGGTCAGAGGCGTTTATTCGTGGTGTGAATATTTTGTATCTGTGTCAAAGCAGTTTATTAAAAAGAATGGCGCCAAATTGAACAATCTTTTTGCCTTGGTATAATTGTTGATTGTGGATGGATAAACTTTGTTAAAAGCCATATTGCCCCTGGAACTATTTCCCCTCACTTCGTTGGGGAAAATATCCATCTCGTGGTAACATTGGCCTACTTTAGACCCTTGTCATACAATGTAGTATTGTGATGCGTGCAGTACACGGAGGGCACGATGGTGGAGCTGGACCTGGCGGTGGCGGGCGCGGACGAGGCGCGCGACAAGCGGCACGGCCGCGCGCGCAGCTTCCTCGTGGCCTGCGCCGACGCCGAGCCGGGTGCGTGCCGCTGCGGTGCACGCGCACCACTACACCACTACCACCATAGTTTAATCGAGGAATAAAAGTTGGCCACGTTTAGAATTCATTCTGCGACGACTGCGACTGTTCACGCCCTGGCCCCACAGCGCGGCGCACCGCCAATGTGGCTGGATAGTTTGATAGATTATTTAGGTATTTATTTTATGAACAAAAATTTTACATCATTTTTTTTTATTATTTTTTATATATCACTATTCTTAAGTCTAAATAATGGTCCAGACAAGTGTTTAAATTAAACACACTGCGGTAACAGCCCAAAAAGGCTAAAAGCTAGGGCTAGTTACAAATTATACGACATAGTTCTAAGAGAACGCCCGGTGTTTAGCCTTATGCTTGTTATTGTTATGCAAGAATTTAAAAGTACTACAATCTTAATATTAAGTAATATATAAAAAAAAACAAGAAAAATATTATAAGGGGCAATATAGTATAAAATATAATAAATTAATATACTATGTATGTTTTAACCCGTGACGCGTCCTAGACACACACGTGTGCGCCTAAAGGACAATAGTAAAAGGCTTATGACACTTACCTGAATTTAGCACCCTAATTAGGGAGCGGAGTTGAGTCATAAGCCTTTACACATTGTTCTACAGACGACGCGCGTTCGCCGGGTTAATGGTAGTTCGAAAGGTCTTGCGAAAATGGGGGAGGTTAAATTCTATGATTGGGAAATATTTGCAAGTAATAGTTCTTAAAATCGGCAAAGTCAAAGTCCAACAAAAATATTTTGCTATTTTTATTCAGATTACTAGCATTTTTTAAATATAACTAGTAGATCCTGCAGTTCACTGGGCAGCTTGTCATAAAGTCTTGGTGCTATGTATGAACAGTGATTCCTAGCTGCGGCACTGCTCCTGGGTGGTGTCTTAGATTTGCTTCTAGTATTCCTGAGAGTTGCCGGGCACGTATTTACTGCCATATCATTAATATGTTTACCAGTGTAATTTTTATTTTTTTACATGTAACATTTGTTGATAAAAAACCGGCCAAGTGCGAGTCGGACTCGCGCACGGAGGGTTCCGTATCATTATCTATAAAAACGGCAAAAAAAAGACCGAGTTGCACTCCGGGAGTGCCGGCAGAAGTGAAAACTCAATGACATTGTAACAGTTTTTCGATCAGGTCACGTGTCCGTCTTACGAATTTTCAATCGGTCGAATCTTACGGTCACGTGACCTGTCTCGAATCTCACGCCTTACGAATCTTACGGTCACGTGACCTTTGGATATTAGTGTCCAGAGAAGCTCAAATAACTCGGCTCGGGAATGAACATCCCCGAGGAAGACGGCAAGAAGATTGTTCCCTCGCCACACCAGCAGTGATCTCCGAAGTGTCGGTGCAGGCTCGTTGAGAGATAAGTCACTGTTATTCAGTGTCTTCCTACTAGAGACTTGTAATTGCCGTAATACTTATGATAAATAGCCACCAAAACGAGACTAAGTCCAACACCATTTACCTTTGTATGGTGCCCGGGTGCCTCGCAATTTTTTTGGTTAGCAACTCAGTATTTTTAAATGAATACTTAGTGTCACTGCCTATATGCTCCTGCACCCTCATGCGTTCCTAGTTACAATAGGATAATTTCTTTACTCAATCTATATGTCATACCTAAAAATAAACACGTGCAAGATATGCGCTCCTAGTGCAATGACCCGACCTAGTCGAAACTCAATGCTTCTCTTTTACACGCTCATTACCTTACTCTCTTACACATGCACTTACGCGATACTCACATATACACAAAACTAGGTGTACTTCTAATATTTACATGAATCTATATGTCCCTGGTCATGCTGTGCAATGAATGACCCCGTGTGGCCGCCGTCCAACGCTCAAGTTCTTACAACAACCAACTCCATATTATTCACCCGTACTTAAATTACCGTACTATCCCCAGTACTGTGCTCCATACATGGCAAGGACTGATATGGAATGTTAAGAGGTGGCGAGGGAGAATACGACGGGGCAATAGAGGAGACGACTAATATATCATTATTTAGAATAAGAAAGAAAGATATATTTATTCACAAACACACAGGACACACATATTAAATAATAAAATAAACAAGAAAAGCACATAAAACATAAAGCATTATGCTGAGGTGTCAGACACCTACAGCGCTGATTTTCAGCCAGCACCGTCGGTGACTCACGGAAACGTCATACAATTTAAGATATAAACTACTATACTAATATACTATTATATTATATTGGCGTCAAGTGTCGAGTCGGTTAGTTTACGTGTTGCTGACACGGCTCGTGTCGCAGCCGCCGCTCCGCCGCCCGCGTGCCCCCCGCGCGCGCGGCCTCCCCCCGCCTCCGCGAAGTCACATCATCGCTATGCTGACGTCATTGCCGGTCAGCCTGTCGCAGCCAACCGGAGAAGCGCACCTTCAAGAGTGCGTGAAGCTGGGGTTCCAACAAAAGAGAAACCCCCTCGCACCGATGTGGATAAGGAGGGTTTCACATTGGTGTCTAGTAAGCGCAAGTCGCGAAAGAGCCAGTGTGGTACAGCAGAGCCAGTTGGTTCGGGCCTGCGGGTTGCCACACCGAGCAAAGCGCTGTACGTGTCGCGCCTGCATTAGGTACTCCGCCACGGCTAATGACATGCTGCAGTATATTCCCCAGAAGACTGGCGACTCGCTGAGGGTGTTCCAGCTGCGTTCGCGCCACTACGTGCACTTCAGCTCGTTTGTGGTGCGCGTACTGCGGCCGCTGCAGGCTGCAGGAGACTATCGCGTGTGTTGACTTCTGGCCGAAGGGTGTCGTATTTCGGCGGTTCCGGGGCAACCTACCGAACTCTACACCGGACGTGACGACGCAACGGAGCCACACTTTTGCGTCGCCTAAATAATAATTCATTTTTAATTTTATAATTGTATGTATGTTAGCCTTTAAGGTACCTATTTGTAAGGGTACGTATTAGAAGATCGAAAATTGATACATAGAAAATGAAAACATCGAAGTACAAAATATCGAAATACTAAATATCGAACGGTTGAATGGTCTAAATTCAAAATATCGAAAGTTTATTTACCGACCGATTAAAATATCGAAATAAACATATCGAAAATGAGAATATCGAATTTAAAACACCGAAAGTTCATAATGCCAAAGTTTAAAACTTCAAAAGTATTAGTCATCGAATGATTTAAGATCGACTGCCTAATTGTAGAAAATTTTATTATCTACCTAAGAAATATCGAAAGTCAACAAGAATGTCGATTGCGCCATCTCTTAAACACCCTATACTTACTTATGATGTAAAATGACGTGTCCCAGTATGTATAGTCATGTTGTAAACGTAATTTTCTCATACGTAAAGGCAGTTTTACACAGGGTCAGTAACTGACGTCAGTCGACTGCCGAGTCAGTGCTGACCTGGCACTGCCATCGTATAAATTGATTTCAAGTCAGTACAGTACTGTCGCGTCAGCACTGACTTCAATATTCCCGCTTCATATTTTCGGCGTCAGTCCGCTCCCCCCGCCACCCGCGCCAGCGCAATGACGCCGTGTAAAATGTCGAAGTCAGTCGCTGGTCAGTCGCTGCCACTGTATTGGCGCAACTGGTTTAGCAACATAGCAGTACCTCCATTTTTATCTCTGTCATCTATCCATTTTCTCACCTGAATTCTTTTCCGTTTGGATAATTTTTCTTCTAACATAGGTACCAGTTACTTCTTGCATCATGACAAACGTAAATTTTCTCAACAAATTATTTAGTTTTATTTTTTGCTGTTTTCGAGAATTCATTTTTCCGCACTGACTTTACAAACGTGTGTACACCGAAAGAAATATCCTCGACTACTGACGAAATACACAACACTTGACTAACAAGAAAAATATTAAATAAAGAGAATTAAATATTATATAAAATTTATAAAAAATATAGTATTTAGAATAAGATTGCTACACCCTAACAGGGTCCATGCTGTACCTATATAAATATATGTAAGATCTTGTAATACCATGGTTGCTTGAATAAATGAATATGAATATAGTAAATAGTGACTGCGTCTAAATAGTACGAGCCAGTTTTCGGCGCCAGCACTGACGACAGTTACTGACCCAGTGTAAAACTGCCTTTAGCGCTGGCGCTGCGGGCTGTGTAGCCTACCTATATTCTACTCTAAGGCAGGTCTCCGTTAGGTACGACGACGAGCGAAGCGAGGAGGAGTGTTAGGTGTACTGTGAACCTACAGCGCGCGAGCCGAGCGAGTGAAGCGAGCGTGCCGCGGAAGCGGCCGGCGAAGCGCCAGAACCGATTTTTTTTTGTAATTATTACATAGGTAAGTACAAATGTCTAGGGGATTATCTCATATGAGGAATTGAAATAAAACATTTTCGGTTCTGGCGCTTCGCCGGCCGCTGCCGCGGTACGCTCGCTTCGCTCGCTCGTCTCGCGCGCTGTAGGGTCGCACTTCACCTAACACTCCTCCTCGCTTCGCTCGTCGTCGTACCTACACCGACCTGTCTTTGAGTAGAATATAGGTAGGCTATTGGCCTTGCCTATTAGGCAAGGTGGAACACGCTCCCGAAAATCCGCCAAAAAATAATTTTAATGATTTTACCAGTGGTATGCAAGTTTAACATGTGAACATATGATATAAGTTATATTGATGGTTCGACGTTTTACTTTTCGATTATTTGGGCGGCGCCATTTCAATGGTCGATATACGAGTATTATCATTCGAAATTTTATTATATCGCCTGCATAATGGTCGATATTCTGTACTTTCGATATTTTAACCGTTCGGCATTTTTATTTTAGACCAATTAGAAGTCGATATAGTAAATAACTTTAGATATTTCGATCGTTCTATATTTTGTACTTCGATGTTTTCACAGTAGATATTTAAATTTTTGATCTTCATATACGTACCCATTGCTATACCCATAAATGGTTTATTTATTTATCATAAATTTAAAAGTTTATATAGTGTCCGAGCCCTGCCGAGCTGCGGGAGTGGCCTGCGCTCGCTATAACTATAATATAGGTATATAGTGGGCGCGCTTAGTGGCGGCCGCTCTTAGTTAACAGAGATTGGTGAAGTTTTATGAATAAGTGAGTAATTGCGTGTGTGCAGGCGAGCCGCCGCCGCCGCACCGCTGGGTGGTCGTGGGCCGCGTGGCCACGGGGCTCTCGTTCGAGCAGCGCGAGCGGCTGTGCGCCGCGCTCGAGCCGCACTGGGTGAGCGCCAGGGCCACGCCCCCGCCCGCCTGCCTCCTCTTCAACAAGGAGAAGCCCGACTTCTGGGTACCGCCCGAACATTCCATTGTGTTGCAGGTACTCGCACTATGAACCTCTCGCTCCGTCAACGGCATGTTAACTCGCATATCAGCCCTTTGTCTAATCAAGAAAGAACAAAAGTCAACCTCTTTATTATTTTATTGTTGCTTTCTTTTTCCACAAGACCTATTTGATAGGTAAAAACGTTGAAGGTAAGTACCATAAAATCATTGGTAATGGTTGTGTGACAGGTGCGCGCTACAGAATTGATCCGCAGCACAGACTTCGGCACCTCACACACGCTGCGATTCCCGCGCGTCACCGCCGTGCGGTACGACAAACCCGTGCGCGACGCCATGACGCTTCGAGAGTTCAACGCACTCGTAGCGGTAAGGACGCAGTTTTTACAGGAATTAAATATAATTATCTCAACTATCCTTAAACCTCATCTTAGCATTATCCCGGTTGCATTCCGAAGAAATTCGAAGACCTTTTGACACGTATCTGTACTATACCTACATATTGTTGAGAGGTGTATGTATCCGTGGTGTTCCCGCAGGACGCGGGCGCGGTGGTGAAGCTGAGCAAGCGCGCGGTGGACGCGGCCGCGCTGGAGCCGAGCGCGCCGCGCCGCAAGCGCGCCGCGCGCGTGCTCGAGGTGCCCGCGCAGTTCCGCGCGACGCCCGCGCAGGACGTGGAGGTACGTATCCGTCGTGTTCCCGCAGGACGCGGGCGTGGTGGTGAAGCTGAGCAAGCGCGCGGTGGACGCGGCCGCGCTGGAGCCGAGCGCGCCGCGCCGCAAGCGCGCCGCGCGCGTGCTCGAGGTGCCCGCGCAGTTCCGCGCGACGCCCGCGCAGGACGTGGAGGTACGTATCCGTCGTGTTCCCGCAGGACGCGGGCGCGGTGGTGAAGCTGAGCAAGCGCGCGGTGGACGCGGCCGCGCTGGAGCCGAGCGCGCCGCGCCGCAAGCGCGCCGCGCGCGTGCTCGAGGTGCCCGCGCAGTTCCGCGCGACGCCCGCGCAGGACGTGGAGGTACGTATCCGTCGTGTTCCCGCAGGACGCGGGCGCGGTGGTGAAGCTGAGCAAGCGCGCGGTGGACGCGGCCGCGCTGGAGCCGAGCGCGCCGCGCCGCAAGCGCGCCGCGCGCGTGCTCGAGGTGCCCGCGCAGTTCCGCGCGACGCCCGCGCAGGACGTGGAGGTACGTATCCGTCGTGTTCCCGCAGGACGCGGGCGCGGTGGTGAAGCTGAGCAAGCGCGCGGTGGACGCGGCCGCGCTGGAGCCGAGCGCGCCGCGCCGCAAGCGCGCCGCGCGCGTGCTCGAGGTGCCCGCGCAGTTCCGCGCGACGCCCGCGCAGGACGTGGAGGTACGTATCCGTCGTGTTCCCGCAGGACGCGGGCGCGGTGGTGAAGCTGAGCAAGCGCGCGGTGGACGCGGCCGCGCTGGAGCCGAGCGCGCCGCGCCGCAAGCGCGCCGCGCGCGTGCTCGAGGTGCCCGCGCAGTTCCGCGCGACGCCCGCGCAGGACGTGGAGGTACGTATCCGTCGTGTTCCCGCAGGACGCGGGCGCGGTGGTGAAGCTGAGCAAGCGCGCGGTGGACGCGGCCGCGCTGGAGCCGAGCGCGCCGCGCCGCAAGCGCGCCGCGCGCGTGCTCGAGGTGCCCGCGCAGTTCCGCGCGACGCCCGCGCAGGACGTGGAGGTACGTATCCGTCGTGTTCCCGCAGGACGCGGGCGCGGTGGTGAAGCTGAGCAAGCGCGCGGTGGACGCGGCCGCGCTGGAGCCGAGCGCGCCGCGCCGCAAGCGCGCCGCGCGCGTGCTCGAGGTGCCCGCGCAGTTCCGCGCGACGCCCGCGCAGGACGTGGAGGTACGTATCCGTCGTGTTCCCGCAGGACGCGGGCGCGGTGGTGAAGCTGAGCAAGCGCGCGGTGGACGCGGCCGCGCTGGAGCCGAGCGCGCCGCGCCGCAAGCGCGCCGCGCGCGTGCTCGAGGTGCCCGCGCAGTTCCGCGCGACGCCCGCGCAGGACGTGGAGGTACGTATCCGTCGTGTTCCCGCAGGACGCGGGCGCGGTGGTGAAGCTGAGCAAGCGCGCGGTGGACGCGGCCGCGCTGGAGCCGAGCGCGCCGCGCCGCAAGCGCGCCGCGCGCGTGCTCGAGGTGCCCGCGCAGTTCCGCGCGACGCCCGCGCAGGACGTGGAGGTACGTATCCGTCGTGTTCCCGCAGGACGCGGGCGCGGTGGTGAAGCTGAGCAAGCGCGCGGTGGACGCGGCCGCGCTGGAGCCGAGCGCGCCGCGCCGCAAGCGCGCCGCGCGCGTGCTCGAGGTGCCCGCGCAGTTCCGCGCGACGCCCGCGCAGGACGTGGAGGTACGTATCCGTCGTGTTCCCGCAGGACGCGGGCGCGGTGGTGAAGCTGAGCAAGCGCGCGGTGGACGCGGCCGCGCTGGAGCCGAGCGCGCCGCGCCGCAAGCGCGCCGCGCGCGTGCTCGAGGTGCCCGCGCAGTTCCGCGCGACGCCCGCGCAGGACGTGGAGGTACGTATCCGTCGTGTTCCCGCAGGACGCGGGCGCGGTGGTGAAGCTGAGCAAGCGCGCGGTGGACGCGGCCGCGCTGGAGCCGAGCGCGCCGCGCCGCAAGCGCGCCGCGCGCGTGCTCGAGGTGCCCGCGCAGTTCCGCGCGACGCCCGCGCAGGACGTGGAGGTACGTATCCGTCGTGTTCCCGCAGGACGCGGGCGTGGTGGTGAAGCTGAGCAAGCGCGCGGTGGACGCGGCCGCGCTGGAGCCGAGCGCGCCGCGCCGCAAGCGCGCCGCGCGCGTGCTCGAGGTGCCCGCGCAGTTCCGCGCGACGCCCGCGCAGGACGTGGAGGTACGTATCCGTCGTGTTCCCGCAGGACGCGGGCGCGGTGGTGAAGCTGAGCAAGCGCGCGGTGGACGCGGCCGCGCTGGAGCCGAGCGCGCCGCGCCGCAAGCGCGCCGCGCGCGTGCTCGAGGTGCCCGCGCAGTTCCGCGCGACGCCCGCGCAGGACGTGGAGGTACGTATCCGTCGTGTTCCCGCAGGACGCGGGCGCGGTGGTGAAGCTGAGCAAGCGCGCGGTGGACGCGGCCGCGCTAGAGCCGAGCGTTCGTGAAAGACCTGTAAGAGCAATTGTTCTGGCAAAGAAGTCGAGTTTTAGCCCATTGTGGCAAATGATCAATTGTGTCCATTCGAACAGCCGTCAACGGTACATCTTGGTGCTTAGCTGGGCGTTTCCTACTTTTCTTTTTCAGGCCATCGCCACTGTATAAGCTTGAAGTAGGAGTCAACATCACATCAACAGGGGTCGGATTTTTCATCGCATGGTGAGATGAAAGAAAACTGTGGAGTCGATATTAAAGCTAAATTTTAGTTCATATTCATACTCATTAATGTAATTAAGAACGAAATTAAATTATAAATAAAATAAGTCATATGAGTAGAAATAAATTATATCGTAAATAAAAAATAAAATAAAATAAAATATTACTTTTATAATATGCTCCTAGTTTCCAATATCCATAAAACTTGTAGATATAGGAATGAGTGCCTCAAAATCTTGACAAGGTATGGCATGTGCATTGTCCATTTCAAAATCACAATCGTAAAACGAGTAAATAATGGCAACTTTTTCCATATTTTCTGGGCTAAAACTGGTTCTATATTGGTTGAAAATCCACTTGTGACTTGAAAAAGATCGTTCTACGTCAACGGAAGTTAGCGTAGCATATTCTAGAACTCGCTCAAATTGTTCAGTACTTGCCATGTGCCTTAAGTGTATGAAGTCCGGATTTCTGTTGAGTACATTTTCCAATTTATTCTTGGCTGTTTCAGGGCCGAAAATAGTTAAAAATTGTCTTACGTCGTCTAATATTTGTGTACGGAGTAGGATTGTACACCTTGTTTAATTGAAACTGCAATGATTACCGAAATACTGATTTATTATAAAACTGAATAGAATGCACTCCGCGGCGGTCGGTTATGCACTGGCCTGGCGGACCGCGGTTTACGTGATGTATGAATTATGAAATGATGGCTACGCGTTTGTCGCTTTGTGCGGTTTGAGACCGTACATGCTCCCGGACGCGAGAAAGAGTTGATGAAATTATTAGATCGATAATGGTTTTTTTTGATTTTGATGATACAAGATGATAAACATTTTTGCTTATTACTAAAATGATTATACAAAGATGATACCGACATCTTATTCGTGATTAATTTTGTTAAAACTACCTCTAGTAAATATTGGGGAGGATGCTGTGTTAACCGAGTACACACTTGCACTTTTACCGTGTTTTAGTTTTTTACTAGAACACTGAACTTCACTTTGCTCTGCTTGTACACTATCATATTTATCACTAACACTAACTTCTGGCGCGGGGCGGCAGCGCCCGGCGGCAGGCCGCGGCGCCGGCGCGGCGCGCATGCAGCAACGCGTACGCAGCACACGCGAGTCCTCCTGCCGCTATAATGTAGATGGCTACATAATGATGGACATCATGGAACGAAATCTGATCGTCTTCGTCGAGGCCCTCTGAGGTCTCCTTGGCTTGATTAATTTGTTTTGATATCGCCATAAACGATTCATTAAAGTTTGATACCTCAATTTTACTGGTAGGTATTGATAAGTTGATGAGATAATTGACTGGGGGAATCTCTATTGCCACTATCTCCGGCTGCGTGTAGATTTCATTCGTATGTTGCGAGTGAGACGTAATAGTAAATGATTCGCCCTTGATGACGCAATCGTTTCCCATCGCGATCATGTTGACTCCGCTTAATTTCTCTGTAGCAATTTGATGCGCACATATCATTCTCAGGGTGCACTGACCGCAACAGGTGAGCATGAATGTGTTTACATGGATCAGCTCCGCCCAGTTATGTTGACACGTACTGAAAAACTAGATGTTTTACATTTATTTTCACGTTGATCTTTGACACAAAGGTCGTTATCTGATTCCCTTTGATACACTGGCTTCTGATAGTCGCATACCTTTGTGTTTGTGTCGATATTAATGCATTTGTTTAATTCGTTTTCTGAGAGGGTCATGTAGGTATCTTTCTTGATGTCCATAGCAAGATAACTTGCTATAGGTATAATGTTCACCATTGAGTTTCCCTCTTGGCGTGAAATTGCTAATAACTTATAAATATCGTAACTGTCTCTGTTGATTAGTGGAATTTGAACTTCGAAGATAAAGTACTTGGTAGTCATACGAGCTTTTACCTTGAGTAATTGATATATTTTGGACAAATCTCTTTGAACGTTGTCCACTGATAATGATAAGTCTTTTGATAACTGGCCTGATATAACGCTTAATTCATCTCGGAGCTGTGTCGGCGTCAAAAGATGAATATTGAAGTGCTGAGCGCTAGTGATGGTGTCAATAAGACTGTTTTGTATCGATTTTAAATTCATAAGAATGTTGTTTGCGATGATGCTTGATAATGTGAATTCATTCATAACTTCGATGGTTTGGACTTCGTCGTTAAGATTATTTTCCGACTTCTCTAAATTAATTATATGCTGATTGAATATTTTGTGTTGCTTCTCAATCGAGCCCTCAATCCTTTTCAGAAGGTTATTTTCAGCTTCTACAATTGATGTTTGATTTTTCCAGAAGTGTGCCAAGTGTTTTTGGTTGGATCTTATCAATGTTATGTCCTTCTGGTACTGCTCGGCGAAACGTTCGTCTAATACGCCAAATAATGAGTTGGCGATGTATCCAACTCCGTCAATGAGGCCGCGTCGCGTGCGCGCGCGCTCGTGAAACTGCTGATGTTGTAGCATTTGGTCGTAGTGTTCTAATTCCACGAATCCGTGTTGTAGTTGTAGTAATATGATGTCACAATGGGATCTCTGTGCTATTTTTGGACACATATTTTCTAAATGGTCATAGTAATTTTTAAGTACTTTTTTTGCTTGCCAGTAGGGTTCCAGATTGTAGTACAATACTAGTTTCCAATTGTCCTGCACTAGACGCATGCTTGATGTCTTGTCAAAATAAAGGCCATTGTTACTCTGTAGCGCTGTTATGTTGTAGGCATTGTGTGCTACTGATGTGGCGACTAACATAAATAACAAGAAAATGGTTGTCATGAAATTGATACACGTGGTTTTTATTGTTTTGCTTTGACTTGTTATTTTTTGTCGGACTTCCATCGTTGACATTTTGCTCCTGTTGCGTTGTTTCATGCTGATTATCGGTGGGTAGGATTGTTAGCTTGACAACTGGCCGTCTGATAATGCCGTTCTTTGTTTTTAAACTTACGACTCTAACGAGTCCGTCCTTCCCAGGGTGTAGATCTACTACCCGTCCTAAGCCCCACTTACCTGGTGGTAGGTTCGCATCGTTAATGATAACGATGTCATCTAATTTGATATTTGGACGAGTCGTGCGCCATTTGCTCCTTGCTGATAATTGGCTCAAATATTCTACACGCCATCTTTTCCATAGGTCATGGAATATTTTCTGAGTCATCTGCCACCTGGTTCTTTCATCTCGCTCTGTCTCAATGATTGTCTATGTTGGGCCGCTTGCCAAAAAGTGAGATGGTGTTAGGTAATTTATGTCGTCAGGATCTTCACTTATGGCGCAGAGCGGCCGAGTGTTGAGGCATGCTTCAATCTGTGCCAGCAACGTGATGTATTCTTCAAATGTCAGTTTTTGATCACCGACCACTCTACGCAGATGATGCTTCAGGCTTTTTACGGCGGCTTCCCACAGTCCTCCGGCGGCCAGAAATGGATTTAAACTCAAAATGTTGCTATTTGATTTTACGCAGCCACGTTCTCTTATATTGATTATATCGTCCGAGTACTCTTGATATTGTATGTGTTTAACAATTTGTAATTTTGCTGATCGTAATTCTTCAGCTGTCAAGTAAGGCAGCTTCGGTCGATCCCGTGATATTGCGCGGAGTATCCAAGCTAGTACTCTATATGCCATTGAGAATGCGCTGTGTTTGTTTATTAATTGTTGAATGATATCGTCTTTCAACGGCTCGGTTCTGGTTGCTACATTTGATTGTGTGATATTTCTTGTTTCTAGGTCCGTTTTAAAGCCTGATTTTTCTTGATATTGTTGTTTTTCGAAAGTTGATAACATAGATGGCCCATTCCACCACAGCGAGTGTTGTTGTAATTGCTCTACTGACAAACCACGGCTCGCACAGTCGGCTGGATTTTGCTTTGTTTTGATATAGTGCCAACAGGAGGGCGGCATTGTTTCTGTGATTTTCTGCACTCTGTTGGCGACGAATGGCTTCCAGCGGCTGGGTTCACCGTGAAGCCAGCCTAATACTGCGGTTGAATCACTCCATCCGTAAACTTCAATGTTGTGGTCTTGGAGGCTTGACTTGACCTTGACCATTAATTTTGATAGCAGGTATGCTCCACACAACTCCAGGCGAGGCAATGAGACCTCCGGATTTGATTGTTTGGTTGGCACTATCTCTGTTTTTGCTGCTAAGAGGGTGACTGATACTTTTCCTTGATTTTCCACACGGACGTAAATAACGCTTGAATAAGCCTTTAATGACGAGTCACTATAGCCATGTAGTTGTATGTTTGCATTTTCACCACTGTGTCCACCTTGATATTTTAATTTTATTGATGTTAACTAAGTCATCCTTTACTTTACGCCATGCTTCCAGGATGGCGTCTGGTATTTGGTCTTCCCATTTTAAATTCGCGGCACAGACGTTTTGAAATAATAGTTTCAGCCGTAATGTTATTAGGGCTAGCCATCCGAGAGGATCGAATGTTTTGGATATTTCAGCCAAAAGTGTTCTTTTAGTTAGTTTCGAAGATGGCTCTTCTGATAACTTACATTGAAATGTAAATATATCGTCCTTGGGTACCCAAATCAACCCCAGGGTCTTTGTTGATTCTTGATGGCGAAAATCAAAGTTTTCTTGAGACGTTGAAATGTTGTTTTCCAACAGTGATTGCTCATTGGATGACCATTTTCGTAGGTTGAAACCACCGGACCTAAGTAGTTCAATGAGATCAACTTGTAATTGTTTTGCTGACTCGATGCTATGACTTCCGCTGAGTAGGTCGTCCATATAAAATTGTTCCTCTAATACCTTTGCTGCTGTAGGGAACTTGTGTCGTTCATCTTCAGCCAGTTGCTTAAGTGTCATCATGGCCAAAAAAGGAGCACTTTTCGTGCCATAAGTGACGGTTGATAGCGCGTAATCTTGTAATTGTTCATCAGCTGATGGCCTCCAAACAATTTTTTGATATATTTGATCGTCTTGATGGACCAAAATCTGCCTAAACATCTTTTCTATGTCAGCAGTCATGGCGTATTGATATGTTCTCCATTTGAGAACTAATGATACGAGATCCTGTTGTAAGTTAGGACCTCTGTACATGAGATCATTCAAACTGACCCCTGTTGATGTAAGGCCCGAGCCATTGAAGACTACCCTCAAGGACGTCGTGGTGGACTCCAGTCGTTGGATACAGTGATGACCCATGTAGTAACCTGGCGTTGTGTTGCTGTTTGTTCGGTGCATGTGTCCTAAATTGATATATTCGTCTATGAATGCTCTATAGCCCTCTGCAACGTTTGGTTGTTTGTGAAACTTTCTTTCCAATTGATGAATTTGGGCAATTGCCTTTGGTTTTGATTGACCCAGCTTTTCGTCTATGCCCGGATGTAGCGGTAAGCGCACTACATAGGTTCCATTTGATTGTCTCTCTGTCGTTGATTTATAGAACTCCAAACAATGATGATCTTCAGTGCTCAGAATATTGTTTTCGGAAATGTCCTCGATCATCCAGAATCTTTGAAGGTCGAGGTCATCGACCATGATAACGTTGCATTGGAAGGACTCCGTGGCATTGGCATTTCCACATAAAATCCAACCGATCCTTGTTTGTTGCGCAATCGGTGAAGTATTATTTTCTCTTATGATACCGCTTAAAATGATACGTGAGTATACATCTGCCCCGAGTAACAGATCTACGCGACGGCTCACATAAAACTCAGGGTCTGCTAATTGAATGTTTTCTATGAAAGGCCAAGATGGTTTTTCAAAGGACCTGTTCGGTAGTTGATTGATCAGTTGTTTCATTATAAACACGTCGGTTTCAAATGTATAATCATTGTGAATGGATCTAATTGTTACTGATGTTAGTCCCTTGCAGTTACTTTCTTTCGCTCCTACTCTAAAGATAACACCTTTGCATCGCTTTCTTTGTAGGCCCAAAATTTGGGCTGCATTTTCGCTGATTAGGCAAGTTTGACTGCCTTGATCTATCAAAGCTCGCATCATTTGATAAGTACCGTCTGCTGCCTGTACTCTTATCATTGCTGTTGCTAACAAAACTTCGCCTGCTTCTTTTTGTAATACATAATTTTTATGTTGTAATTGCGGCATTTTAGTGTCACCGTAAGACGGCTTTGATATTTTACCGAACACGTCGTGCAGTAATGTATTATGATCCTCGTTGCATACGCGGCATTTTTTCAACGAGCGGCATTCTTTTCCATTGTGGTTTTAAAGACAATTTCTGCATAATGACAATTTCGTAATTGTTTGCTGTTTCATGTTAGGCTGTAATTCAAGAAATGTGTTGCAATGAAATATTCCATGATCTTTTTTGCAGACCGGGCAACCTTGTAGAGTGTTTTTACACGTGTTGGGAGTTGCGAAATGATTTGGTAAATGATTTTGACGACTTGTAAATGCTTTATAATAATGTGATTTTTTCACATTACTGTTTGTAGTTTCCTGGGTATAATGCTTTTTCTCCATTTCTGGTCTGCGTTTTGATGATTCCAGGGAAGTAAACTTGCTCTCGAGAAATTGAAGCAGCTCCTGTAGCGAAGGCAAATCTCTCGGGCTTTTCAGGGATTCCACGTAGCTTCCAGCTTGTTAGTGATAATGTAAACGATTAGTGGATCCCAAGAGTCTGTTTGAACGCCGAGTGACTTAATTGCATTAAGGCACTCATTCGTGACATCATGCATCCGTTTGATACCTATTGCAGTTTTTTGCTGTAAAGTTGGTAAATTCATGAGAATACTAAGATGAGAATTAAATATCAACTTAGTATTGTTGAAACGATGGTTCAGAATTTCCCATGCAACTTCATAATTTTCGGAAGTGATATTTAAATAAGCCAGTAAGGCAACCATGTGCTCCAAGAATCCGTTTTATTTTCGCACTGTATTCTCAAATAAGCTCCCATAGTTTTATGCGAATTCTCTAGAGCACCGATGGACTCATGGTGATATGCTGTGGATGGCAAATGAGTTATTTTTAGTAAATTACATACCTCTTTCATTGTGCTGCTGATGAACTCGGTACCTCGATCAGTAGCTATCTTGAGTGGGATGCCATAACGCAATACAAAGTTATCTACAAAGGATCGAGCTATAGTTGCCGTATCTTTAGAGCGTAGGGGATACGCTTCTACAAATTTCGTTAGTTCGCACTGTAGGGTCAGCACGTAACAATAACCGTGTTCATCTTTTGGGAGAGGTCCCACAGTGTCCAAATACACTTTTTCGAAAGCAGAATTGGCTGTGGTTGTTATCTCCATAGGTTGTTTAGTAGCAATACTATATTTTTGTTTTTGGCATTGAGCACATTTAGACACAAAATCTCTTATGTCCTTTTCCATACTAGGCCAAAAGTAGTATTTCTTTATATTGTTGGTCATTCGCCTAATCCCCGCGTGGCCACTTGTGGGGAGTAGGTGAAAGTCATTAACTATAACGCGTCTATCATGCAAGTTGTTTATTCTTTGTACATCACTTAACACACATATCCGTGGTCCGGCCCAACTGCCTTTACTATTTATTTCTTGTATCAAGCCCGCAATAAATTCTTTATTGAATTCACTTCTGATTATGCATAATTCTCTAACATTTATCTTCTTGCACATTGAATCCAAATCTCTCGCTAGTTCGGCTCGCGATAATAGCGATTGAGAAGTCGGATTGAGAAATACACGATTTGCGGGGCACGTAATTAAAATACTTAGACGTCTTTTTTACAAAATTATCTTTCATGACCTTCTTAAAATCTCTACATGTGGTAATACATAATTCAGTAAAATTTTCCGGTTTTTTAATTATTCCCACGACTCTTGGGTGATCAGGCCTCGAGTTAGTGGGCGTATTAATAACCGAAGATTTTGTACTGTCTGTACCTTGCATACTCTCTAGCTTTCGTCTTTGCGCTCGCGTCATCACATTCATTACTTGTTCGTTCATATGTTTCAAATCCTCTGACGTAATGATAATGCGAGACAGCGCGTCTGCCGCTGAGTTCTTGGAACCTTTCAAATACTCGACTATAAAATTGTACTCTTCTAATTGTAAGCGAAATTTAAGTAATCTGCTGGTTGGGTCTTTCATACCAAACAAATACACTAGTGGACGGTGGTCAGTCTGTATCTTAAACTGTCTGCCATATAAATAAGGTCTAAAATACTTCACACTCCACAAAATTGATAAAAGCTCTTTTTGAATAGTTGGGTAGTTTAATTCAGCTTTATTTAGACTTCGACTGGCGTAAGCGACAGGTCGACCATCGTCGTTACACAACACTGACCCCAGTGCTTTCCCGGAAGCATCACATTGTTAGAAACTGGTTTTTCTCTGAAAAATTTGGATACTGGAGAACTGGTGGTTCAACTAATGCTGATTTTAACACTTTAAAAGCTTGGTCACATTCTTGTGTCCATATAAATGGCATATCTTTACAGCCTAATCTATTTAGTGGGTACGCTTTGTCGGCAAAATTCACAATAAATTTACGATAGTAGCTAGCAAACGCTACGAATCGTTTGACTTTGTCGGCGCTTTGCGGTGTCGGATAATTATCTAGCACTCTAGTCTTTTCGGGATCGGGTAATATTCCATTTTCTGACACTACATGACCGAGATATAATATTTGTTTCTGTATGAATTGACATTTGGCAGGGTTGAGCTTTAAGTTGACTTTCCTTAGCCTAGCGAAAACGTCTAATAGATTTTGATTATGTATTGCTAAATTTCTTCCAAATACGACTAAATCGTCTTGATATACTAAACATTGCTCATAATTTAAACCAGACATAGCTACGGTCATCATTCTTGAAAAAGCATTTGGGGATGTCTTACACCCCATCGGTAATCTTGTCATTTGGAACTGATTTTTACTAGTTTGGAAAGCGGTAAGCGGTCGGCTTGATTTTCTAAATTAATTTTATAGAAACCCTGATATAAATCTAAATGTGAAAAATAGATAGCACCTGATAATGAGTCTAGAACTTCTGTAATATTAGGAAGGGGAAATTTATCATCTTTTATTTGATTGTTTAATTTTCTATAATCAATTACGACACGCCATTTCTTTTGTTTCGAGGAATCTAACTTTTTTGGCACTAATAATAATGGACTTGACCACGCACTTCTTGCCTCTTCAATTATCCCATCATCAAGCATTCCTTGAATCTGCCTATCAATTTCAGACTTTTGAGAGTATGGTAACCGGTACGGTTTAACGTAAACTGGAGAGCTACTCTTCATTTAATTTACTAAAATCTAATGCAGAAAATAACGACTTCACCCTTTCGGCGTTCATATTTGGCTTGCTAAACTCACAAATGAAGAAATCACTCAATTTACTTTTATTTACTGTAAAACGGCTTAAAACAACGTCGCTGTCCCTCGTATTTAATATCCTAATGGGTATTTTACCATGACTCGGTTTTACTATCGCATTTGCAACATATATCCCTTCGCATAATTGCTGACTGCTCACAACGCAGTCTTCCGCAATGCTAGTATCCATATAGTGTATGTACTCGCTACGAGCAGGAATTGTTAAATATTTATTATTTGTTCCTGATGAACAGCTAAAGCTGATCTCTGATGGTTCTCCCTTTTGTGTCATTAATTGTAAAGTGTTTGTTTCAAAGTTAATAATCGCTCCATGACGTTTGAGGAAATCTTGCCCTAGGATACCATCTGCGCTGCAAGATAGGTTTTCAAATACAAAGAACGTATGCTCGAATTCATAGTCATCATAATTTAACTTTAAATGTACATATCCAGTTGATGTTACCTGACCACCTATACCTCTAACACATAACTTCTTTTTATGGATCGGTATATTCCAACTTGTAATAACTTCATACTTTATCGCCGAAATGGAAGCTCCGTTGTCTAGTAGCCAGCTATATGTTTTCTTGCCTATATTTATGGCTACTCTATTTAAATCATTGCACGCGTAAATAAAGTCAGACACGAAAAAAATGATTCAGCGATTCCGTATTAGGCACGTCGGTGTATTGACCGACAGAGTCATGTTCGGCAGGGGATATCATATTCATATTGCCACGGGCACTGACCCCACGGCTACGGGACATGGCATGCCAACTACCCCTATATGGCCTGCCCCGTGATCTGTCACCACGGCCCCCTCTACGCGTGTTCCCTTGATGATGCTGAGGGTAGCGATTATGCGAAAACTGTCGCGGTCCCCTCTGAAAACGCTGACGATAACCTCTGTACCGGTTGCTAGCGCCTCTGTAGTACCTGTTATAAGAGTTTGGTGAGCGGTACATACCCATGACCTCTGCTTGACTGGACGTTGATGGCCTCGATACGTCTTCATCCTGCGCAGCCTGGATCGCATCCTTTAGGCTGCCGAAGTTCCGAGCTGCAATGATGGTGCTAAGCCTTGGATCTTTCAAACCATCTGTGTACTTCTTAATGCACATTTTTTCGTTTAACGGCTTTAAAACGTCATAACTCGCCAAATTACCATCCGCCTGCGTTATTGTTAATTCGGAGAAAAGTTTCTCTATCTCGGACCCATACTGATCTATGCTACGCCAACCCTGACTTATATTTTGAAGTCGGGAATGGATAGCTGTAAAGGATTTCTTAGGCAGCAGAGTGTTACGCAAATCCCTTATAAGTAGCTCTACAGACGAATAAGTTGCTGACATACGCAACTTCGCACTTTCGGACAACCTTCCTTTTAATACAAAAATAATTAATGTTTTTTTACCTGGCTCATCTAACATACCCGAGTACATATCAATGGCATCGATTAATCGTTTTGTCGTGTTCTCGGTACCATCCATAAGAGGAATCATGCTACAGGCTGATTTTAAATCGAACTCCATGTTGTCAATTTTACAATATTTGGTATCACCACTAAAACTTTCTTCCACTACAGGCTTTGTGCATAACTCTAATATGCCGTTATGCAAACATGTAATTTTGTCATACAAACTATTAGCCTCTTCTATGAGTTAGGTTGTACATTCTTCAGTATGGTAATTTTCCCAATAAATTAATCACATCTATTTATAATATCACTAACTTTTGACAGCTGATTTTTAGTAATGTTACCTTCAAATCTAGATTTTCCCTTTTTAATCAAGTACTTCTTTATGTCAACTAACTCTTCGTAACATTGCAATAACTCAACTGCCATTACACAATTATATTACCTACTTTTCTACTTAATTTGCCTTATGTTTATGTCACACTTACTCATTATTGTTCCACTTTTTCGTCACAATAGTACCATTTGCCATTTGTATCAGTCTGTTCCTTTGCTAATGCGTGAATACACTATCACACGAAACCGAAACGCGATTTTTTACTCTGTTAACACTTAAACACTCATCGGAGCCTCTCGAGCCGCACGCTGCAGGTCACGCAAAGTGATCTCTTGACGCATCCATTTTTCCTGAGTTTTCTTGCACCTCCTGTATACCGCGTAACTGCCTCCAAGGACAAGTATGATGAGCATCACCCCCAGAATGATGTTGGTGGTACTGGCATGGAATTTAAGTTCGTCGGTGCCCGCAGTAGCCTTATTGTCACCTCCGGCCGCAGTCTGCGCGATGAAGACCTCCTCCTTTGATTTTGTAGCGCCCATGATACTTATGTGGACCAGCCACGGCAAACACATTTGCAGACGAAGACAAGGACGATAACATTGTTCACTTGCACCATGTTTATTATTCAATTAATTATCTATCATGTCCTTCAATTACACTCATTGACCGACGGCACGCGCGGCACCGTATAAGGCACGGTCGCCATGTAAGGTGCGGAGTTCGGAGATGAGGTGAAACAAGTGTTCAAGACAAATGATGCTTTATTACTGCTCTTACACATGTGTAGTAGTTCTATATATAAGCGTCCTATAAGCTACGTACATATCTATATCTAGTATACACCACAGCTGAATTAATTTTTCGGCTTCTCCCTTCAGCTTGCTTTTAAGGAATTGCATTTTTTGCGCCTTTGACAATGATCTGTTGGAATGAATAGCCTCGACAAACAAATCCTTGAAAGACACCCACTGATGATAATTTCCGCTGAAAATTGGGATGTCCATTTGAGGTGTTGCCTTTTCGCGACTAAACTGACCACATTTTGCTGTTGATGAATTTTTTGATATCGTGATAACGTTGTTCATACTTGCTAAATGCTTGTTCATACTCTTCGTTAGGTTCGAATAGCTCGCTGTCTATTTCCCAATGAAGACTATCTATGAGAGACCAACGTGATTGTACTGTTTTCAATATATCCTCGAATTCCCACTTTTCAGAGACAGTTTCAAGGTTAATGATATTTATAGTTCTCTCAAATGCTTTGAAATTGCTGTTTTGTTTCCTCAACATCTCTTCTAATTTACTGCTTGTGCCTCTGTCGAGAGGATTCCTGACTGTTGAAGATTGTTGAGGTGTCTGGGGTACTTTCCCAGTACGCTCTGGGTGTACCTGTTGTTGTTGCTCATAATTTCCTTGATGTACCGGAGCGGTTGTCGGAGTGACGCGTGATAACTGATTCATGATATATGTTCGCGCATTTTGATACAACTCCGATGTACGCTGGTAATCGTGAATGAAATACTCGTGCGATGTATCTTCGTAATCGCACAATTTGATATGATTGCATTGAAATTCTTGCCAATACGCTTCTAATGTGCTCAGGCGTTTTTTGATATGTGCTGGGGTCTTGCGATCAGCTCCATCCTTCTTGAAATTGCTAAGGAGTTGCTCCATCGCTAAGGCCAGTTGATTCTGATTTGCTATGAGATTTTCCATGTTGATAGCTTAGTTAGATGTAAGCAGTGATAGTAAATTGCTGACTCACCGAAGTATCCTGGTTCACTTACTTGACCGCGTCCACGTGTCACAGGAGTGCTGTTATTTCACTTGTACGCGGTGTAAGTCCCACCTTCGGAGGTTCGAAGGACCAAAAAGATGTACGGGGTAGGATTGTACACCTTGTTTAATTGAAACTGCAATGATTACCGAAATACTGATTTATTATAAAACTGAATAGAATGCACTCCGCGGCGGTCGGTTATGCACTGGCCTGGCGGACCGCGGTTTACGTGATGTATGAATTATGAAATGATGGCTACGCGTTTGTCGCTTTGTGCGGTTTGAGACCGTACAATTTGAAAACTTTGCTTAATCGACATATTAGTACACTGCAATTTTGTGATTGAATCAACAATGATTTCAAAGTTATCTTTTATATAACTTAGCTCATTTGGCATATTAACGTTCAATAACACAGTTTGGGCGTTTAAAATTGCGGCGGCATCTCTACTGTTCAATGATGAAATAATATTTTTATTTTTTTCGTAATGAGTAGCATAATAAAATGCAGCACTCAGCCACGTCCCCCATCTGGTCATTATAGGCTGTGGTGGTAAGGGCACGTCAGGGGCCATCGTTTTAAATAGTTTTATCCGTTGTGGCGATTTTAGAAATACCTTTTTTACATTGGATATTAATTTGTTAACGTCCTCGTGTTCTGATCTTATATGTTCAGCAACACGATTGAGTGCATGTGCTAAACATGTAACATGTCTCATGTTATAAAATTTCTTTTTTAATATTTTACCTGCAAGAAGCATGTATGCAGCACTGTCCGTGCATAACACTAAAAACAGGTTTACCGCAACAAAGTAGTCTGAACCAAACAAAAGATTAACTAATTTGATATAGTTACAGGGTAAATGTAACCCTTTACCAAGCAAAAGGCTTAACACTTCCCAAATCATACTACACAAATAATTTTAATTACATTCAGTAAGATTAATTTTCGATTAACATTTTCGATCTGTCAACCTGCACAAGGGACAAAAGTATTACGGGACTAAGAAAATTGATGAGTATGAGTATGAATATGAATAAAAATTTAGCTTTAATATCGACTCCACAGTTTTCTTTCATCTCACCATGCGATGAAAAATCCGACCCCTGCACATCAATCACCTGGCGTGTCCAACTTCATGACTTCGTCCGGAAGAAGAGTGTTTCCCTTGAATGAAAATTTACTTTCATCATACTCTGACATTTTTTCGGACTTCCATTCAACTTTTGAGTGTAAAATGGGTTTTATGGACGAATTGTACACTCTACTTTTCACTTCGATTGCGCGGAAATGAAAACTATAAGTTTATTTCATGAAGTTTTATTGTGTACTTTGGCTGTTGGTATCCTTGCCTTGGTATTAGAATACTAACGAAACATAATAAAATAAAAATAAAGAGTTTATTCTATGACGTTAGTTACTCTTGTGGCTGTTGGACCGATTGCCTTGGTCTTCGACGAAGATTTTACTTTAGGCACTATAGCATAAAAAGCGACTTTATGTCGCCTACGCACATCATAAAGACGAACTTTTAGAGCATGAGAAATGAAAAGATATATTGTTTCCATGTTTACCGATCCCTGGTGAGGCAGGTGGTGTCGGCGGCGCTGCGCGGGCGCGAGCTGTGCGTGGTGGCGGGCGACGAGGGCTGCAGCAAGGCGGAGCTCGTGCGGCTCGTGCGCGCGCACGGCGGCCGACACGTCGAGCACGTCGGTCAGTACTACCTCTTGCTCTCATGTTACTGCTGTGCGTGGTGGCGGGCGACGAGGGCTGCAGCAAGGCGGAGCTCGTGCGGCTCGTGCGCGCGCACGGCGGCCGACACGTCGAGCACGTCGGTCAGTACTACCTCTTGCTCTCATGTTACTGCTGTGCGTGGTGGCGGGCGACGAGGGCTGCAGCAAGGCGGAGCTCGTGCGGCTCGTGCGCGCGCACGGCGGCCGACACGTCGAGCACGTCGGTCAGTACTACCTCTTGCTCTCATGTTACTGCTGTGCGTGGTGGCGGGCGACGAGGGCTGCAGCAAGGCGGAGCTCGTGCGGCTCGTGCGCGCGCACGGCGGCCGACACGTCGAGCACGTCGGTCAGTACTACCTCTTGCTCTCATGTTACTGCTGTGCGTGGTGGCGGGCGACGAGGGCTGCAGCAAGGCGGAGCTCGTGCGGCTCGTGCGCGCGCACGGCGGCCGACACGTCGAGCACGTCGGTCAGTACTACCTCTTGCTCTCATGTTACTGCTGTGCGTGGTGGCGGGCGACGAGGGCTGCAGCAAGGCGGAGCTCGTGCGGCTCGTGCGCGCGCACGGCGGCCGACACGTCGAGCACGTCGGTCAGTACTACCTCTTGCTCTCATGTTACTGCTGTGCGTGGTGGCGGGCGACGAGGGCTGCAGCAAGGCGGAGCTCGTGCGGCTCGTGCGCGCGCACGGCGGCCGACACGTCGAGCACGTCGGTCAGTACTACCTCTTGCTCTCATGTTACTGCTGTGCGTGGTGGCGGGCGACGAGGGCTGCAGCAAGGCGGAGCTCGTGCGGCTCGTGCGCGCGCACGGCGGCCGACACGTCGAGCACGTCGGTCAGTACTACCTCTTGCTCTCATGTTACTGCTGTGCGTGGTGGCGGGCGACGAGGGCTGCAGCAAGGCGGAGCTCGTGCGGCTCGTGCGCGCGCACGGCGGCCGACACGTCGAGCACGTCGGTCAGTACTACCTCTTGCTCTCATGTTACTGCTGTGCGTGGTGGCGGGCGACGAGGGCTGCAGCAAGGCGGAGCTCGTGCGGCTCGTGCGCGCGCACGGCGGCCGACACGTCGAGCACGTCGGTCAGTACTACCTCTTGCTCTCATGTTACTGCTGTGCGTGGTGGCGGGCGACGAGGGCTGCAGCAAGGCGGAGCTCGTGCGGCTCGTGCGCGCGCACGGCGGCCGACACGTCGAGCACGTCGGTCAGTACTACCTCTTGCTCTCATGTTACTGCTGTGCGTGGTGGCGGGCGACGAGGGCTGCAGCAAGGCGGAGCTCGTGCGGCTCGTGCGCGCGCACGGCGGCCGACACGTCGAGCACGTCGGTCAGTACTACCTCTTGCTCTCATGTTACTGCTGTGCGTGGTGGCGGGCGACGAGGGCTGCAGCAAGGCGGCCGACACGTCGAGCATACGTCCTTTTAGTTTGAGAATCCACAAATGACAAACAATCGAGTAATATAAACGTTCAAAATGGCGACCGGTTTTCAATCTGTGTTTGGGTTGGTATACGGAGACTTAAACTTCGGAAGACTTTCACGGATGAGAGCAATCGGCGTAGTCCTTCAAAATAATTCAAATAGCTTATTTATTTATTTATTGCTAGATCCACCCGCGAGTTTGTCTGCGTGGACCCGGGATAAAAAACTATCCTATATTTTAATCCAGGCTATAAACTCTCCGTGCAAAATGTGATTGAATAACAAACATTTAAACTTTCGCATTTTGATTTTATTTATTTACGTCACACCTGGCCATAATGCGAGTTTTACTGCACGCTGCGCGTATGGTAAAACTCGCATCGTGGCCAGGTGAAGACGTAAAATTGTGTACTCACCACGGGCGGTAATTCGTAAAGCCCCAGATCGCATATTTATGGCCCTCACCTTCGGTTCGGGCCACAAACACCTGCGATCTGGTCCTTTCACGAATTCACGCAGCCATCGCGTTATGTAGTTTATTCTTACAGACTATCAATAATTGTAGTTTCTGGTGGAAGTCTCGCCAGCAGCCTAATACGATTGTCGTGAGAGTGGTGGTCGCAGGTCCGGAGACGTGGTGCTGCGTGTCGGGTGTCGGGCGCGGGCGCGGGCTGCGCGCGGGGGCGGGGGCGGGCGCGGGGGCGGGCGCGGGCGCGGGGGCGGGGGCGGCGCGCGCGCGGGACGTGGACGTGGCGCGCGCGGCGTGGCTGCGCGCGCTGCCCGCCGGCGCCGCGGCCTGCGAGCTGCGGCCGCGCGACCTGCTGGCCGCCAGCCGGGGCACGCGGCTGCGGCTGTGTCGCCGCTACGACCGCTGGGGCGACAGCTACACGGAGCCCACCGACGAGGCCGAGCTGCGCCGGTGCTTCGACGACCTGGATGAGGTTCGTGCATGCTGCACCAGCTCCGTTCCTACTGACTCGCTTAAGCCCGCTCAATGAGGGTTTCCGGAATGTGGCGAGAGGGAGCTATGGCTAATTGTAGGAGGTGATGGACGCGCCTGACTACTAATTAGGGTAAGTCCGGGGGCCATAGTTTTTTTGTAACACTTAAAATAAAAGCTTACACATTACGAATACTTTTTCATTTCTTATTAAACTTTGGTTAATTATCTTTAGATTATTAAACAAAAAAAGTATAATATCTATATAAATCATCTCGAAAAAAACCGTTGAAAAAAAACATGATTGGCCATCTCTCCCAAGGTGTTCGGGTGTGATGACCATACCTTTACAGGAAAAATGGCCATAACTTAACTCCCTCAGTTAGTATTTTTTTCGTTTTATTTTTGATTCTTAAGCATATGCCCTCGAATTCTGTGCAGTAGCCAAAACTACACCGAAACCAGTCTTCGAAGAATATAACTCATCATAATTTTGCTCACAGCCGCGGTAGTTTCTTTCGTTTACACATCGAGTTAGCCTCGTTTTGGATATTTTTTGATTGTAAGCTTTCCTGGTTTGTTATAAGCTCTCCTTTTTTATACTCTGACACACATTTAGCATCATATGGCATACCTACCGACTTAAACTAGCCAGTGGCCATCTCTACTTTTCTTCCGGTAGAGATGACCATACCTAAAATAAAAACAAGTCATGATTCGACTTGCCAAAATCTGACCTTAGAACAATGAGACTCATGTACTTTGCAACAATACAAAAAACTTCATTATTTGTAGAAAATAACATCATAACCAGGTAAAACATAAACCCTCCAAAAAATATTGACACTAGTTTAAACAAATCAAAGACGATTTTACTTACGTTGTACTTTTTTTCACCTAATTGTTAATTACACCCGTGCTCCTACGCACGAAGCGAAGCAAAATAAACAAAAACTCGCGAAATCAAGTCACTGCTTTATGGCCTTATGGCCATCTACCCCGGAATTACCTTAGGCGCTTGCAATTTAAATAATTTATTTCTGTAATCCCATATCGTCACAAGTTCTTATTTGAACAATGAATGGAGTCGGAGGTTCTGATCGGTATCCCTCCGCAGGAGCCGGAGATCCACCTGACGCGGGCCGAGGTGCTGGAGCTGGACCGGCTCCTCTTCGGCGACCGGCACCAGCACCCCTTCTCGTTCCTCCGCGAGTGCTGCCTGCACCTCCCCGCGGGCCGCCGGGCCGCGCGCGCGCTGGCGGCGCGCATGCGCGGAGCCAGTCTCGTGGAGGTCAGCGACCCCGCGCTGACGCACGCGGTGCTGCCGCGCGGCGCGAGCGCGGCGGCGGCGGCGGCGGCGGCGGCGGCGGCGGCGCGCTCGAGCCGCGCGCTCGTCGTGGCGGACGGCTGGCTGGACGAGTGCCTCGAGCGGCAGGAGTATGTCAGCGAGAAACCCTTTTTGTTCAGTAGCGTTGATTTGTATGTTCCGTGACCGAACAATAAAGTACATTACTGCAGCGGCCGTGAAGTAAGGGATTGCTGGACAAGTTTGGGGTAGACGGCCGAGTCGTAGACGAATAGTCCAGTCAATATGTATGGAAAAAGTGTCCATTTTGGAAATAATTTATAATAGCTTATTTTTTATGTGTAACGGATATATTTTCAATTAAATAGTTACCCAGCGACAGAATCCGACAAAATTTCAGACATCAAAAAAATGATATATTAACTAGCTTCAGAAGAGAAATATTAATAAATATTATTGTTTTTATTTTGGTTCATTTTGCTCTATATTAATATTCAAGATAAATCATACACAAAAAGTCAATGCATTCATTTAAATCTACATAATTACATCGGGGTGGAAAATCGCTATTATCGTCGCTATTATAAATGAATGTTTTTCAAAAGCGTATTTTTCCTGGAGTACGAGGCACGAGGCCGGATGCAACAAGTCCAGCCAGCCCTGTTCCGGCCGAGGATTGTTGTTCTTGTCTTAAACGATGTGAGGAAATATTTAAATTAAAATAAATACAAGGTAATCAATTAAATAATAGGTAATTTGCCGCCTTTTTAGGGTTCCGTACCAAAAAAGGTAAAAAGGGAACCCTTATGGTGCGACTTAGTCCGTCTGTCTGTCTGTCACAAAGTGAAGTATCTCACGAACTACTTAAGCTATCAATTTGAAATTTGGAATGGTTTTAAATGAGAATTATCCACGTGCATGGAAAATGAGAAATTTAAATATACATTTTAATTTTCTATGAAAAATTACGAATATGAGAGTTATCTCCGAAGTTATCCAAGCGAAAATTTTGAAATGATTACTTATGATTAAGATAAACATAAATATTACTGGAAAAGTATAACTTTTTCTGTATCTAGCGTATTTTTTGTTTTATTTTCAGAAATCATTTCCTAGTGAAGTTTGCAATTTAATCAACTTTATAAGTATTTTTTTGTTTTGAAATTCCTATAAGACTATAATAGAAGTACCCTCTTTCAAATAAAATAAATAATCGAGATCGGTTCACGTGATAAACAATAATCGCTAAAACACCGACATTAGTACCAAATGGGGCCAATATATGGCGCTGACCCCATTCCTACTTCGCGCTGTTAAGATTTTTCTAGTATTAATGCAATAGCCGACCAAAACAAAATTCGTGATTTAATTGTCTTGGTAGTTCCGATGGTCTTGGTGTAAAAGTTATTCGTTGTTTGAAATTGAATTCTGTTGTGTTAGGTTAAAATAAGTAATTTAACAGGCGAAAATTACTTAATGAAGGTGTCAAATATTGGAACATTTACTTTACCTTGAGTTAATTGATAGTTTGTACGGAACCCTCGGTGCGCGAGTCAGACTCGCACTTGACCGGTTTTTTATCACTATGTTTAACCGCACATAAGTATATAGTACCATAGATTTTTTTTTTATGTGTCGCAAGTACGCTTAGAGTCTTGTGGTGGTTGGCAGAATGTAATTTTTCCTTTGTCAGTTTAATATTAGTAAGCAAATTTGAAAAGTTAGAGTAGTGGACAATAATGGTTTTTTCACACCTCTCATTCAGAAAAGTAAGATTTTCTCTACAACGAGAGGGATCAAAATGCTAGTTTTCTGTTCATGATACTTTTTTAATTTATTCATCGGCATGTAGCATTTACGACATGTGCCAGTTGAACACAGATCTTAATAAAATAATCTATTGTAATGTTATCGTGATCGATTAATAACGAATGTATTTCAAGTTTTAACTTTATATGAAAATTTATGAATGTTTCGTAATATTTAAAAAATAGTAATAAAACTTAAGAAAATTTGTTAAAACTTGTTAAGTAATATTAACAGCATCTTTTTAAAATTTCTTCAGTCGGTGTAAAAATAGCATGTGTCCCTCGGTAGCAAAATTATCTTCGTCTCGGGCGTTAGCACTTGTATCCCTCACTACGCTCAAGATTCAATACACCGCCCTCGCCTTAAATGCTCCCTTGTGACACAAATAACTACACTTAGGGGTTTCATACATTACTTCTTGTCGTAAGGCCAAGAAGTAATGTAGGGAGCCATAAACAAGAAACTTCATGTCTTCATTTCGTGACATTAACGCATACATTTCCGAGCATGTTTGAGAAAATATAGTTATATTATAATTTTTGTTGGTTTCTTTGCTAATCCCTTCCCAGTCCGTATAATTCTGACACGATATTACCTTCAGTTCCTGCAGTTGCATATAATATAAGGCATTTATAGGGGTGTACTGCCTTTTTGCCGAATTAAGTTTCGTCAAATTTCATTTGGCAACCAACTTTTCGCCGAAGTTTTATTTGGCAAACCAATCCTTGGCATAATTTTTATTTATTTATTTACTTCAGATAACATATTATTATGATCCATAGTGTATTAGTAACAACTTATACCTAAGGTTAGTACAATGACAATAATACTAATCCACTATTATTATTATTTCTTAATTACAAATTGAGGAAACTGAGTTAATTAACATTATAATATAAATTATTAAGTACTATCGACAACACAGCTAACTGACCAAGACGGGATTTTGTAGAAAGATTACTTATTAGGATACACAAAAAGTAGTACCTAAGGGGATTAAATGGGGGGTGCAAAGAAAAAAAGAGATGCAAGGTTTGTGTGGGAAACACTTTTTTTAGGTAGAGATTTGAAACTTTGTAGACAGATTACTTTTTTGAATACCAAAAAAACTAAACGTTTTGGAAAAGTCCACCTCTAAGGGGGTTAAATAGGGATGCAAAGTTTGTATGGTGCAAAATTAATTTTTTGAGCTGAAGACTTGAAACTTTGTAGAAAGTTGACTTATTAGAATACAAAAACAGTAAGTACTTTCAGCGTTTTAGAAAATTCCATCCCTAAGGGGGTTAAAACGGGATTCAAGGTTTATATATAGAGAGCAAGAAAATATAGTAAGAGATTTGTAATGTCCGTCTTAGCCTGTATGTTAAAAGACTAAAATGCTGATTTCAGAGTATTATTTTAAATTCATGCCCTATTGGGGTTCAAAGTTTGTATGGAGGGAAAAGTATTTTTTTTATGTCAGAGACTTTTTAAATTTGGTCTTAGACTGTTTATTAAAAGACTACAAAACAGATTTCAGCGTTAGTTTTTCATTCATCCCCTACGAGTGTTAAAAGGGGGTTCGAAGTTCGTATAGATCAAGACAAATTTTAAAGTAACACATTTGTAACTTCGATTTTTGATGGTCTGTTTAAAACTTAAAAAGTAATTTCAACGTTTTTTGAAATTCATCCCCCAAGGGGGTTAAAAGGGGGTTCAAAGTTTATACGGAGAGCAAGATATTTTTAAAGTAAGAGATTTTTACTTAGGTTTTGGACTGTTTGTCTAATCTTTAAGATTAGAAAACGATTTCAGCGTTTATTTTTATTCATCCCCTAAAAGGTTGTATAAAGAGCAAGAACTTTTTATAGTAAGTGATTTGTAACTTCGGATTTAGACTGTTTGCTTAAAAACTAGAAAACGAATTAAGTTTTTTTTTAATTCATCCCTTAAGGGGATTTAAAGTTCTCATCGCACTGTTTAGGCTTAATCCCTGAACGGATTTAGATGAAATTTTCCGTACAGATAATTTGAGACCCTTGAAAGGATAAAGGATAGTTTTTATCTCGGAAATCATCCCTGGTAGAAGTGTGTTTGGGACAGCGATAATTGAACATATTTTTTCTACGACGATAACAAATTCTACGCAGACGAAGTCGCGGGCAACAGCTAGTAATATATATAAATTTATTCCATTATTATACATAAAAAATTCTTGTGCCGTGTAAAAAGATTTATCAATTAGCAATTTGTGTAATGCATATGCGAATGGTTTTAGGGCAAACCGTCTTATGTCAATTGGTAAATTATTATACAATTTGATTGCCATGGCATAACTGTTTTTGCTGCAAAGCTTGGTTTTATAAGTGACTGGCAAAACGAGTTTTTCGGTATCTGACATTGAATTTACAAACACTGCTTAATTTAATAAATAGGTCAGGATGTAATCTAGTAAATTTACAAGCCTCAAAAATATAGAGTGAAGGTAGAGTCAGTATTCCAAGATCTTTGAATAGAGGTCTGCATGAGGTTCGTGGTGGCAATCTGCAGATAGCTCGGACGCATTTTTTTTGACTGACAAACACTATTTATGTCACATGAGTTACCCCAAAGAAGCTATGTTTTCATAGGTACGTTTATATTTGATCAACCGCTAAGCATGCGAGGTGTCAGATGTATGAAACACACCGCTGGTGGACATTCACCCTTATACTATGGGTAGGTACATACCTACAGTCAGCAGCAAAAGTAGCTTCTCGGGCCAAGTGCTCAAAATAAACTACACACTACTCTAACGTCAAGAGTATTAGGACTATCTGATCATTTTGAACATGTTATTTTGCATTTTAAGTCCAGTATACTATTACCGAACCCAATGAAAAATATGTTATTTTGCATCTACTTACTTCTGCTGTTGACTGTACGCTTAAGTCCAGTATACTGAGCTATTACCGAACCCAATGAAAAATATAGGTAATCCGCGTTTATCCATCACCAAATATTGGATGATCCAATCTAATTATTTCCCTGCTACTTTACTTCGCGGCCCGCTCAAAGATATCGCGTTATTAATCCACAATGCGACTGCATTATCCGCACACTCCTACAAGCATTCCTGTGCTCCCATGTGTTACTAATATATTCACAAACACCTTTGTACTCATCCGCGAGCTCCTCCAGAACATAATTTAACCAGAATTCGTAACAAGTACCTACTACCTATAGTCATGGGTCTAATGTTATACTGCCGCGCTTGTAGCAATGCGCTCTGTTAGCTTCATGAATAACGCCCCTGAAAGGCGATACCGCGTCTCGGCGGCGGCATCCATCAGCCACGAAATTAACGACACAATCGCGTTTTGTTTCCAGTAATTGCCATCTTATTGTACCCTCGATTACGCAGACTTGAGCGTTGCGATGGTAGACCTTGTTTCAGTGCAGTTAAGTAGGTTCACAAACCGTGATCGGTGCTAACCGGTATTTTTGGTATTCAAATTAAAACCACAATTTTAATAAAGTAAAGTAAAGTAAAATTTTATTATTACCAGAAAGATTCAGTACAAAAAAAGCAAAGTCGATAACCCCACTATAGGCTAGGCCTGTATCGTGGAAGTCGAACAAACGTAAACCAAACACATAGAATTGACCGAATAAAGTGCGGTCCGTAAATCAAAGTTAAAACAAACATAGGATATAAGTATCTTTTGACAGCAATTTTTTTTTAATATTAGCATGTAAACTATATAATCTAGACATTAACTAGCAAAAAATGTGCGTGCGTGCGTGCGTGCGTGCGTATATGCTTAGGTGTCTACGGAGGAGTGTGCGTGCGTATGCTTGAGTTAGTGTGTGTAAAATGTAAAAATGAAAAATGGTGCGTTACATTTGATGTTCGTCCTACATAAATTAGAGATACAAGAATTGGTTAAATTTAGCTTAAAATGGAAAGTATACTTTCCAACTTGTTGTAGTCCCATGTTAAAGCAACAGGTTCCGAATACGCTTTTTGGCCTCAAAAACAAAGCAGTGCCGAATATCACACGTCCTAATTAACATATTATAAATATGGGGGAAAAGGAAGGATTTAAAACGTTTTGCAAAACTGGTCTTGAACGCAGGCTTGGGCACCTTGAAAATTCTCTTTTTGAGCAATACAGGGAAAGTTGGAGAGTTTCTAACCTGTCTGTGCATAAACAGAGTAACACGCATAAAATCGCACCCGGGCCTCATCAAAAAGGTTCACAGTGGGAAAACGCCGAGATTTACGAAGGGATACCTTTAGCACCGCTCTCTGGGCGCGCTCCAGGACGATCAGGACAGATTTAGAAATGCCACCCCAAGCCAGGATGCAATAGTTTAGAATAGACTCACACAGTCCCTGGTACACTATCCTTAAAAGGTTCCAATCACAAGCCTCCCTTAGCAGTTTCATAGTGTAAATCATTTTACGTACCCTTGCAGTTGTCATTGTTAACTTTAAAATTAAGTTTTTCATCTAAAACAATCCCTAAGTATTTTAGGGATCGGGCTTTGTGCATACAATTACAGCTGCAACTGGTGACAAAATGATTTCTAGGGATGATACAGTATTGATCGTGAATTTTCAGTTCCCGTAAATCATCAGGAGGGCGTGATGAGACCGTTTTATGAAAACAGAGAAAGTGTGTTTTGGTTGTATTAAGGGTGAGGAGATTACGCTCAAGCCACTCCTGTCGCACAGATACCTGTCGAACGCCTTCCACTGCTGCACAATGGGCCCTCTGCCACGAGTCCCTGTGGAAAATCATGGCAGTATCGTCGGCATAACAGATGACTTCGCCATTTTTAAGAGCAAGAGATGTGATATCATTAATGTAAGTTATGAAAAGAGTGGGGCCCGCAATACTGTCGTGGGGGACGCCAAAGAAAACCGGTTCCGGATTACTCAAGAACTGGTTAATTCTTACTCGCTGCATCCTATCAGACATCTGTCTGATAGCAAACCAGTTTAGAGCAGTTCCACGTATGCCCAGAATTTCCAGATTTCTAAGTAGGATTGGACTCGAAACCGTGACAAACGCCTTCGATAAAAATAAAATAAAAACATTTTATTTCAGACCTGGTATGATCCAAAGGATGTTGTTAGTTTTAGTTTTACAAAATAGCCTTAACCTATATTAGTTAACACATGACAGATACCGATACAATACAAAACTGAAAAATAAAATAAAATACAAGGATATAGATCAAGGAAAACGCCTACACAGCATCGCCCCTGATCCAGATGGGAGGCAACATGATCTGTCAAAAGTGTCACCGCGTCCTCGGTTGACCTTCCTTGTCGGAAACCATATTGCCGATCCGAGAGAAAACTATTTTATTCAAGGTATTTGGTCAGACGTTTATTTACAACACGTTCCAGCAATTTCGAGAAAACGCCCAGAAGAGAGATTGGGCGGTAGTTATTCGCATCGTTTTTTGGGCCACTTTTGTGGATCGGGATCACGGTAGCTGTCTTCCAAGCCGCAAAGGCTCTATAATCATTAACGAAGTAGATATAGTTGGGTCATTCTCAGAGGGCACGTTTTTTGGGCGTCGGGTAGAATAACTTTGTATTTTTGCATATATATGGCATACAAAAAATGTTGGAGGGTAGTTTTAGTTTTATTCTACCTGTAGCAGTTGTAATTTTGAAGATACTCTGTTGAGAACCAGTAATAAAAAAAATTAAAAGCCTACTTTTATCATGCTCCATCAAGCGTACAGACTCCAAAATTTGGGACAAACCCCTTTGCAACTCGGTAACCACTACTACTACCTAACACCGGGCACTTTTTTATTATAGTCAGTTAAACAAATTTACATTTTGTTATGTTGATTATTATTACAAATGCTTGTATAAAGAAATATGATTTTTTCTCGGCGCGTACAAATTTATGACTAAACTCCGTCATTGGAAGCAAAACAAAAGTTGACATCACTATTTGCAAGTTTACGCACATCACTATTACATCGAGCGAGCCAGTTCAGTCTTGTCTGTGACACGGTGAGCGACGGAGGTGCGTTTCGCGACGCTGGGCGATTTTACAAACGTAAGTATCTAATCTCCGTATTTTGTCACTTGCATTTTCTAAACTCCGTTTAGTCATTTATTTTTCTATTGGTGTGATTGATTGTTCTACTATTTAAGTATAATGAATTAAACTATATTACCTGTTAAATGCGTGTAATATCGTTTTACTATATAAGGTAATTTATGAAATAAAAAAATAAAATAGCTTTCTCCCTAGGCTCCGTCAAATAAACTCCGTCAAATATTTAGACGGAGTTGAGAAAAAACGTGTATTTAGTATCTAAGTGAGCAGTCACATGCAAAAAAACATGTTTTACATCACATTTGCTGCTAAAGCGAAGGCCGAAGAAATTAAGTATACTCTCTAGTTCCTTCATTACTGCGAATTTTACATGGACATGTACTATTTACAAACATTGATGTACAATACCAAGAAAAATAAGCCATGTGAAATTTGACGCATTTTCTTCGTTCTGAACACTAACGACAGCAATTATTTACCCACAATACCGTTTAAATCATTTTTGGAGCTAGGGCTTTTCGTTTAACTTATTTCCTGTTTAAGTAAAACACTGGTGGTATTCTAATGTAAGCATTTGTTAGTTTAGAGATGAGTATTAAAAAGCGATTATTCTAAATGCAAAAGATTAAGAAGATCTTAAAAGATCTAAAAGAAATATTATTAAGTGTAACATGTTATTCACTAAGTTAAGTGATTGTTTTTTTTTTTGTTGATTTTGCTATGTTTTCTACCATGCCTTTTAAAATTAGTATACAAATTAATAAAAAAATTGAAAGTAATCAATGCTGTTATTTTTCTTTTCAAACTGTGTTTAATATTTTATATTAAAATATATAAAATATCATTCAGGTTTTAAAGCACTGTATCCATCAACTCCATATCATATTTCTAAACTCCGTATAAAATATATCAACTCCGTCGCAACATTCTCAACTCCGTCTTGGTGAAAAAAACAATGGCTTTTAAAATGTTAACTAATAGATGTATATGAGGGACAAAAGTATATAAATGATGCAAATAGCTCAATGATTCGTATTTTATACATAATATAGCAGTAAATATACTGTACAAAATCAAGACGGAGTTGAGGCTGAGAACGCCTAATTCTGAGAATGACCCAGTTGCATAGGCGCGCATGTTCTGGGTGCAACAATGACGCGCCTCATCGCAAATCATTACACGCTGTAATAATATACAGGATTGTTATTCACAACGTTCCAATGCGAGCCAGTATGAGTTTGGCCTCGAATTACTCAGGGTTATTCCGGATCTAGGGTTCAAATTAAACTGGTCATGTGAGCTCACAGTCTTAGTTTAGTGAGCTGAGGCGAGCTGCCGATTAAGTGGTCATTAAGGTCATCTCTGGTTATGTTAAAGGCAATTAGTTAAAGAATAACCAGTGAATGTTGAGGTTTGTTCCTAGTAAAGAGTCCATCTCGAACACTTAACTTGGTAATATAATCGCGGCCCCTTGGAAATGCAAAAACGTGACCAAGGATTCGTGGATTTTAAGATAAATAGCAGCTACACTGCAAAATGTGAGTAACACCTATTTATTTATTATTTATTTATTTATTTATTTATTTATTTAGTAACATTTATACCTTAACAGCAAGGCCAAAGCGGTACAAACTTATGAATATGTAACATTAAGAAAAAGAAAAAGAAAAGCATAAACAACAACGACTCTTAAGTGTATTAAACTATAGTACTCGCAGGCATCTCGCATTCTGCCACCTTCCTGCATCCAATCATCAGTCGCGCGGTCGAACTCGCAAACAGATCACACTGTGGGTGCGCTTGGAGCACGGAGTTGAGGAACGCTAACGCGCGCGCAATGGGATCGTGCGCGTGCGCCCGCGTGCGCGCGCCTGGCACGGCCAGCAAGGGGTGACTTCGCGCGCGACCGTACCGGTCAGGGACAAAGAGACGCACGAATGCATCTATGAGACCCACACAATCGACCTTTCCTCGCACTAGATCGATGCTAAATTTAGCTAAGGAGAGTAAGCGACGCAATTGTAGTGACTCATAGCCTAAATGCCCTTGCAAAAATAAGGTAGGGTACATGTATGGGTAATAAAAGTGAACCCTCTTGTACAGCGCCCTTAAGAACATTTTCTGGACCTGTTCTAATATAAGAGTGTATTTGCTCTCATGTGGACTCCAGACCACAGCATTCGACTCCAGCACGCTGCGCACGAGCGCCGCATACAACACGCGGGCAGCGTGGACGGTCAGAGGTGCAGAATTGCGCAAGACGAAACCGAGTCTCCCCGATGCGGTTTTGGCCACAGCTTGAATGTGATCATTGAACGTGAGCCCCGGATCGAAAAGGACACCTAAATCCCGCACACTTTCCGCACGCGCTATTGGAACGCCACCAATTGTGTACTGAAATTCTTCGGGAGTTTTCGACCGCGTAAATGTCCTAAAATTTAAAGTACCTAAGCAGTTAGGTACTTAGGCAACCAACATCTGAGAAAAATGAAATGCATGTTACAAGATAGTATAGGTACCATCAAGGTAGGTATATATACACCTAGGTATGATCGGCATCACAGATATGCTGTTAACAATTGTGCATCTTATTTCTTTCTAATAGAATAGGTAAGTATCGTATGACGCTGCCTGTATAATTTAGTTACCTCCCCTCCCCCTATAATAGCCCTATAGGTAATATGAATACCTACCTATATAGACTGTTCTTAAAATGAAAAGGTTGCAATTTAAGAACGTTTATTATTTTTCATGCAGGAATCAATCATTTGGACAAATGCTGGGAAGGCCAATTAGTTTGTTTGTGAGCGGCCGCCGTCACCGGAACCGGACACCGCAGGGCGGCGCGCGGTCACCCGAGAGATAATTGCCAATCGCCACAATGATTGCGTATCGTTTACGCGCCCAGCTATTGTTTCGGAGTGTCGATGTTCGGGATCGCGCAATACTTAGGTACATAGGTACAGTCAAGTGCAAAATGTGGGTGCATACGACTTAGGTGTGTCCTAACTTGCTGACAAGTCGCTTTGCGCGCGACTGAGGGTCTCCTTTCTCACTCGCACCGTGCAAATTAGAAAGAGGAGGGTAGATCTTTCTCGACTCGCGTCGGGGCGCGGCGTCAGTTGTGCTAGCCCCGCCGCTTCTGTATTTTGCCGTTTGAACGCGACTTGGTTGGTAGGGTAGGTACGGGTTACCTTTGTTTTACCAAAAAAAAATGACAAATTATCATATCCCAAAATTTTTTTCGTAGAATGTCATTTGCCAAATTAACACTTGACAAATAATTCTTTGGCAAACCTAATGTTTGGCATGTTCATGTTTAAGCAATATCTCGTTTAAGGTAAACGCAGGTATTAACGACCCCCTTAAGGCAATTTTAAAATCGACCTTACTTTTTAAGTATACTGGTTGCCATCAAATTTTCTTAATTTTGTATGTTAGTGTTAAGTATAAAGATTATATTTGCTCAGTCAAATGTCTATAAATAAAGTATTATCGTATTAAAAAAATATAAGAAGTGACGAAGTCGATTGTTGCTATTACCGTCCTAAAATAACGGCTATGAATCTATTAACGATTTTTATGCAGCTATTACCGATCGTTACCAGGGTATGTCCTAAAACTACGACTAAATTGCCCACATTTTATGAGTCGGTAATACATTGTCCTTACATATTTTATTACCGACCCATAGGAGTCGGTAATGGCAACCATAAGACACCATTACCGACCCATAGAAGTCGGTAATAGCTACCATAAGAAGCTATTACTAATAGTTTCTTATGGTTGCTATTACGACTCATATGGGTCGGTAATAGTTTCTTATGGTTGCTATTACCAACTCATATGGGTCGGTAATAGTATCTCATGGTTGCTATTACCGACTCTTTTGCTCGGATTTGGGTCGTTAATAAAATATGTAACGACAAACATAAAATTAATTACCGACTCATAAAAAGTAGCTTTTTTTTATTCAATTGACCTTGTGACTACAAAATCGATTGTTAGTGATTAATATCACAAAAAATATGGACAAAATAATACGGCTTTAAACGAGAAACAATCATTTACGAAGATTACTATAAAATATCGATCTACCTAAATTATCATAATTTTGGTTAAATTGACAACGCTAAAATAAGAAAACGACAAAAATTTATGTCGCAAATAGATTTTTACAAAGACTGATTGTTTAGCTTCAAACTGGTAAAAAAAAACTTATGTTATAATATAATATAATAACATAAAAGAGAGAAAAATTCAACATTACTTTGCGGCCATTACCGACTCAGGGGTCGTTGATAGCTGCCACAACAAAAACTGGCGAAGCTATCACCGTTCTTTTTTAATTTATAGGATTAGCGGTTAAAATGGTTATTTTTCAATAAAATGTTGTAAGAAATCAAAAGCTGACACAAACGGATATAATTAATAAATTTAATAATACACGATAAAGTATAGGATTCACAAATTCGTATAAATGTCTTAAGCAGAAAAGTCACGTACCTACTTACTTGGAGGAACAAGAACCAGTATGGCGCGACCTGCGTCCGCGCTTCCCCCGCAGGAGCTGACGTGTTTTATCTCTTTTGCCCACTGCTACACACACTAAAGTAAATCATTAACTTGACTAAATGTTTATTGTCTAATATTTTTTTGCCTTATTGAAGCATTTGCTAAAAGACCAAATGGCATACTGTAATCTTTCGTAGTAATATTTTGCTGAATTAAAATTTGACGTAATGAAAATATTCGCATTAAAATTGTGCCAAAGTTTGCATTGGCAAACAAAATAGTTGCTAAACTTTGTTTCGGAAATGAAATTTGACCAAAATAAATTTGGTAAAACAACAGGATCCCGGTAGGTACAGGTGATGAGGTACATTTATTTATTTAAACGTATGGCGATCTGTAGAATAGGCGAATATCCGTACATGATAACCCCCCCTTAACGGCACTGCACTGAGAGTTGACGCCGTAGAGTGGTTTAGTGGGTATTCCCTCCTGTGTCCCACCCTAAGTAACACATTAGCTGCAAAAAAGCTGGATTAATCATTCTATAGGTACAACTTAAAGCTGATTAAGCTTGTTGCACTAAGGCTGCGTCAGCGGAAATACAGCTCTTGTAATGCCAAAAGAGGCCCCAAATTACCCAGCCTTGAGCTCTTTAATGTCTGCACATTTAGAAATAGCTGGTGTAGTGCTGCATTAGCGCTTAAACCGCTCGATTGTGCAGCTTATTCGCTACGGTTCAGCGCTTTCACCTAATGCTTTTATTCAAGGTTAAGCTGGATACCTAAAGGTAAAAGAAAAATAATATGCATCTAACGTCAAATTATGATTCACACAATGGATCATGGTGGCCTTCGATCAAATGAAGTGTTTTAAATACGAGTATATTGTGACAGCTGCAAAATTTATTACTAAAATATACTTAAGTCGAACATTTGTTAGTATATAACGTATTTTGAGTGCGGTGGTAATTTTATTGTGAATGTAAGTAGGTACATATCAATTTACAGTTAAATTTTCACGCGCCGCTCTGTCTTTGCGAAAAATATAAAATATTTAATGAATGCGCAGAAGGTTCCCGGAAATTAAAGGTTTACAGTTTTAGCAGTTTATAAGTATACGTATAGGTATCCAGGAGATACTAAATATTTGAAACTCAAAACAATATGCTATACTTAGGCATGCTCTTGGATATGACGAAAGCCTACGACAAGGTCCGACACAGTATACCTACTACGTATTTCAAAAATGGTATGGAATAGGAATTCGTGGAAATGCCTTTAAGTTAATGGCTGTCATCGTATACCTAAAAGATAGAAAACAACTCGTGGAAATAGAATACTTCAATCATAAAACCGGAAAATTAACGCTTGAACAATCGGAAAAAATCCTTAATGCTTTTATACCGCAAGGTAGTGTTATAGGATGTTTGTTGTTCCTTACATTGTACATCAACGACCTTCCAAAAATAACAAAGGAACCGTGCGTGCGTACTATTTGCCGATGATGTCTCGATAATTACAGCTTGTCAAAACGACATAAACATCAATGAAAAGCTTAACTGACTTAACTCCATATTTAACGAAATAACTACATGGATGAGAGACCATAAACTTGAAATAAACTTTCCAAAAACGAAAATCATGACGTTTCACCCGTATCAGAAAACCCCACTAAGTATCAACTATGAATATAATAACATCAAACTTGAAATTGTACTAAGTTGTACACTAGGTACTGGGCATTGCTATAGACAGGCATATTACGTGGAAATTACACATAAACAAAATTAAAGCTAAATTATCGAAATTCGTTTACGCGCTTCGGGAAGTAAAAAAATCTACTAACTTGGAAACCGCGCTATCTACTTATTATGCTTACGCTTACGCATGGCTCACGTATGGCCTTATGCTCTAGGGAAACAGCACAGACGCGCCTTCTGTCTTCACCATCCAGAAAAACTAATTTAGTTATTTATACAAGGAATTCCAACAGCTATGAAATATTCACAGCCAATTATAGGAACTCGCAAATAGAAACTGAATATAATACCTAATACCTATGTTACACAGTACACGCTATATTGCACGGTATGTGATTCAAAATATTACCTACGGTAGGTATGGAATATATCAAAATAACTATATAAAAAGTTCGAGTCGGACTCGCGCATCGAGGGTTCCGTAAAATATACGGTTTTCGCAATTTTTCCATTATCTGTGCTATAAGACGTTGCTTCGTACCAAATTTCAAGATTCTGAGTTCACGGGAATTTGCGGAAATTCGCGGCATAAGCGGCTGTATCTTTTGATTGCGTTGGCTTAGAAGTTTGATTTTTTCACAGCTCCAAGGGACAGTTAGACCTGAGTATTTGCTATAAATTTTAGCTTGATACCTCCACGCGTTCCTGAGAAAAACGGTCTTGACAGACGGACGGACAGACAACAAAGTGATCCTATAAGGGTTTTTCCTTTTGAGGTACGGAACCCTAAAAACAAAAGAAGAAACACATCATATACGAGCAACGATTAAGAACACATCTAATACGAATATTTAATCAATATCAAGCAATACCTACTTAAAAAAAGCATAAATTACCTACTTACTAGGTATACATGGTGTGGCCTGGAATAGGAGCAAAAACTGAAACGGTTGAGCTTGTGAGCAATCATTTCCAGGTGGTTTTAATTGAAAAGAAAAATGTTTTTTTTTTTCTTTAAAGTAAGTTCACGTGTATTTTTTACTTTTCTGGGGTTACACAAGTAATTTTTTTATTTAAAAAACACTAAAAAGAGAACAAAAAAATGCAAAAATCACAAAAATATCTTTAAAAAACAAACATGCAAAAACTATTATGACTCATTAGGTACATGACGTTAGTTATCTCAAAATCTGCATTGAGTGCTGTGCTATGATCTCGTGGTGCCAAGATACATTGCTTGAAGTTCATAACTTTAAATCAACATTACACCGAATTAAAAAAAAATGGACACAAGGGGTTAATACAGATGCCCTAAGGAAGCGTCCTTTTAAATATTTGCCCCTGTTAGAGGCCACACCCTGTATACATATTTGAGACATGTAAGTTTGTACGGAAACATAAAGAGTTCTATGTAAAACGTGATGACATTCCCTCTTCACGACCTATCCGTTACCTGACTCTATAAAGGACGAAGAAGACGATAAAAAGTACAGAAATAAAATGAAGTGACTACTTTATTTTATATTTATACACGCTAAATGAATAGGTACTTTATTAGAACAGATGAGCGACGCCCTAGCAGGATCCTATCAAGGAGGCACGACGACGCCTTTTGGACTTGGACTTGTTTACGACGATTTATCATGTTTTTGGAAGTACAGATATTGTTTATTCGGTGTGTTAATAAGTATTCAGTGGATTTCTGATGTATTGTTGTAATGTAAGACGGTGTAAATAGGATGTGTTATGACGACGTAAGTAAGATGAGTGCTGACGACGGGTGAGTGAGGTGACTGAAGGTGCATGACTGGGGACAGTTCATGATTGCAGGATGGCCGAGTGTGGGATTGGTACTTTTTGATGACTTTGTATGATGCTGGCTGTTAGATGATGAATAAGGAACGATCGAACGTGGTTTGAAGTTTTAGAACGGTGAATGATTTGACGTATGATTCAGTTTGTAAGATGATCGGTACGAATGAAGACGTACATTATGTAAATAAATAAGATTTTATGTAGTTCTCGAGTTTCCCTGCCTCCCACTCTACATTATAAACGGTCAGTAAGTCGTCCTCTCCTTAAAACTGCAGTGGCCATGCCCAACAGGGTTCACAATGATCTGTAGCTTTAACATCTGCACCGTCGTCCTCTCCCTAAAACTGCAGTGCCCCACAGGGTTCACAATAATTTGTAGCTTTAACATCTGTACCGTCGTCCTCTCCCTAAAGCTGCAGTGGCCATGCCCAACAGGGTTCACAATGATCTGTAGCTTTAACATCTGTACCGTCGTCCTCTCCCTAAAGCTGCAGTGGCCATGCCCAACAGGGTTCACAATGATCTGTAGCTTTAACATCTGTACCGTCGTCCTCTCCCTAAAGCTGCAGTGGCCATGCCCAACAGGGTTCACAATGATCTGTAGCTTTAACATCTGTACCGTCGTCCTCTCCCTAAAGCTGCAGTGGCCATGCCCAACAGGGTTCACAATGATCTGTAGCTTTAACATCTGTACCGTCGTCCTCTCCCTAAAGCTGCAGTGGCCATGCCCAACAGGGTTCACAATGATCTGTAGCTTTAACACCTGTACCGTCGTCCTCTCCCTAAAGCTGCAGTGGCCATGCCCAACAGGGTTCACAATGATCTGTAGCTTTAACATCTGTACCGTCGTCCTCTCCCTAAAGCTGCAGTGGCCATGCCCAACAGGGTTCACAATGATCTGTAGCTTTAACATCTGTACCGTCGTCCTCTCCCTAAAGCTGCAGTGGCCATGCCCAACAGGGTTCACAATGATCTGTAGCTTTAACATCTGTACCGTCGTCCTCTCCCTAAAGCTGCAGTGGCCATGCCCAACAGGGTTCACAATGATCTGTAGCTTTAACATCTGTACCGTCGTCCTCTCCCTAAAGCTGCAGTGGCCATGCCCAACAGGGTTCACAATGATCTGTAGCTTTAACATCTGTACCGTCGTCCTCTCCCTAAAGCTGCAGTGGCCATGCCCAACAGGGTTCACAATGATCTGTAGCTTTAACATCTGTACCGTCGTCCTCTCCCTAAAGCTGCAGTGCCCAAGAGGGTTCACAATAATCTGTAGCCTTAACATCTGTACCTATAGAGTAGGTATTGAAATTCAAAAAAAAAAGATACCTAAGAAGCAAAAGAGGAGCCACTGGTATAAGTTTTTAGAAAGGTCAACATAACTAACCCTTGGACCAGTCATAAGTTATATACTTATTTAAATAAAAGCGGCCAAGTGCGTGTCGGGCCACGCGCAGGGTAGAGTTCCGTAGTTGCCCGTTTGTCACAGAATGCGGACTTAAAAGGGGCTTTTGGGGTTTTTATTATAGCTTATACCCTCGTGAATAATCGTAAATATGATTATTTTTATAACACCAATGTATAACCAGCACTGATGCTGAGGCGCGACGCCAGACGAGAAAATATACTATTCCTAATTTACTTTAAAAATCGAATTACTTAAGTAACTCTTTTATGAAATAACGAGGTCAGTAGGTACCTACATAAAGTTTTTTCAAACGATACGAGGGCTGCTACTTATGTATCCGGAATCCAGGACTCCAACTTTCTTAAACACAATCTTTGACCTCCATGGTAAAAGTTGAACTTTCTTTTAATACTGGCCGCTATATTTTTTTTCTTGAGTACGCTACACAGTGTGTTAAAAACCCCTATTTTGTCTCACCTAGTTTTTTTTTTTAAATCATATAGATTGCATGATAACAAATAGCAGACTAAAACTCCGACGTCGATACGGCTTGTAGTTTTTTTATAAAAAAATCTCAGTTTGCTCATACCCGGGTCATGAATTTCACAAAATAATGAATTATAGAAAAACTAAATTACTTATTTAAGTTTTGTTTATACCGATTTAACAGGCGTATAATGCCTTAGCTTTCCACAAGTTTTTTTATAGTTCCTGTAATTAGATAAGAAGAAATCAATTTATTTCTCATTTTTGGGTTTTTATTTTTTATTTTTGAATAAAGCCGTATTAGCACGAAATTCCCATAGTAAACGGTGGCTTATTAGTACATTGTGATACAAGTGAGGTATGTTGATAATTACATCAGAGGCGGAATTATCACGCGAGCCGCAGGTGAGCGTGATAAGAGAGCCGAGGATTGTAATTATCAAAACTCACGCGTTTCATACGACGTTTTTCAACACATTTTGCGAGGAAAAAATCCTTTTCATAAGATGAAAATTTGATAGGCCTGTCAAGTTATTTTCTTTACTTATTATTGATGTCAAGAGGTTTTTACTCACATGTTGTATACATCGTCAAGAATTTCTAGTGGCGTCCATTCTTTTTATCACTTTTCTAGTCACCACGAATCAACATTTTTGTTAATAACCCAACACGCATTAACAATGTTTACAATATCTGTGAAATAACCTATAATGGCGCGCATCAATTTTTTTTGTGAAGTTTGCTCAGTGCGCGCGCATTAGATGAAATCTCTAAACAGCCAATACAAAATAAAATAAATCATTTCGTTTTAAAATGTTATCTTTATGACTTCATGTAAAATGTTATTAAAATTGAATAGTTTAACTAAATTAACCGTTTCTAGATCATATCCAAAAAGAAATAGTCAATGAATTAATTAATAGGATTTAATTTGTTTAGTCGGGTAAGAATCCATTTGCCGAGAATTAAAAAAAAAAGCTGTACATTCTGTACAACCCGGTTAGTTTAAGAATGCACCGTGTGCATGCATACATCTTGCTGCAAGGTGCCAACGTGACTTAATCGGGATATAACCATAACACACAAGTATCGTAATGTTATTAAACACGCGTGTTTAATATCCAGGATTATGAGCCTAAAAGCGACACAATAAGAGGTACGTTACGAGCAATTGTGTTGAAAAATGGCTTTTCCCAACAGTATTAAAATTACGTGCTTAATCCGGGTTATTCAGAAGTTAGAAGTAATATAAGTTTTATCCGGATTTATTGTGGTTAGGGTTGTCACTTCAGGTTTGCTATACCCGGGTCTGATTGTTTTTAGTTTAGAACGTATAGATCTATTTATGAATGTGTGTACAGTTATTGCATTGTTCTCCTTATGATTTGGAAAAATCTGCACTTATCGTTCAAGAAAAAAAAACCTGTATCACTGACCAGTGTGACGTAAACTGTTGGAACATAATAAGTGTATGATTATAAAAAGAAATTTGTCAGCGGTAATTTATGAAAGCAAATCATTGTGCCAATTCAACCAACATAATCGTTTTTGTTTTTCTTTATATGTACAATGTGGAAGTCACTATATAAATTCGCATCTAATTACTTTTTGACAGACTATTTCAATCACACGTTCATTTAATTAGTACCAACAGTCGTGAATCGATCTACACGTTTCGATGAAGTGCTACATTCAGACATGGGAAGGAGTCCACCCTCGTTAAGCGAACACGAAAACCCCTTGTCGATACATGTAGCATTGAGGGACCGGGGGTGAGGCATCATGGAGCCGTTCCAGACTCATGGTGCCACCTTGCCTCAGCAGGACCTGACCCGCCCTGCTGAGGGATGTCCTTCTGGGCTCCGACCAGAGGACTTAGTGCGAGGAGGATATGAGGGCGCCAACCCTCATGTTGGTCAGCGAGTGGCACTTTGTGAAGTTGTGGATAGCGCCACCACCGGCACCCTTCAACCTCCGGGGGTGTTGGCAAATACGTGTGGAGATGACAGCGGAAGCAGTTCTGGCACTAAAATTTTAACCCGTTTAGGTGCTTACCAATTATTGAAGTGCAAGGATTTGTCAGCACCTGAACGGATGCGTACTGTTTTGGGCTATTTTGGCCCCGAATACAAGTTATCACAGAATGAGAACAAATTAAAAACCTCACTTGCAGCATTTGTTACAACAACTAAAACTTGAGCAGAAGCCCGAAATAAATACTGGCGGTATGATAGGGAGCACCATTGCAGGAAAACAAATCGTGTAGCAGCCATGTCCGATTCGTTTCATAGGGCACTGGTCACCTCAGACCCCGTAATCAGTAATTATGGACTTTAAAAACGAAAAAATAAGTTACAAAAGTATCCACTTCCGAAGGAAGCCATATAGTCCAGTCAATAAACTGACAGCTTGTATGGAAAAAATTTCAATTTTGGAAATAATTTATAATAGCTTATTTTTTATGTGTAACGGATATATTATCAATTAAATAGTTACCCAGCGACAAAATCCGACAAAATTTCAGACATCAATAAAATGATAAATCAACTAGCTTCTGAAAAGTCAGAAAAAAATATTAATAAATATTTTTGGCTTTACTTTGGTTAATTTACACCTTCTCTATAATATTCAAGATAAATCGTACAAAAAAAGACAATGCATGATTCATTGAAATCTACCTAATTACTTCCGGGTGGAAAGTTTGTCGGATTCTTTAATAAATCATCTTAGAATAACATTTTAAAATGAAATCAACAAAAAAAACGCTATTATAAATTAATGTTTTTCAAAACCGTATTTTGCCTGGAGTAATATCTTTATTAAAATCGGTAAAATATTCAGCCACGACGTCAAATATGGACGATGATGAAAATTTAATTTTAAGTGTATGAAGAGTAGGTTACGTAAAGGGAGGTTTAAATATAATAAGTAGTGTTCGGAGTTTCGGTGGCAAATTTCACATAGGTAAATGGAGTCGCCTATTTTTTTGATTAAACGAATAACTTATTAATTTTTCATAATACTCCTTATAAATTATCTTGCGAGCATTACCTACTTATACCACGATAACACAGGACTACTAATAACACAAATATGTAGGTAAACATTGTTTAATAAATTTATTTCTTTTTACTTATTAAATACGTACATGTCAACAAAACAGTCGGGACAGTATAATGTTTGTACCCGCCGCCAATTAATGTCATACTAAGTACCCCAGGTAAATGAATTATTTATTTATTCAAATCTTAAAGTTAATCACATAAACGACTCTATTATCCACTGTGTGAAATTTGCCACCGGAACTCCGAACACTAATAATAAGTGTTATTTCATGTTAATAGATCTGGTTACACACCAACTGGCATCCGGATAAAAGAGGTGACAACCCTGAAGACGAATTTAAATTCTTGATATCTTCTGAATAACACGGAATTAGCATGTAATTTTAATACTGTTGGTAAAAGCTTTTATAAGCTACCGTCTACTATTGAAATTTCGTGCTAATACGGCTTTATTCACCAATAAAAAAATAAAAACAAAAAATTAAAAATAAATTGATTTCTTCTTATCTAATTACAGGAACTATACAAAAACTTGTGGAAAGCCAAGGCATTATACGCCTGTTAAATCGGTATACACAAAACGTAAATAAGTAATTTAGTTTTTCAATAATTATTTATTTTGTGAAATTCATGACCCGGGTATGAGCAAACTTTGAGATTTTTTTATAAAAAAACTACAAGCCGTATCGACGTCGGAGTTTTAGTCTGCTGTTTGTAATCATGCAATTTATATGATTTTCAAAAAAAAACTAGGTGGTTTTAACACACTGTGCGCTAGTCTTTTGTTTTTGGCGGGTTTAAAATGTTATTTCGTTGCAAGAATGGAACTTACTCGTGAAAATATTCGTGCTATGATTTATTACGATTTTCGGCGTGGCTTAACGCAACAACAATGCATAGATCAATTAACTTTGACTTTTGGTGATGAAGCTCCATCAAAAACTACTGTGTATCACTGGTTTAGTGAGTTCAATCGTGGACGTAGTATGCTTACGGACGAAGTTAATAAGGAAGGTAGCCCGAAATCGGCCGTTGTACCACAAAATATTGAAGCAGTGCGGAAACTTATAATGCATGACCGTCATGTTACGTATCGCGAGATAGAGGCAATTCTGGGGATATCTATGACGAGCATTAATAAGATATTACATGAACATTTAGCTGTAAAAAAAATTTGTTCGCGTTGGATACCGCACAATTTAATTAAGGATCTAAAAGAGGCTCGCGTCGAATGGTGCAAAAAACTGTTGAAAAAATATGACCGTCGTGACTCAAAAGCGGTTTATAATATCTACACAGGTGACGAATCTTGGATATATGCGTATGATCCCGAAACTAAACAGCAATCAACAGTGTGGGTGTTTCAAAATGAGCCGAACCCTACGAAAGTTATACTCGTGCAAAGGCACCTTGAAGCAAATGGTCGCCTGCTTTTTTGGTATGAATGGCCATGTGGCTACAGTGCCACTAGAAGATCGTAAAACGGTTCATTCGGAGTGGTACACGACCATTTGTTTGCCAGAAGTGTTTGAAGAAATACGTAAAGACAACCAGCGACGCAGAATCATTCTTCACCATGACAACGCCAGCTGTCATACATCACGCGAAACAACTCGATTTTTGGAGGTTCATAATATAGAATTAACGGGTCACCCACCGTACAGCCCTGATTTGGCACCCAATGATTTTTATTTATTTCCAAATGTAAAGAATAAATTACGTGGTCAACGATTTTCGACCCGTGAAGATGCGGTCGACGGCGACACATGACTTGAACAAAAATTAGGGCTTTAAATAGTTTTAGAAAACCCATAATATTTTGAACAAGCTATCCAACGATACCCCACACTATAGGTTTAACGAGGAAAAAAAAATCACCAATTTACATGTAGGGGAGGGACCCTAAAAAAAATTTTTTTTTGGATTTTATTCTACTGTTTTGTCGGCGTGATTGGTTTATATACCCCGGCCGAATTGCAGTTTTCTAGTTGTAAGGGTTACTGAGCTAAGCCGAAGACGGACACAGACAGACAGACGGACGGACACGGCGAAACTATAAGGGTTCCTTGTTGACTACGGAACCCTAAAAAGCTCTCGTCTAGCTAGAACTACATACCTACCCAACATTCAGTAGGTAGTATGGTATGGGTATGAGTATGACTGTACAAACTTTGTATTTATTATAATAAGTAATCATTTCAATTGCGTAGGTAGGTCTCAAATATTTTCCTGTTTATCGCAACTTTTCCACCAACAACAATGTCACAGATATAGAACCTATATTTATCTTTGAACAATGTATCAAGGCACGAAACAAACAACTGCCGTCCCCGCCCCCTCGGCGCGACCAATCCCGTGTCGGGGCGGGCCCTCGCGCGTTCACACTCGGGGCCCACTTTCCAGCCGGCAATCTGAACTGAAGCGGCGCGGCGGCCGGCGCTGCAGCGACGTGACCTGCGCGTTCTCAGTGTTCTATATAAACAGTCGCGGTACCGAACAGAGTGGTCATTTCATTGAGAAGTAAGTTCAACTGTGTGTAGTTAGTAAGTGATTCGAAACATCTGACGTGTGGGTAAACGTTCCGGGTGTTGTTAAGGCGGCTGTTGTTGTTAAGTGCAAGTGTGAAGTTTCTTCTGATAACACGTCCGTGGCTAACGAGCGTACGGGCCGCCGGCCGCCGGTCACCGCAGCCTGTGCACGCTTGCAACTCGAGCGGTGTTACATGCATGAAGTAAACTCTTAAGACGTTGGCAACCTTTCATTTTGTAGGTAAGTATCTCTACTAGAGGTTCTCAAAAATGTATCTTCATAATTTCATTACGAAGGCTTGAAGTCATAATTTTGTTTATCATAACAGTTTCCTTCAACGGACATAATTTTGTTAGTCCTAATATCATAACTATAAGAACATACTTCAACTCATATTTTTTTTTCCTAAATTATTTATTTATTCACAATAATACAATGAAAGCTTACAGTATAACACCAAATCGCTTACACGCTAAAATAACAAAAAAAGGATAAACATGAATAAACGCTTTCGCTAAGTAAATTTATTTTACAAAAATCGGCCAAGTGCGCGAAAATTCTATGTTCGTTTTAACTTTTAAGTATTTTTAATAATATGAAGTTATATAAGTAATACGGATAAGTAATATTTATGGTGAAGAATATAATGAAAAACTATTTTAGTATAAAAAAGAGTATGACTACCTTCCTATAGTGTAAAAATTATGAATTTAAGTAAAAAGGAAAAGTGAGTGTTATGATGATAAAACACTCACTTCACACAAATATTATGAAACTAAATATTAGGATATGAGAAATTTATGATTAGGTATTGTCATTATGAATTCAAATGGTTATGATAGAGTTACGATATGACTGATTATAATATGACTATTGATTATTATGGTGTAAAATTTAATGAAAATCGTTTTCGGAGTTCCAATAATGGACTTAAAAAATGAGGTGAACAAAAGCGCCACCCTACCGGACTAGCTATAAAATGTACCCAAATAGATACAATACATAAAAAGCGATGTTTCAGTCCAATGGTAGGTAGGTACCTATTTAGTATAGCACTGAAACTGAAACCGACCGAGTTTCTTTTATTTTCTGATCTCTATCAAAAACTTACTATAGTCTCTGTCACTGCTTGGTGTTCGACTGCGATAGATCTGTTTTGTAACATCTAAGTAGTACCTAATGCTATCTACATATAGGTAACCAACTGGTTCCGTTCATCCGATAGCGCATGCCCGAACTGACCCCGCCAAACAATAATTATATCTATAAAGATGTTACCTTCTTAATAACCAACGCGCGCAGTTGGCACTCCTAGCTGCAAGTGACAAGTCTGTTACCTACTTCTGAAATAAACAGTGTTTAAATACTTTCATTCTAATATAACCATTCTCTAGATGGAGGGTGAGCGGAAGGCGCTGCGCACGCCGAAGTGCGCGCGCTGCCGCAACCACGGCGTGATCTCCTGCCTGAAGGGGCACAAGCGGTTGTGCCGGTGGCGCGACTGCCGCTGCCCCGGCTGCCTGCTCGTGCTGGAGCGGCAGCGCGTCATGGCCGCGCAGGTGCGCTCTCACTTCAGTAGAGGACGGTCAGCGTATGGCAGTGTCATGAAGGAGGATGTTAATAGGTCGGTTGTTGCAGGTGGCGCTCCGGCGGCAGCAGGGCGCGGGCGGCGGGGAGGCGGCGGCGCTGGCCGCGCGCAAGCGTGCCTACCGCGCGCGACTGCGCTGCGTGCAGATGTCGCGCGCGCACACTGCTGGTGTTGGCTATGGTAACAATATCCCGCGGTAAACCTAATATTTACTAGTTACATATTCATAGAAACAACCTGCAGACCAAGCATCCCACCCTTGAAGGAAAGGTGTCTTTTTGAAGTGAAAACTTTAGCGGCTGTGGGTTGGAGAAAAATTGTTAAACTCGGCACAGATTCTTGTGACGTCAGATGCGTAAGGTGAAATCTCACCTTAGGAGGTCACGTGACCGTGGTAGATTCGGGACGAAGCTTGGGAGCGGGATGTAAGATATGTACGGGGCTTGGGTTGGGGGTGTTTTTTTTGCAAAATTAAAATTATTCAAGTTTAGGTACACTTCTGCCGGCACTCCCGGAGTGCAACCCGGTCTTTTTTGGTGGACACTCTATCTGGATGAACGTAACTAGCGTAATAAAGACTTGTACCGAAATATTTGGCTACCTTGGCTGCTACTAACTGTACATACGATAGTAGGTATACATGGTAGCCATAGTAGGTATGTAAGCGGCATGCATGCAGGTAGGTACCTACCTACGCCGATGTAACAGCCGAACGCCATAGTGTGCGAGTGGGTTGCAACTTGCACCAAACCGTCTAGGTAATAGTTACTGGTGTTTGGAAAGGTTGACAAGCTTCTATGGACTGACAGCCACCAGCGCCAAAGTTCACGCTGATCACTGATCAGTCTTTAATCGTAATTTAGTGCAACCCGCCCTAAGTGAGATCTTGTTAAAATTCCAGAAACTAGATGTTAGAGGCAGGGCGCAGCGGAACCTTATCTGCTTGGGTATCTGGAGCAGCCAACTGGGGAATTACCTCCACCTCACAGAAGACCTCAGCCATATGAACACCACTTCTTGCTCTCTGTAGGCACCATGTGGTGTGTTCCTGATGGTGGTGAGGCCCTCAGAGCTCCTGATGTCTGGCTGTGTTGACAGTGAGGGACCTACATTCACTAAAAGGGTACAGTTCACTGTCAACCGCGTTCGGCTTGGTTACGTTAGGTTAGGTTAGGCACCTCGGAGTTACAGTCTCGCATGCCGGAGCTTGCCTCCTTGCTGGGTGCCCGCCGTGGGACCTCGATGCCGAGGTTCTTTCCGAGGTATACTGGCGGGGGCAGCAAGGGAGGAGGAAAACTGGCCGCATCCACGAGAAGTCCAGCAGTGGCGGGAAGAGGCACGCGATGTTCTCTTCGACAAGTGGTCGGAGAGACTTGCAGTCCCGGGCGCAAGTCGGGAACTAGTGACGGCGGTTTGGCCTGTTCTGAAAGAGTGGGTCGAACAGAAACACGGTGCCCCAACCTTCCATCTCTCGCAGCTCCTGACTGGGCATGGCTGCTTTGGCAGGTACCTGTGCGTGGTGGTGGGCAGGGAGCCGACAGCGGCATGTCACCATTGCGGAGGAAGGGCTGCGGACACGGCTGAACACACGCGCTCGGAGTGCCCTGCATGGGCGGAACCCCGTGCTATCCTGTCCGCGGCTGTTGGGAGTGACCTGTCGCTGCCGGCGTTGGTCGCCAAAGTGGCTGGCAGCGAGGAGTCCTGGACGGCAGTGGTCGAGTTCAGCGACGCGGTGATGTCGCGAAAGGAGATGGCGGAGCGCGAGCGCGAAGGCGACGCAAACGCGCCCCCAAAACGTCGCCGAAGACCTGGCAGGCGGCGTGCGGCCTATGCTGGCCGTATGCTACCGGCATGACGAGGACCTGCGGGTGATGGATAGGGAGGCTATCACTCGCATTAAGAGGTCCTGAGCTGGAAGACTTCGCGAGTGTTCCGTGAAGTCTTCAGCGGAGTGGGCCCGGGGCATTAGTGCCTCGGCCCCTGGAGTCGGGCCCGCGAGGGCAGCGCTGACGGGGTAACAGTGTGCAATCGCGTTCCCGGAACCCCGTCCAATGGCGAGCGAAGGAACACCCCAGGGGTTTTAGTCCGTGGGAGTCGGACATACCCACTTGGTTTCTCCCGAACCGAGTGGGATCCATAACGGATTTCCCCTGGGTAAACAAAAAAAAAAGGCACCTCGGAGTTGTGCGAGAGCAGAGTTTGGCCGAAGCCGCGAGAGGAAGGCCCGTTAAAGGGTCGATCGCGTTTTGACTTCCTGAGAATCTTAATAACTAAGACAGCACAGCTAAAATTACCTAGATCCAGATTTATACTAATTTATAACACATCGCAGTTCTAGTATGAATACGAAAAAAACTGATTTCGTGGTGATTAAGCCCCATTCACTTGTTTAGTATCATCCGAGTGCCGAGGTGACCTGTTCAGAGTGTATCAAAAATGGGGTGTGAACCGATCAAGGGCGCCCCAGTCAACGCTCCATACAAATGTAAAAAAATAGCGTAAAAAAATTTATCGTTTTTTCTTATCAGAACACGATACCTGTTATGCCCTTCATCGGTTGACACCCCATTTTTGGTACACTCTGTATGTGCCCAAGTATAGGGAGAGAAAGTACTCTGTCAATACTTAGAGAATAATGTTACTTAAGTATACAAGTAACATATTGTGTCCACACCACACCACGCCCGGGTTGGTAAATAAATAACTTCAAATCTACAAACAAGTATTTCAGTTCCCTAATAGCACCATCTGATTACCAAACACAAATATTTAGAAATTGTCACTAACGAAACGCGACCGCTAATTTAAAATAAAATGAAATCAACTGATGTTGTAAGTAAGCGGGTGTCGCCGGCACTCTGCGATCTGTTATTGTAGTAAGCGAGCCGCCACTGTCGAGCTCCATGCGAATTAGCTGAACTAATATTTACCTTGGAACTTCGAGCGAGTTAAAATTGTACCTATATTTTGAAAGAATAGCTTCCCGGTAGGGGCTCTGATGGCCGCTCCACACAATGGGCCGTCCTGACCCGTCATACAGGACGCAACTATGCGTTAACCCGACGAACGCGCGTCGTCTGTAGAATAATGTGTAAAGGGCTTATGACTCAACTCCGCTCCCTAATCAGCAGAGCCCGGAAAATCCATAGCAAAACAAAAGACTGCCCCAATCAAACTAGTGTTAGAAACATTTTTTTATCGACATCGATAGTTGTGTAAAGCTGCGTACGAATCAGAGCAGCCTCGGGTTGAGGCACACACGGCTCACCTATTTCGCTCAAATTCGTACGCGCTCACGCGCTGTGTGCGAGCAGCCCGCGGCGCCGGCCAGAGGCGGTCTCTTGCCCGCGCTCAAAGGCGCCTCAGTGTGCGTGCCTCGCGTCATTTGGACGTGTATCCGAGCGTGCCGCGGACAGAGCGACACGTTCCGACTTGTTTGTGGGCCAGGCGCGTATGAATTTAAGCAAGTGGATTAGCCGTGCAAGTGTAATCGAGTTTGTTCGTAAATTTATGAATACAATTCGGTGAAATATGATAAACGCAGCCGCGGCTGTCATCGTGTCCGACGCCATTTTGAACGACGCACAAAGTCGGCTCGCCGCAAGCACGCTGCCTCGCCCGCGCATGTTTATGTGCACCAAATTGGCTCGTGAGCAGCTCGCCGCGCGGGACGAGCATGCCTCAGGCTGAGCCGCTCAAATTCGTACGCAGCTTATTATGAGAAAAAAACGGCCCACCAAATGAAATAAAAATTTAAAATAAAATTTCACATAGGTCTGTATAATAATATAGATACAGCTGCAATTTCTTCCTCGAAATCCACGTCAGTACACACAGCAGCACATGACATCTTATTGGGTTTGTTATAGTGATAGGAGTAGATAATCATTAATTTTTTAACATTTTCTTGATTACCTCTTTGTCACCCGACTACGGCCAAGCCAAAAGGGAAGGGTTATTACTTATTACTTATTACTTAATATGAAATATAAGTAACGTTGATAATATAAGTTACGTTGCGCTTTAGATGGAATAACACATATAAAACAAACCCTTAACTTACCACTTCTTTTGCGTTTGGCGTGAATGATTAGATTATAGAATAATGTACCTACCTGTTTAGGTAGGTGGGTCGTTCTCTCGTTTCGTCCGGATTTGACATTTTTTACTTTTTTTTTTTTTTTTGTAGTTATTGTGTTGATATTGATATCACTTAAGTGCATACTCATGTTATCTATAATTCAACGAAAGGCACCTCTATATTAATGTTATTTTAAAAATAAAGAGGTGGAATGTAATGAAGGCGTAGATGGAAATGAAATTCAACTAGACGGAAATGAAACGAAAATGGATGGGAATTAATGGCAAATTATGGAGGCCTAGGATTAAATAAAAGTTTATATTTTTAAGTGGTTACTTTATTTCAGACTCAACATTCAGTCTTATTATTTGGCAAGAATCAGGACACTTATTTAAAATAGCTGCTTAATGATATGAGATCTTGAGTTTCTTAACTTGCATGCACAATTTGAATAAAAATAAAAATCTTCGACAATAAAAACAAAATACCAAATTATATAATAAAATCACATTATCACACGGTTATTATAAAATTATAAAAAAATGTTTTTTTTTTTAAAAGAACCTAATTGACTTATTCTCAAACACCAAAACATATTAATTTCAGACTCAATCCTCGACTCTAGAATTATAATTAACATAATTTTGCCCATAAACACGCTGTGATCTTTAATTTAAAATAACACGCATTGGTATTTTTTTTATAAACTAATTATCACGCAATCAATCTAATTGGTTAGAACCAGAACACACATATAATAAATCACATAATCATCTTGAATGTCTCAACTAGTTTAAATGTAACATAAAACATCTTTTTCGAGTTAAAAAAAAAACAAAATACAAAATTATATAATATAATCACATTATCACACGGTTATTATAAAATAATAAAAAAATGGTTCTTTTTTAAAGAACCTAATTGACTTATTCTCAAACACCAAAACATATTAATTTCAGACTCAATCCTCGACTCTAGTATTATACTTAACATAAATTTGACCATAACAACTCTGTGAGCTTTAATTTAAAATTATACGCATTGGTATTTTTTTTATAAACTAATTAAGACGCATTCAATCTAATTGGTTAGAACCAGAACACACATATTATAAATCACATAATCATCTGGAATGTCTCAACTAGCTTAAATGTAACATAAAAATCTTCCTCGACTTCAAAAAAACTACACAAAAACATATTGCAAAAATAATTACCTATGTTTTAGAACTACTGAACATGAGCTTTAAAGCATTCAAAAATTACAAACTAGTTTAATAGCAACGAGACTATCACAACATTATTTTTTAAGATATATTATGAACTTCTAAGTTACATTTTACATTTTGAATTTTAGTTTACTTAAAATTAAGTTCCGGATTACTTTTTATTTCAGCATACTTCAGCTTTTTGCGTAATATATCCTTTGCTAACTTTTCTTCTTTAGTTATTTTCTTTTTTGTCTTCGCCATTCTAACCAAGGCGACAAAGTACCTGGAAGAAAGGTACATATTAGCAGTCTAAATAAAATAAGTTTTTAGAGCCCCTTGATAAAAACTTGTTTGGCATGTCAAGAGCCATATATATCTCATAAAACATAGTCAACGATTTAATATTACAGTATTGCAAATTCTTCCTACGGAAATGCCTAGACAGGTTATAGTTATTTTACATGCCGTTTTAAGTTAAGTACATGGGTCCATTAAATTGACGTAGCCAACAACAACCAAGCTCACCAACACAGAACAAGTGTATCGTAGAACATTACACGCATCACATGTAGTAACGACATATATTTAATCATATCCATCCAAATCCATTCATTTCCTTCCACGAAAAAAATGGAAGGAACGGGTGGAAATGAATTGGAAAGAAATGAATTATCAACACTTAAATCCAAATTACTTCACATTCTTTCGTGCTTCAAGGTCACCAAGCAAACTGAATGAAGGTCCACCCAGATGTAATAAATAACGTGCTAGAGAAATAATTTGCATAAGACGATTTCAAAATATATCAAGGATAGTAATGAATACTTACCCCTACCAAACTCGATTTCCAACGGAGAGAACGCGAATATTTTCGTTACCACGTGCGCGCGACCGTCCACGTTGAGATGTTTCGGCAGACTGAGGTGGGAGGTACGAACGCCCTACGGCTCGTCGTGCATAAGGATGCGAATATAGACGTAAAACAAATTTCCATTCTCGCAGAAGGAAATGAAGTTATTTGTTTGACAAAATGAAAAAGTGCGTTCTCTCTATGATATATTAACTCTAGTTAAGGTTTCAATGCACTGACATAATATTAAATATCTACTTTACGCATACACAACAAAAACACGATAGGTTTATATGAAAAAAAATGTGGTATTTTGATTATCAACCCAATGGAACACATTCGGACATAGGAGTGGAATGAAATTTTGATAGGATTTTCAGGAATATTTCTTAGATTTTCAGGTTTAGCCCAATTATACGAAATACTCCTTTTGCGTAATTTGTGAACGAAATTTTATAGACCAGCCATGTTTGAAAATAATTATTTTTAACGCTCCATTCGGACCCGGAAACCAAATCCGGACGAAATGAGAGAACGACCCAGGTACATTATTCTATAATCTAATAAATGGCTTATGACACTAACCTGAATTTAGCACCCTAATTAGCAGAGCCCGGAAAATCCATAGCAAAATAAAAGACTGTCGCAATCAAACTAGTGTTAGAAACTTTTTTTTATCGATATCGAGTAAGTTTTGTCTAAAAAAAACAAACCGATATGTTTAATTAGGGTGCTAAATTCAGGTAAGTGTCATAAGCCCTTTACTATTGTCCATTAGGCGCACACGTGTGTGTCTAGGACGCGTCACGGGTTAAAGGAAGTAAGACATTTTTATGTCTCGTTCTACCGCATAGCCGCGTCCTGTATGATTGGTCAGGATGGCCCATTGTGTGGAGCGGCCATGAAACGGACACTGGTATACAATAAAATACATTCGGTTATTTTTAACACTAGCTTGCTCTGGTAGGTAGGTACGTTGTGTTGTGGCTAATATTTGGACCTTGAGTACTGCAGTCGCCGTCAGATATATCGGAGCGGCCAAAGTGCTCACAAATATCTGAACACGACTCTACTGCCTCGACAATAGAAACGTGTTCAATTATTTGTGAGGACTTTGGCCGTTCCGATATATCTGATGGCGACTGTACCTAGTCCTAGGTATTCAATTAGGTACTCGTACTAGATGAAATAGATCTACCCTGCCTGAAAAATTCAACATTTGGGCCACATGTTCAAACGTTTTATTATCTACTAAAAGTTACTTGTGTAGAGGATGTAAAAAGATACTCTTCAACAATTAAAAATAGAGCGCTCAATAAAAACTCGATGTCCCCGCTTCATTAGAACAAAAGCTGTCATCCACCACTCGGTAACATTTCACTGTCTATTAGAAAAAACGCCGAAATCCCTTTCAACTATTTTTATGGGCTTTAAAAAAGTGTGAAGATTGTTTTACAAGTGAGCGGCTCTTTGCGAGGTGTCGGGTTCTGTTGGTGTAAACACGTCTGCGTCGACGGCCCGCCGCCGCCGCCCGCGGGTGCCAAAACACTTTTTGAATGAGTTATTTGTTTCAATGTCGGCAGCCGGCGTCGGCCCCCGCGCGACACATGCTCGGATATTATTCTGCGAGGAATAACACTAATAACTGAACTAGAGTCGCGTGACATTAACGACTTCCGACTCAATTTGAGATGAAATTGATGGACTCTTAATACCAGTACCTAGGTATTATCGTTAGGCGAGATACCATAGTTCGGTAGGCAATAGGCATATAATAGTAAAGGTATGATTGAGTTTTTAAAATCTGTCTACTGTCGATTATAGACAGTAGGCATACAATATATTACTTATAGCAACAAAAGCGGACAAACAAAACACTTGAAGCGACAATATAGGTACGTTTTGAACTCAATTCTCTGTTTAGACACAGATTATTTGCCTACTGCCCATTTATCAACTGAGATTGTGTGGGTAAAACTGCTATGTCTTTGGCCCGAATAGCATATATATCTATAGCATATGAGGATCGTGAAAACACATCGTCACCAGCTTGTGACGGCAGCACTGAGGGAGCGCACCATGATTACCATTCATTTGATTGGTGGATTTACTCTGCTAGCCCTCTCGTTCAGTGCTGCCGGCTTGTAAGGTAAGACAATGCGTTTTGAAAACAACAGGACGATCCGTCACGTCTAGTGTCGGCAGTGTTTGATTAATACGTCTTCCATCAGACCACCTGTCGGGCGGCGACGCGGCGTGGAGCGAGCGCGTGCGGCGGCGGCGCGCCTTCGCGGACGCCTCCCTGGAGGCGCCCCCCGCGGCCCCCGCGCCCCCCGCGGCCCCCGCGGCCCCCGCGGCCCCCGCGCTGTGGTGCCGACACCTGCTGGCGCTGCTCACCAGCTACGCGCCGCCGCCGCCGCCGCGCCCCAAGATCTCTTTCTCCATCGAGTCCATCATTGGTGTGCAGTAGGACACTAGCTCTCTAGTGTCTATTTATCCACACCGATCGCGTGCCCTTTTTACACATAGCGAATAGTGTCGTGCTGACAGCAGTCTGCCAGTCTGTCTTGTGAACAGGATAGTTCTAATGACTATCTTTTTTCTAAACCGAACCTCGGACGAGCATTTGGTGATACTCTACTGTGAGAACTATAACTCGCCCGAATGTGTGGGTAGGGTAGGTAGGTTTAACCTCGCCAGAGTACTGACTCTGTCTCGCTACTCTGCTGTATTTTCTACGTGTAATCAATTAAGTGCTTATAGCCAGCATTTTTCAATTATTACTACCTTCATCTCGTGAACAAATACTTACGATGCTGACTTTAAAAAATACTTGTAGATTTTACTGCAATAGTGTTATGAATTAAATACCAACACTAAAGTACACCTAATTTATTGTAATTTATATTATTACATAAACCAAAGAGAATAGAATCCCTGCCGTTTTAGCAGACACCAGAGGCCCTAGCACGATAGGTTTTATCGTCACATTTTATGGCAAAAATGTACTGAAACTTCACTTAAAACATAACGATAACCTAACATAACCTAACGTGCTAGCTGGGCAGTAAATAATTAACACATGTAGTTATCAATTGTGAGAAAGACGAATACTCTACGTCTGCTGTAAGTCATAATCATAAACGGTATCGCGCTAGGGGCAGTACCGACCAGTATTAAGCCTACATCTTGTTATGCTTATAATTCACCAACCAAAAAGCTGCAAAAAGTTATTATCTACTAGGTATGTATCTACCTATACAAAGTGTTTTTTTAAGTCAGAGCCGAAGCCCACTTAAAGTATCTAAAACTAATCATTCGTGAAAAAAAAACTTGTTAAGCTTTTAGTAATCCGAAAGGTCATAATCTCTCTAAAGGTCCATAATCTAGTCCTTAACACAAACACAACAAAGACTATGCAATTAAGACCACATCAAAAACGACCAGCAGACTTGACGTCCCTACTGCTTGACCTAAATATTGAACAAGTTACCGAATTTCCCCTTTTAGGACTCACTATACCATAGACTCGCACCTCGACTGGAAAAAACATGCAGCTAAAACGAAAACCAAATTATCTTCCTTCCTTTATGCATTAAGCGTTTTAAAATCAAATACAAATATAGAATGTGCGCTGGAATTTTATTATGCGGTCATAGCACGTTCAGGGTCCATGATATACTATTACTTATTTGCAAAACAATGTCCCATGGTGAGCAGTAAACGAATATATATATATATATATATACAGTGTTTTTTTTAAATAGGACAGTATGGGGAAATCCGAATCTAAAGATAGAGGAAAAGTGTCCAAGGAGACATTAGGTGTTTTTTTATGTAAACAAATTTGGCTCATTAAAATTTTTGGTCAAGCGTGAGTTGTTCTTAAAAAATTATAAAGTTGGTCAATTTTTTTTTTGACGCGGGTCAGCTCTGTTTCATGTAAGGATTATTTCATTGTATGGAAAGAAAAAAATCTGAACAGCAGAAGTTGGTCAAATTTAATGAAAACTAATCTTCATACAATTGCAGTATTCGCCTTTTAATATTGTTACAAGTGCCTAGGCATGTAAAAAAATATTTAAAATTATTCCATTATTAAATTTCGATAATCGATAAGAGCTCCAGATGATTCAAGGGAAGATCATTTTTTTAAGCTTCGTAAACATCATGGCACGCGATAGTCTTGAAATTATAAAAAAAAGAATTCAAATTTGGAACGTAAGTTATTTCTGCAGCAAAGAAAAAGATGAACGATGATGACTTAACGCCATTAGATTTTTTCTTATGGGGTTACCTTAAGGGTCGAATTTATGAATCCCGATACAACTTCGTACAAGAAATTAAAAGATGCTGTTTACAACACTTTAAACACAATTCACCATAAGTCTCTGTTAAATGCAACTAGAAGTGTCTTGAAGCGTGCTCGTACCTGCATAAGACAAGACGGCGGCCACATCGAACATTTACTCAAGTAATAAACCAACTGTATGAAGATTAGTTTTCATTAAATTTGACCAACTTCTGCTGTTCAGATTTTTTTCTTTCCATACAATGAAATAATCCTTACATGAAACAGAGCCGACCCGCGTCAAAAAAAAATTGACCAACTTTATAATTTTTTAAGAACAACTCACGCTTGACCAAAAAATTTAACGAGCCAAATTTGTTTACATAAAAAACACCTAATGTCTCCTTGGACACTTTTCCTCTATCTCCTTTAGATTCGGATTTCCCCATACTGTCCCATTTAAAAAAAAACACTGTATATATAAATAATAAAAGGTAATTAAGTTTGAAAAATCCTGTATGGCGCGCGGTACGAAGTTCATTCACCCGGTTAGAGTTCGTACCCAGGTATCTACAAAAGATGGCGACCAGCGGTCACTGCGGTCACTCGGCTCGATGATTAAAATTAATATTAATACAAAAAAACAATAGTAAAACATTGAAAAAAAAAACCTTTTTTAAGTTCTTTGTAATAACGTTATTCAGCCGACGTTGTTTACCACAAACGTGTTGTTTGCGAGATAACGAAACAAGAGGCTTTTATGGAACACGAAATATATTTTTGAGTTGAGAGTTACAATCATGGGCAGGGGTTAAAAAACACGTTGTATGACGCATCATATTGATAGAAACTTGGTTGTAGTTAATAAAAACCAGTTTAGTTTTTCGAACAATGAGTGCTTTATTTAACGAATTTTCTGGTAAAATATGTCTGTCTATATTGAGGTCATTGTATTACAACCAGAACTTAAGTAAGAACTGCACTGACACCTGACGACGGAGCGAGTACAGCGTAAGCATACGGGCGCGGGCTGCTGCGCACGCGCACAACCAACCGTCTACTTCTCATTCCATTAGTAAGTACGACTCCTTTACTCTGCACTCGCTTCGTTTACAACACGTACAAAGTGTTTACTTTCTAAATATAATTGCCAAGATTGTACAAATATTGCGAAACACACTGTAACTACACAGAAACGACATGACATGACATGACTGATGTTATCATTTAGAGGTATCCTTCCTTAGTACCAGACATAGCTGATTTATAAACAATATATTGCAATGCAATGATTCATATAATACGTGAGGTTTCGAGGAGTACAATTTGCGCAGCACTAAACTCTGCCAACCAGACGAGATAAACATACTGGTTTCTTACCAAAGTGTCGTTATATCGGATTCCTTTCTACCAATATACCACTTCCTATACCTCTATACACCTGTCACCTATATACACCTGCCAATAACATTAGAGAATACTTCAGGGACTTCATTCATTTGGATTTTGGATAATGAATTTCGTATATCTGGTATATTGTGTTGGGAATTTTACTGATTAATCGTGCATTCGTTAATTGTATCAAGACAGTATTTTTGTTCTATTTTTACAAGTATGCTTCACTCGGTGCCTACTCCCGAGCCACGGTAGCACTGTGTGCAAGTTCAATTTGGCTTCTAAAATTGCCATTGCGGCCTGCTTGCATAGTAAAATTAATTTATTTCATTTATAACGGCTTGTAAAAAGAGTGTATTCAAATAGCGATATTAATATCTTTAATAAGGATCAAAGTGAAACGACACAGAGGGTTTATCTCACAGATGCCATGGTGCAAAAGTTTCACCTGGCCACGGTAAAATTTAGTTCCTACCAAAAAATGGTACAACTTATATTGCCGACTGTACATTTTCTGTAGTCAGCCACTCGTTGAGAGCGTTACAGGGAGTTCATCCTAGGAGCGCTACAGCCACCTCGTCTCCATCATCAGTCCAGCTCGATGGTGCCGTAATGTTGCCACCGATCGTACAGTTGACGTCAAACATATGTACCTATACATTTTTCGCCTTATTACAATGGAGTAAGGTGCAAAATTGTATACATACCTTTGAAATTGACTGTACATAAGTATGCCAATGTTCAGCTTAACAGGGCCTGAAAGACGATGTGCAAATTGTGAAGGACACCATACTTGACATACTTGGGTACTTATTTCCGTATCAACAGTAGGTACAAGTTCAATAAAATGCGTTTTCCTCCGGCGCGTTCACCCGCCTCGCGCGCGCCGGCCGTCGCCTTACACTCGGACACTCGGACACTCGGACACTCGGACCACGCACTGTGTCCTCGCATACAACGCTTTGTTGTCAAATGTTACATGTATTAAGGAAATATAAAGTAAATATAAAAGAAATCGAAAACGGCCGATTACAACAATACGAGTATATAATATCAATAATATAGATACGGGGAATAATCAAGTCGCCGAAATACAAGCATCGGTTCCGACTAAAATATATTTTAAAAAAAAGTAAAGCATGGTTTTTTTTCTTAATTGTGCCTTATTCTTATTATTGTATTGTTGCCAGCGGCTCTGTATAACTGACTAACATATTTATTTATTTAAAACGATTTGTTAATAAAAACGAGTGAAATAAATGGTTGTAATTACAATAGTGTGTTTTATATAGGTGGTTCAACGCCAACCTCTAAGCTCAGCGGTGTTGCAACTATGCACGACTTATGCCAAACAAGAAAGTAATGAATACTAAAGCTGCATACGGATTAGAGACTGTCTACTGCCCGCTGCCCGCGCAGGCGCAGGCGCAGGCGCCCCGGTGTGCGTGCGCACGTCATCGGTCCGCGACCGCCACCGCCACCGCGATGCTCTGATGCCGATTGCTGCTGCCAGTGCGTGCCCTGAGCGCGAGCGCGAGCGCGAGCACGAGCGCGAGCGCGAGCGCGAGCGCGCCGCGGACAGAGCGACAACAAACAACTCGAGCCGTGCGCGAGGCGCGTACAAATTTGAGCCGTGCGCGTAATCGTTTGTTAATTTGGAACACTTATTGATACAATTAGATGAAAAGTAAAAGGTGTCGTGGAACCCGAAATGAAGCAGTTGTCGGCGCCGTGGCGGACGGCGCGCGGTGGCGGACGGCGCGCGGTGGCGGACAGCGCGCGGTGGCGGCTGCCCCCGACTGAGCTGCTCTAATTCGTACGCAGCTTCACGTTTCCTAAACAAATTACCTGATAATGGCTAAAAGGTACGACCGCAGTCGAGGTTTTTAACCTGCTCTACTAAAGAATATTAAAAATAACAATCGCGCCGAACAGTAAACAAATTAGATTATTTTCCATTTTGACAACATTATAATATAGTTATGTACTATAGGATGATATCAATGATGGATGAATTTCGACAAGACAATTATTGCTTTCAATAAATAACATTATAAAATACACATATTACATAATTCAATACGCTACATATATATGATACATGCACAACGTAATATGTAAGTATATGCGTCGCAAACAACTTATAAAATATATCGACATCACACACGCACACTCCGCCGGGGTCACGCACACACACACACCCACCCACGTTACCAACTATTATCACGGTTTCTTTTTAGAAAATAATAAACGACTACAATAAGTTCTCGTCGATACATCTACTAGCCTTAAACATAAACACGAGTCACCCGTAACGATCATTCAGACGTATTCCACTTAAAGTTAGAGTTGAACCTACTGGCGCTCGCTCCTACGGGGACCGGCGGACTAGAGGGAGAGGGAGGAACTCGGGGAGGGGGAGAGACGGGCTCGCACTCGCACTCGCACTCGCACACGCACACACGCTCGCACACACACACACACGCGCTACTGAAGCCCGAGTATACACCGCGGCGACGTATTCCTTCGGAATGTTACATGTTCCCTTGCTACACAAGTGCGTGGTCGCGCGAACACCGCTCCGATCGCGCCCCGGTACTAGGACCAGTATTTATTACAACTAGCTAATTTCAGATCCCCGATACTTCTGAAAACAAAACTAATGGATAATAACGAGCGTTTTAAAGTCAGACTTTTCAGCTTTTATAAAACAAAAATAACAATTTTACTCGCATATAATAATAATAATAATATACATCGTAATATGTATTTACATATACATAATATTTTTCATTTCATATACACATAAATAGTAATTTATATGATGCATCAAGTTGGCCGCGCCGAGTCGGTACTGTCGCGGCCGCGCTGCACGGACTACCGCGACGCTCCACAGCCCGCAGTCCACAGCCCACAGCCCACAGCCCACAGCCCACAGCCCACAGCCCGCAGCCCACAGTCCACAGTCCACATGCTCACTGCCGCGCCGGCACAGCGAGACACTGGCGGCTCGGGCTGGGCAACCGCGACATGCGAATCCATTAAAACAATATACAACGTAAAAATACTATTTGGTATATTATATAGCAGAAATCTAGCAGTCATATACTCTATCAAAGCCGTACACCATATCTACATCGACACAGACATATAATCGTACACAAATATTAGTCAAAATAAACCAGTCACAAATCACAGTTGACATAAATTCTCGATTTCACTAAGTCTTGTAATTTATAATTTATATATTAAAATAGTAAATTTTAACACATCGATTTAACACTACCACATGATACGGATGGGTACACTAGAACAGACAAAATATTACGAAAATAACTTTTACGACAAAAGAATGACAATGTTCTTTAGTAAATGTTACTTTCAACGGGTTTGAAGATTGTGTTAATAATTCATCGTTAGTATTAAATAACTAAATACGCCGTTAACAGGACCGTTGAGCAGGAGACGGCTCCGCCCGCGTCCGCGCGAGGGCCGAGGGGCGAGCGGAGCCGTTTTACAACACCAATACTAATAATCATTTTATAATACAATTCCAGGTGCAGCAACCGGGACAGCCCGCGACACGGCGGCGAGTCGACGGACAGACACGTCGCTCCAAATGAATTTCGACTGATTGTACGAGACGCCCGCGGGAAAGTACCCGGATCCTCAATAGACGGAACCTCGAAGAGGATTAAAAAAATACAAGACGTTCATCTGAACTACAGCTACGCACTAGGACTATCATGCATTATTCCGAACCTAACCCGACGGCCGGCGCTTGTCCCCGGCGTCCCGCCGGGTCCCCGCCGAGTCCCCGCCGGGTCCCCGCCGAGTCCCCGCCGGTCCCCGCCGAGTCCCCGCCGAGTCCCCGGCCCGCGCCCGCTCCGCCGACGCCGGCCGGAGCTCCCTACGCTGGAGGCCGCAGCCTCCGCAATGTCGTCCCGACCCGATTTGACATTGATTCCCCTGCAACAAACGAAACACGTTGAAGTAGCTTCCCTAGGAGCAGCCGCACGCGGAACCCCGACCACCCCGTGTACTGTATACTGTGTACTGTATACTGTATACTGTGTACTGTATACTGTATACTGTGTACTGTATACTGTATACCGTGCAGCGGCAGTGGCGGCGAGCGGGCCGGGCGCCCGGCCCGCTCGCCGCTCGAACTAATCGCGCCGCTACTGCGAGCTTAATAATACATTACTGCAGAGGCCGTGAAGTAAGGGATTGATGGACGAGCTTGGGGTAGACAGCCGAGTAAATAGTATGATTGTATAGTGCTTTTCTCAAACGAAGTGAGGAAATATTAAAATTTGTGTAATTTGCCGCCTTTTTTATTTTTTTTAATTTGCCATTTGTACAAATATAGTACCAGATTTTGTTTTTTTTTTCGCAAGTATGCTCACAGAGTCTAGTGGTGGTTGGCAGTATGTAATTTTTTCCTTTGTCAGTTTAATATTAATAAAAAAAAAAGTTAGAGTAGCGGACAATAATGATTTTTTTACACCTTTCATTCAGAAAAGTAAGGTTTGGTCCACGACTGGTAGGTAGGGGGGCTTTAGAGGGGGAGGTTTTTTTTTTAAATACTAATAATTAAAGCAATTCGCAAGTTTTCACTTCTGCGTGCCAACTCCCGGAATGCAAGTGGTCTTTTTTATTTATCTATTAATTTTTCGTAATATTTAAAAGCTAATAATAAAAAAGTAAGAAAAAGTGTTAATACTCCTTAATTAACTTTAACATTATCTTTTTTAAATTTCTTCATAGTCGGTGTGAAAAATAGTATGTGTCACTTGGTAGCAAAATTATTTTCATCTCGGGCGTTAACACTTTTATCCCTCACTACGCTCAGAATCCTACGTTAGAATCCCTTGCTACGCTCAGGATTCTATTGTAGGATCCCTCGTTACGTTCAGGATTCAATACACCGCCCTCGCCGTAAATATACTAATTTGCTCCCTTGTGACACAAATAACTATACCTAGGGTTTTCATACATTACTTCTTGGCTTAAGGCCAAGAAGAAATGTAGGGAGCCTTAAACAAGAAACTTCATGTCCTCATTTCGTGACATTAACGCATACATTTCCGAGCATGTTTGAGAAAAAATAGTTTGTACAAGTACAGGTTTTGTTCGAGTGAGCACTGTAACGTGGTAAAGTCGTACGGTGAGCGGCGGGTACTGACCATAAGCGGCGAGGGCCGCCTACGCCTATATGGCGCACATGGCGGACAGGCGCGCGCTGAGCTGCACGGGGAACTGCTCCGTGAAGCGCCGCCAGTTGTCGTCGCCCACCTGGTTCTTGAAGCCGTGCAGGATCTTCGTGAACATCTCCTTCAAGTCATCCTGTCAACCGACAAACATTTACCTTAGAGCCCCTTCCAAATTACTAGACTTTTATTGAATGATCCCGGCTTCGTCTCGAGATTTAATTGTTTGGTAGTAGCTCTGCTACGCGCTAACCCACTCGCGCTATAGTTATTCAGCGTTAGAGGAAGAAAGACAAAAGAAAAGCCGATTTTGGGTACTTGGTAATGGCTATCATTACCCAGAACGGGAGGGTTGGGATTAAGATAGAACTTCACTTCAGGTAAGTTTGTTTGATCATCTAAACATAGACGTATAAACATTTGTGACGCATTCTAGGTATCGCTGGAGCGACGTGTTTGAGGTGGATTTGCGCAAACTCGTAACCAGCCACAGGAAAGAGCACATTAACCGAGTAAAGAGATGCACTCTCATACGTGGGTCACTAGGAAAGTTTTGTGATACTCAAAATGTATAAAAAGAACGCAACTAGATTGAACCTTTTTTTAAAGATAAATTATTTTTAATTCGAACATAGAAAACAATTTGATCAAATATTTAGAAATAAAAAAATGACGGTTGTTTTTTGTTTCAATTCCGCGGGCTTTTATCGTCGACTGGATTTTAAGCGAGAACATTTTCGTGCGATGATTTTGTACGATTATATTAAATTTGGATTAAATGAATGTGAGTGCAGAGAGCGATTAGTTTCGGCGTTTGGGGACTATGCACCATCGCGTGCAACAGTTTTCAGAGGGTTTGCTCAATTTAAACGAGGGATTTTCTCCTTGAGTCCGCAGTAAGGTCAATTCTCCATACAAACGTAATTACGCTCTCATTTTAAAACTACGTGTTGGATTGTAACGAAACTTTGCATATACAATGACATGAGGTATATCTGTGTCTGTAATTAGTTTATGTAGCTTCAGATACCATAGTAAAAAAATAAACTGTGAATTTAAGTTTTTCATATAAAACTTGTTTTTGCTGTATTTCGTTTGTTTTATAAACTGGATCCATATAAACTAATTACAGACATAGATATACCTCATGTAATTGTAAATGTAAAGTTTCGTCACAATCCAATAAGTAGTTTTAAAATGAGAGCGTAACTACGTTTGTATGGAAAGGTGAAATTCGGCCGAGCTTACTGCGGACTCTTAAATGATTCTGAAAGAAGTAGCCGGCCCGCGACTTCAGTTACAGAAGAAAACGTCCTAGCTGTGAAAAAAATTATTAAGGAAGACCCAAAAGTGACTTATAAACAAATAGATTAGGTCGTGAAGATTTCATCGCCAGCTATTAATGAAATTTTACACAACCGGCTTGAAGTCAGGAAATGATGTTCACGATGGGTGCCTCCCTCGCTGACTGCAGAACAAAAAGAAGCTCGCGTGACTCAGGAAATTTGATCAGGGAGAAGGACGGTCAATATTTAACATTATTACTGGAGACGAGAGTTGGATTTACCAATATGATCCACCGACTAAACGGCAATCGACAATTTCGGTGTTTCCCGATGATGAACCTCCAACGAAGGTGAAACGCGGGCGAAGTGTTGGGAAAAAAATGCTGGCCACATTTTTTTCTGCAAGTGGTCATGTGGCCACAATTTCCTTAGACGACCAAAAAACGGTGAATGCTAAGTGGTATATTGAAGTGTGTTTACCCACCTATTGTATTTAATAATTTAAAACAAAAACGACCTAAAACTGGTTTGAGGGGGCTCTTATTGCATCATGACAATGCGTCGCCGCACAAGGCCATTGTCACCAAGGATTTTTTTGAAGAGTACAGAGATTGAAGAATTGTGTCATCCTCCGTATAGCCCCGATTTAGCTCCTTGCGATTTCTTCCTCTTTCCGAAAATTAAACTCGGACTTCGTGACACGCGATATAACAGTCCTGAGGATGCACGGAATGCCTACTTGCAGGCCGTAGAAGACCTCCCTAAAGAAGAGTACGGAATGCTATAACTTTTATACTTTTTTTGTATCTCACAACTTTCGTAGTGACCTAAGGTAGTTCAAGGGTCGCTGCAGCAAGGCAAGGATTTTCGCAATGATGGAACTTTTAATAATAGTTTAGGGAGTTTTACTCATATCCCACATGCACCCTAGAAAGTTTTGGCGGTATCGATTTAAAAATAAATTGGTGCGTTTTGGCAAAAAGTATCTCAGGCAGGTAGTACCTTAGGATTGGACCACGAGGCCACGGCGTCGCAGAAGAACATGAAGTCAGGCACGACGCCGCCCGGGTTGACCTGGATCATCTGGCAGATGCCGCGGAAGGCCGAGTCCTTCTCGTCGTTGTCGCGGATGTTCCGCAGCGACGAGCACCTGCGCACAACACCGTCACCGTCACCGTCACCGTCACCGTCAGCTCGCCACACACACCGTCAACTGGACTAGACCTGACATTCCGATATTCTAACTTAGGCTTCAATTTATCTGTAGTTCGTTCACTTGTCTTGAAGTTGACACGCATAATCGCGAAGCGTAATCGCAAGATACAGGCTCATTCACATTAGGAGGCAGAACCCGCATCCCGCATGCGGCTAGCTCGTGGTACCCTGTTTTTGATTTATTTATTTATCTCAGATAACAAGGCCCATATTTACAAATTTATAAGTATAATGTAGCATGAGCTCCAACATGTGGGATACGCGCCATATATGTAAATGAGTTTTAGTGACAAATGTTATCGCCACAGTGTTTTTTTCTATTCCCATGTAAAGTATGTAAACGTGTCGCGATTATGTGTCTCTTGGGTATTTTGTGAATAATTGGTGATTCTAACCTCAAAATATGTTTTGATATAATTCATCATTGCAATCATATGATATATATAGATATTACAATGCCGATTTTACGTAGGACTGTTTTTTTACAGCCTGTTTCAGCAAAAGAAGGACACATTTTAAGGTTAGAAGCTGACCACTTCAGACAAGAATGCCATGTGTGTGATCGAAATATCAAGTGTATCTCTAAGGGGTTGGCGGAACTGAACAAAGCGAGTAATGTCTAGGGCGGCGACTAAGGTGATGCGGTTAATCAAGTGAACATAATGAGCGACTTGCATAAAACATATCTTAATGAGACTGGATCATGGCATTTCACGCTCAAGGACGACGCCAAAATGGAAATGTCGTAATAGGGAACTTCATGTTTGGAAATCAAAGTCGGTTCGTCGTTAAGCGTGGGTGATAGAATATTTAAACAAACTTTAGCAGTTACATATTTTAGAAAGCGGATGGTGTTCAACACATATAATATACAGCACTGAAAATAATATAAAAAGACAGCGGCCAGGCACTCGGTGAGTGCCACGACAAGAGAGGTGCAAAGCTGCAGACAAACACCATCCACGATCGAAACAATGTGGGGTAATAACTTATTCCATATTAAACGTAATCGTAATAATAATATAAAGTAATAATAAAAAAAATACTACAGACCACTGGCGTACAAATTGATGTAATACGGGTGCGACGTCGTGTGGGCACACATAACCTAGCCGACCGATAGTTATCGCTAACCGCGCCACGACAACCGAGAACAAAACCAAGAAAACAAATCAACAAACCATCAAAACATACTTAAAGTACATAATCAATCCAACGGCAACCAATCAGTGTTACGAATATAAAAAACGTGAAACAATTTCGTACTAGTCATCTAGTAAATGAAATGTCTATGCGGGAAGGCGGCCCGGGCGGAGTCGAGCTCGGCTCGTCGGCGGCCGACACACACGCGGACAACATGCGAGTGCCCGCGCGGCCTGAGGGGAGCTGGCCGCCTGCCCGGCCGCCGGCCGCCTGCCCGGCCGCCGGCCGCCTGCCCGGCCGCCGGCCGCCTGCCCGCACTCCGGGGAGCGCTGTCCGTATGGACATGGACACCCCCGACCAGGACCAAGCGTCTGCGTGCCACGCAACTACTCGTACTTCTGTACTGACGCATGTCTCGTCTAGCCAATATTCCAATAGCGGTATGTATAATTCAGTGTACTTCTCAAATGGTAATAATACATAACTATTGATTAAATATAATAACGAGTATATGGAAAACAAAAGTGGGTAAATTGCCAACATAATGGTTTAGTAAACAGTTAGGGAGCATTCTGTAGTGGGCACTGATAGTGTTGGCGGTTGCAAACAGGCGCATTCTCAAGTGTCGGCGACCGCCGGGACATGACCCGGAGGAGGATGAGCCATGAACGTTATGGGAACTCAACATGAAGCGGTGACAGAAATATGCACTCCGAGTATTCACAGCGTAGCGGCCTGCCGCCGTCTCACACTGACCTACACTAGGAGGTATTGCTTAGTTGCGTTTACAAACAGTTAAATATCTCAAGGGGCTTAGTGAGAATAAGGAGCATCACTGACCTGTGTTCTCGAGGAGTGTTTTCGGCGTGTTAGGCCTGTTGATAATGTCTACTAAATGGTTTAGTACAAGGGGGATATATTTCGACGTTTCCTGTCCTGCAACATTTACAAAATAACGTCAATCATAACTCAATATCGAAACAGATCAGATTAGGGGGTTCCCGCTTCCAACTACAAAGGCCGGGAAGGAAGGGATTGCCTGCCAAGCACACTTGAGGCAGTGTATTTTTCGAATGTTAATAATCTATTGATATAGACGGATAGTTGCAGGCAATCCTTAGTTACAACCAAGATTTGTAAAGTACTTTTCTCAAAAAAATGCTTTTAACTAAAATTCCGTAATGGTAATACGGTTGGTGGGTACAAATTCCGTTACAGATTTATATACGGTGCCACCCGTAACGCTGCGTTTCGTGAACAATCTACAATTCCGAACATGTTTGACGAAAAAAATTGAATATTTTATCTGACTTATGTCAAACCGAAATATGAATGTAACGTTAAACAAAAGGCCCAAAAGTGTCTTGGCGTCACAATCACACCCAGGGGTATAACCAGGAGTAATGGTTTGGAGCGGTAACCCCAACGGAACTGGCGGTGGGTGTCGCTGACCTAGTTTGATGCTGATCTCGCCGATGGCCCAGGTGGCGTTGTTGCAGACGGAGATGAGCTCGGGGTTGAGGTTCTGTCCGAGGATGGGCAGGAACTCCGGGATGTAAGGGTGCACGTGCTGGAAGCAGGCCTTCGTCAGGTCGCCCAGCAGCGCGAACGACGACTGCCGCACCTGCACACTTACACTATCAGGCTGCTGTTTTTAACCGACTTTAAAAAAAAGGAGGAGGTTCTCAATTCGGTTGTTTTTTTTTTTTCAATGTTTGTTACCTCAGAACTCCGTCATTGATGAGCCGATTCGTAAATATTTTTTTTTATTTGTAAGTATATGCTTCCAGGTGGGTCCCATTTTTCAAAAATTCTATTGGATGATGGGAATGAGGAATTGAGGGAACTCCTCAATTATATTAGGCACGCGTGTAGTGGTTTTGGTATTTTCTATTATAACTCGTGTATTTACACCCGGAAATCATACATTTGGTGGAGTGGAATTGATGATGAAGACCACAGATGACTTATGGAATTCCTCAATGATGTACATAAAAGTACAAAAGTATATCACAGATTCTAATAAGATTCCATTGAAATAGCAACTAATGAAGTGCCAAAGGTGATCCTTGTGGAATCGACGGAAGTCCTCAAATATTATCGGGCCACATACAGCGATTGGGTTTTTTTCTCCCGCGTCGGCTCGCACCGCCACACGCAACGTGCGGTGCGAGCCGACGCGGAGGTGCTCGACCCGCCGGCGCTCGGCACTCGGCGCTCGGCAGGCGTCGCGGCCCGCGGCCACAACACACAACACACAACACACGTGACGCTTCATCGTGGATCTTCTTCTGCATCACGTACTTCGTGCCAGCAACAGACCCACCATCATATTAACGATCAAGTTCGAGCACTTTCTATTGTCTTATGAAATTAATGTTCTGTCTTCTATTTTGTAATATTTTGCAAAATAAATAGTTCCCACCTGCATTCTATAGTCTACCGCATCTAGATGGTCATTATTAAAGAGTACAGCTATAGTGAGTAATGTTTCGTTAATATATTTTCGCGCCACTGCTCGGAAACGTGGCAAAAGATGGTCAGAATTCAGGCTTCAAAGCTGGGGTTAGTTGGACGTCACACGAATAAGCCATCTATGAGTTCAAACTGTCCAACAATGTTTTTGTAGTCCAATTTGAACAGCGATTCGCTGAATCCTAGTTCCCCCGCCCCGCCCCCACCCCCGCCCCGCCCCCGCCCCGCCCCCACCCCCGCCCCGCCCCCGCCCCCGCCCCGCCCCCGCCCCCGCCCCGCGGCCGGCGCGCTGCCCCGACACGCGCACGGCCATGCTACATATTGTGATCTTTACTTAGATACTTCATTTTGACTTATAATTATAGTACATTACTGCAGACGCCGTGAAGTAAGGGATTGCTGGACGAGATTGGGGGATACAACGAGTCCAGCAAACCCTGTTCCGGCCGAGGATTGTATAGTGCTTTTCTCAAACGATGTGAGGAAATATAAAAATAATTACAATCGGAACGAAAGATCAGAAAACAATTGTGTAATTTGCCGCCTTTTTAATTTTATATACATGCCATTTGAAGAAGCCATTCGAGCACCAAGTTTAACCTCACATAAAGTGTAGCCACCTACCATAGATTTTGTTTTTTTTTTTATGTCGCAAGTATGCTTACAGTCTAGTGGTGGTTGGCAGAATGTAATTTTTCCTTTGTCAGTTTAATATTAGTAAGCAAATTTAAAAAGTTAGAGTAGCGGACAATAATGGTTTTACTTAGGGTTTTCATACATTACTTCTTAGCGTAAGGCCAAGAAGTAATGTAGGGAGCCATAAACAAGAAACTTCATGTCTTCATTTCGTGATATTAACGTATACATTTCCGAGCATGTTTGAGAAATAATTATTTGCAATTTCCTCGCAGTAGGCGTAAAAACCACTATGTAATGTCTCGGCCAAAAGTGCAATAGATAGACTCGTCCATCTATTGCCTACTTCCTAGCCCTTACAACAATGTACTATTCTACAGTTGAGTTTGTATTTTATTTTGCCGTCTCAATTAGACTACTAAAGTGAACTGTACTGGAGTAAGCTTGGAGCGACAAATTAAACTGCAGGCACAGAGTATCTCCGACTAGCGACAATAATACTAAAGACCCGCTAGAGTTCACTCTATACCGATAAGACCGGCTGCGGTTTTCCCGTGCTTAGATGTCATGTATCGCTTCGTAATACTATTGAGGTATGCAAGAACAGAACATCGTTGGAGAGGCTAGAAAGTAAGCAACAGCAACTTAGAATACGCTGCTGTTGTTTGGGATCCGTACGAGAGCAAACACCCTCTCATGATTGCGAAAGTACAACGCATTTGCTCGCTGGCTGTACAAAAACCCTACGGTTAGTACCCGTACCTCTATCCCTCCATCCTTGTCTCGGCATGGTCGGGCTGGACACGCTGGCGCTGCGAAGTGCGTTACTGCTAGTAGTGCACTCTCTGTCTGTTATCCGTCTTTGCTATGCTCACTCAGCACGAACACGCTCACATGTTCGCTGATCGTTTCACATACAAGTGCAACATTATGATTGCTAGGATATTTTTGAATCGCCACTTAATTAATGGAATGACATTATAATTATGATTTAAGACATTTCTACCTGTGCATGTTTATGTTTTTTGTTTATTTTAGCGTGTAAGCGATTTGGTGTCCATACTGAAGCTTGCATTGTATTATTGTAAATAAATAAATAAACAGATAGATGAGCGGGTTTAATCCGTCTATTGCACTTTTAGCCGGTGCTTCGCCTTCTGCGAGGAATAAAAAAAACGAAGTACCTAATTTAAGATCACAACCTAGACAGGGGCGAGCCGGCGGTTGTTCGTCTTGTTGACTTGCGACAGTTTCAATTGATAGTTGGCCTGTTCGTGGCTCATCCAACTAACCACAGTTTTGAAGCCCAAATTCTGACCATCATTTATCACAGTACATTTCCGAGAAGTAGCGTGAAAAGAGTTTGTGTATAGTAGTTGGCGTTGGCGTTGGCACCTCGGGCATAGGGTCCTGCATGCACTGGTAGAGCAGCTGCATGAGGTTGGAGTTGAGCACCAGGTGGTCGATGTGGCCGTCCAGGCCCTCGGCCAGCCCGCTCAGCAGGTCCAGCGCCACGATCATGAAGTCCTTGTCGGGCGCGTCGAACTGCTCCGGGCTCTGGCTGTTGGCCTGGGGAGTGAGGAGTGAGCATAGTGTTCACTGTACCGGACATCATCAACTAAAGGACATCTCACATCAGTAATATACACAATATTCTACTATGACAAACCGCACAGCGACACTGACGTACGCGACAGGTGTATTATATATAACGCACCGGTCGCACCGCTGGCGGCGCGCATCGGTCTCGCTCGTCTACACCCGTCGCACTATAGTGTGTGGTATAGGGTGTGTATACACCACCGCCATTGCCGCCCTCAATGCAGCCTTCCGGTCGGCTCTACGCACGCGCCACGCGGGTATAGTCATAGAGTGTCCATATCCGGCGGTTCCGAAGCGCTAGTACTATGTTCAGAATGAATATTTGAGGTGTAAGTTACAATAGGCCAGTACGACCCCTTTTCCCTGAGCTCCTTCATGTCCATGGAACACAACTCTACCATTTCGTATTTATAAAATTGATTGCAATCTTAAATAATATACAAGATGTGTCTTACCATGTTCTGGTTGAGCGTCTGTTCTATAAGCGACACGCATCTCCGGAACACGGGCTCGCAGTACGGCAGGAACCCGGACTGCAGCGCCGTGGCCACCGACGACAAACACTGCGTTAAATAAAACGTTACGTTACATCTGGTACCGACGGATAACATACAGGTTTAAACTGTCACAAGGATGGGGTATAAACCAACGACCAAGGCCATGTTTGCTAGCGTATTGCGATGCGATGCCCCGAGATGCCGGGCATTCAAGCAAACCTGCCGCCGTGGGCCCCCTTGGCAAATAGGCCTAGATATAAACTTACGCGTAGTTAGGCGTAATCGGTGGTACATCAGTCCGCGTGCCGCGCATATATATATGCTGCGTAAACCTGGGTTTGAGTGGAGTTTGGATCTAAAGCGTGGTAGTCACCTCCAGCAGCGGGAACAGGTCCTTGTCCTCGTCCTTGAGCACGTTCCACTTGTTGATGAGCGGCGGCATGAGCAGGTTGATGTACTCCGGCTTGTTGAGGTGATGGCCCACCGAGTCCGCCAGGGTGCCGATCGCGTCGTACAGGATCAGCAGGTTCTTGTGCTGGTACTTGCCTGCGGGGAACAGACTTCTTCAATATTTCTGGACAAAAACCTACCCCAATCAAGGTACAATTCATATAAATTAAAGTAATGTTCTAAAAGGAGAACAACAACGTAAGATGAGTTACGTTACGCATTCATGGGATGCCACCTCACGTCACGCCTTGTCGAAAAATTGAAATGGGAGTAAATGAGAATTTCAACCGACAGGGGGAGGAACAGAAGTCTATCAATCGACTGAAGTTGATCAAAGACAAGATTCGCTGTGATTGATTGAACCCATTTACTCTGTACTTAGGCGAAAAAGCCAAAACGCACCTGCGATTTACAAAAACGCGCAGAGCTTAGCCTTATAAAAATGACCCAACACACACGCCAAAATTGTTACCGAAGGCGAAGACTAGTGTCTGCAGGATGTAGCCCAGATAGGGCACGAGCTCCGTGCAGGCCTCCTCCTCGAGCGTGGCGAACGCGGAGCACGCGGCCTCCTGCACGCGCTTGTTGTTGTCCAGCACTCGCTTCAGGAGCTGCAAATGAAAACATGTTTATTCTGAAGTATGCTCAAAAGGCTTATCTCTACAAACATTACAGAATATGCCATGACTTCTAGTTCTCGGTCCCACTGATGAGTTGGACCGGGAACTACAAGGAACTGGTACAAGGCTTGTATTCCAATTGTGTGGCTATGGCCACCAAAACAAAATATCTGGAAGCGCGAAAAGAGCTGCAAATAACTCATCAGTTTGTCTTGTAACATCGTTTTTTTTTACTTGCCGCGCTTCCAAGCGCTTAAAGGCGTTTTGTATTTGTCTGAACGCACCGTTTTTATGGTGCGTTCACTCACCGTATGTTAAACTTCCGAGGTGCCGGCGCCGCTGTTAGGCACGGTAAGAAAAAAAAGGAGGGAAATGTGATTCGGATCTTTAAGGAGGTGGAGGAAGTGGCCTGTTCTCGCGTTGTGAGAGGGAAATCCATTTACATCGATGTTGGAAGTATATTTTTGTCAACGAAAAATTTTATAAACGCGTCTGCTGAGAGCTGCCGTGGTGTGAGGAGTGTTGGTGAGGACGGATGTGAAGAATCCTCCGAGATATACGATCGGAATGTGCCCTACGAGGCATAAGAACTTATCATATAACATTCATAATATTCACTTTGTATAAACTTTGTTTAGTATAACGTTCACTGCATATAATAATCGAAAGGCATAATTTCAAAATATATATTTTCGTAAAGTATAACGTTATTTAGATATAATATAAAAATTTATATATCGATTAAAGCGTATAATACTCATAACACCTAAGGTTTGAAACATATATTATTCAATTAATGTAACATCATAAAGTATAATGCTCGTATAGTATAATCGCCTACAATTATTTTAATAGCAGCAAACGTTTGTAATGTACATTTGTGGTTTGAAAATAGTTTTTTTTTTTAAACAAACGCCAATTATTTTAACCTAACCTAAACCTAACTTAACCGCCAGCGTGTCGACGTCGCCCCGCTTCGCGGGGTGCCTATTTCCGCTTTAAGGGACACAAGCTAACCCTAACCGAACCTACAAATAATACCATTGTTACGATTGTTTGTTTTCTTTTTAGTATGCGGTGGGGACGTGCCCCCCGAGCCCCCCTTGCGGGGGGCTCCGCGCCCCGACCCCATTTTCTAGCTGTCCTAACCTAATCTTCTATATTATAAACCTTTAAGGAAATATACTATGTATTATGATCGTTATACGTTATGTATGTTATACGATGTGAAATAAGTCAATTTGAGTGTTGTAGTGTGACACTCACACTGCAACACACTAACCCTATATAAGTAACCATTCTATGTAACTTAAGACACAATATATCATAATCCAAACGTGAACAGTTGTTTAATTACGTCCATCCTCACATGGCGACTTTGCCAGTGCGGCCTTGCGCCGTGCTGGCGGCGCGCTGCGCTAGCCAGTAACGAACGAAATAAGTGAACTTTACTTGAACATTTTTGTAATGATTGAAAATGTGACTGAAAGTGAACAGTGAATAAATTTAAAATGAACAAGCTATTCGTGCGCAAGATACTATATAAATTCCACAAATAGTACAGTAGTAAAAAGACTAAACTGAACGAGAAATTGAAAATACTTAAATACTAATCATAAAATATAAATAGAAGAACCAGAATATGAAATAGTGTTCAACAACAAATTTAATGGATTCGGTGCTGGGAGCTGGGAATGATAATTGTATGCTGCTGGGAGTAGAAGGTGTCGAGGATTGCGACTAGTGCGAGTCAGGATGTCCAGCGCATGCGGTAACGTTTCTAGAAGCATGAATCGGCTGAGTGGTTTAGAAGAACATATATAAAGAAATGTAGTTTTTTTTTATAATAATTAATATTCCTTTTAAACTTTTATTCGTACTACATAATTTTATATAGGTACCATTTATTACCTACATGGCGGCTACTTGTTAAAAAAGTAGGTACCTACCAAATCGTGTAATTTGCGTTCAAAATTGATTAATTAATAAAAAATATAACATTAAAATTGAAATGTATGATTACCGCTGTGTAGATTTTCATTGGTATGATTAATTCATGAAATTAGTTGACTGTACTTTGTTTAAGTGATAAAAATAATATTAAGCTACGCTTTTTGCCGCTTGATGACGACACCCAATTATGGTTAAAAGTGAGGCAAAACAACAAAAAAAAAACCTTTGTATAGGATCATATATTAAAAAAAAAACAAATATTCATATCTTAACTACTTTGCATTCTCAGGAAAACAAACATTATTTGTGACTACAAATTTACAGTATTAACACTGTAAATTAACGATAATCAATTTTTGAAAAATAAATTAAGCTAATCATAAGACTATAGTTTTTGAATACAGATATATTATATAGAGGATTTCATCATACTTTATAATAAGGCACGACGCGAAATGCAAGCCAGCATAAAAGGATTGGTATGCAGTTCGTCTGTTATTACATCTCAAATTACATAGTAAACATCGAAGTTTTGTTAAATTAAATCGTAATGATTAATAACTGTTTTGAAAATGATTTGTTGCTTAATTACACGTATGCCGACTTTTAAACATTTCTTAGATTAATGTTTTAATTCATAGAAAAAATTAAATTTAAAGATATTCAATATTTTTAAAATGTGTTAATTAAATTACTTGATTGCTTTTTCTAGATAAAAACATTTACACGTGTACTGATTTGACCTTATTGATTATTATATAACGGATATGACATAATTATAGGCACCAAAATGAGAGACAATAAATAAAGAATGGTCCTATGACAACCAAATTAGAGCATGCTAGACTACGAACAGTTTTTTATAAATGAAGGTATAGGAATGTTTGTTTAGTTTTTGTTCGATTTTAAAGGTTTGAAGTAGGTATCGTAACTATGTTTGTAACTGAATGTTGAGATATAAGATAATGTAGTTGGGTATTGAATGTTTATGTTATTTAAGAGATTGATAGTATGTTTTTTTTTTTAAATATATAATTGGTGTCTGGGAAAACTGAAACATGTAAGTTTATCTCTGAACGATTAGACTGATCACCTAAGAGTAGATGAAATTCTTATATGTTGAGGTTTTCAGGGTTTCTGCATAATTTGATAGGGATATTGAGTAGATATTTGGAGTATTGAAACGATTATATGAATTGAAATTAAAGTATGTCCTTTCGTGATCTTCGGCAGCATGAGAGGCGCCGTTGAGCGAGTAGGTGCGTATAATAGCAAGGTACACCAGGATACAAGGCAGGCAGGGAATCCTTGGAACCTGATCATGATTCGGTCGAGTATCAATCGTGAAGGTCCTTGGACACATGGTATGTTTAAATGAAAGGAAGTGTTAAAAGAACTGCCTGAATAGTAATAATAAATAGTAAGTGCGCGTTAATAAATAGTAATTATCTTGTATCCTGAGCAAAAACAAAAGTATATATATATACAGGGCGTCCCAAACTTATGGGACATGAAGGGGAAGTACCTTAAATATCGTAGATAGTGAATTTTGCTCAAAGAAGACTTTATGTTATTTTTAAAAGTTAGTAATTCTGCATTCATAGATTTTCTAAAAATTACTTGCTTCGTCTGGGAATCGAACCGACTAAAATGTGAAAAAAAAATCACCCTTTTTTATGATGCCAATCGAAAGAACAGCTAAAAAATAATAACTCAGCTTAAGTAACATAGTATTTTAAAATAAAGGAACACCATAAAATGATTGAATCAAATTTCAAGAAAGTTATTTATTGCCGAAGACGACGTTCGAAAAGTAGCAATATTATCATTCCAAAGATAGCATTGATTATTCGTAAATAAGTACCCACTTCATAAAATAGGTACTGGCATAAGTTTTCCTTATTATAAGTGCACGTGTGGATAAAATGATAATTTGATAAAACTTAGTATTTCAATACGTCCTCTGTAAGCTAGACAGAAGGCAAATTTAAAACAAAAACAAATAATTGTTAAAAAAAAAAAATTATTTAGAAAATCTATGAATGTAGAATTACTAACTTTTAAAAATAACATGAAGTCTTCTTTGAGCAAAATTCACTATCTACGATATTTAAGGTACTTCCCCTTCATGTCCCATAAGTTTGGGACGCCCTGTATATGTAAGGTCGGCCGACCAAGTGTTAATGCGTTGTGTACCCTTGCCACAAGTGAAGCATATTGAGATGCACACTTTAAGTTATAAGTTGTAATGAAAAGTTATTAAGTAAAAGAAAAAAAAGTATAATATGAGTATGCATAAAAATTAAGACTTGCAAGTCACACTGATATACATTGAGAAGACAATTGTCAAACAGAGGACTGACTCTTATCTGCGTTACGATGTAAACGTAAGTAAGTACCTACACATATTTCATGGGCGAGGACCTTAAATAACAGATAGTTCGTATGACGTGTTTCTTTTTAAGTTTTTTTTATCGTGTTACGTCTAGGTAAGAAATTAGTTAATAATCTTGTGTTGTCATCGAAGCGTGCAATGTGTAAGTTACTCATTTAAATTTCATATTGTCTTATTATTGTGTCTACTAAACGAGTTACTCATACTATTTTAAGTCAAAAAGTTTAATTAAAAAATGAAAATGATTGTCAGGCCAACCAGTAGATTTCCTTTTGAAAAAAAATGATATTTTTATTAGTAATTTAGTTTCCAAACCATCCTTAATCATTATTAGTAATATTAAATTCTTATGCTTGTTCAACAACTTAGGTATATTTAAGCAAATTAGTTCAAATAAGGCTGGAATTATGAATGGCCAAAGTTTTCTTTGTTTGCATAAAATGTAAACTAAATTACATATACAAAAAATGTACTTATACCTACTTACTGACTGTTTACTTGGATTTGTTCTTTTTAAAATTATTTTGTACTGCCGTTGCTATTAAGTAATATGAGAAAAAATATTAATATTTATTACAATATTATTATTTTTTTGCCAAGAAGGGAGGTGTAGTGTGACACTCACACTGCAACACACTAACCCTATATAAGTAACCATTCTATGTAACTTAGGACACAATATATCATAATCCCAACGTGAACAGTTGTTTAATTACGTCCATCCTCACAGTGTTATAGAAAAAAACGTTATATAATATGAATATTATGTCAATTGACTGTTATTCCTTATAAAAGTATTGGTTTTGTTGTTATAGCTAACGTTCATTACATCTAGTGACCGTTATTAATGTGAAATTATATATATTGTTGTTATATCTCGTGAGACGCACCCGTTCTCTGGCGTCACGCCTTTGGTATGTATAAATATAATCGGCAAAAATCACCAGGGTGGTACTAGGTACCTTACTAAGCGTGTACTGGATGAGATCATTTAGAAAACATGATGAAGAAAGTAGAACCTACTAAAGAACCTTGTGGGACTCCTTTATAAACACTAGCAACACGTGACCTATGGGCTTTAACCTGAGCGTCTTACACCACTGGATCTGGACGAAGTACTTTCTATTCCTTAAATATGAAGAAAAAGGGTACTGGGTAGTAAGGTTGTCCTGGTCTATCTCTTCCTAATGATGTTGACCAGAGCTGTCAGTCCTTGTCATGAATTTACCGATCGTCATCCGTGTCGATTCTCAAAGTAACCGAATAGGTACTGACCTCGGTCATCACCGGCCTGAGGTAGAGGTCGTGCGACTGCGCGACGACCCAGTGCGAGTAGCGCGACAGCGTCCAGCACGTGATGGCGCGCACGAGCGCCTTGCGCTCGCCGAGGCAGCACACCAGGTACGGCACCAGGTCGGGCAGGTGCGGCACCATGCCGCCCATGCAGCCGTCCGCCACCGCGCCCAGCGCCAGGATGATAGGTACTGACCTCGGTCATCACCGGCCTGAGGTAGAGGTCGTGCGACTGCGCGACGACCCAGTGCGAGTAGCGCGACAGCGTCCAGCACGTGATGGCGCGCACGAGCGCCTTGCGCTCGCCGAGGCAGCACACCAGGTACGGCACCAGGTCGGGCAGGTGCGGCACCATGCCGCCCATGCAGCCGTCCGCCACCGCGCCCAGCGCCAGGATGATAGGTACTGACCTCGGTCATCACCGGCCTGAGGTAGAGGTCGTGCGACTGCGCGACGACCCAGTGCGAGTAGCGCGACAGCGTCCAGCACGTGATGGCGCGCACGAGCGCCTTGCGCTCGCCGAGGCAGCACACCAGGTACGGCACCAGGTCGGGCAGGTGCGGCACCATGCCGCCCATGCAGCCGTCCGCCACCGCGCCCAGCGCCAGGATGATAGGTACTGACCTCGGTCATCACCGGCCTGAGGTAGAGGTCGTGCGACTGCGCGACGACCCAGTGCGAGTAGCGCGACAGCGTCCAGCACGTGATGGCGCGCACGAGCGCCTTGCGCTCGCCGAGGCAGCACACCAGGTACGGCACCAGGTCGGGCAGGTGCGGCACCATGCCGCCCATGCAGCCGTCCGCCACCGCGCCCAGCGCCAGGATGATAGGTACTGACCTCGGTCATCACCGGCCTGAGGTAGAGGTCGTGCGACTGCGCGACGACCCAGTGCGAGTAGCGCGACAGCGTCCAGCACGTGATGGCGCGCACGAGCGCCTTGCGCTCGCCGAGGCAGCACACCAGGTACGGCACCAGGTCGGGCAGGTGCGGCACCATGCCGCCCATGCAGCCGTCCGCCACCGCGCCCAGCGCCAGGATGATAGGTACTGACCTCGGTCATCACCGGCCTGAGGTAGAGGTCGTGCGACTGCGCGACGACCCAGTGCGAGTAGCGCGACAGCGTCCAGCACGTGATGGCGCGCACGAGCGCCTTGCGCTCGCCGAGGCAGCACACCAGGTACGGCACCAGGTCGGGCAGGTGCGGCACCATGCCGCCCATGCAGCCGTCCGCCACCGCGCCCAGCGCCAGGATGATAGGTACTGACCTCGGTCATCACCGGCCTGAGGTAGAGGTCGTGCGACTGCGCGACGACCCAGTGCGAGTAGCGCGACAGCGTCCAGCACGTGATGGCGCGCACGAGCGCCTTGCGCTCGCCGAGGCAGCACACCAGGTACGGCACCAGGTCGGGCAGGTGCGGCACCATGCCGCCCATGCAGCCGTCCGCCACCGCGCCCAGCGCCAGGATGATAGGTACTGACCTCGGTCATCACCGGCCTGAGGTAGAGGTCGTGCGACTGCGCGACGACCCAGTGCGAGTAGCGCGACAGCGTCCAGCACGTGATGGCGCGCACGAGCGCCTTGCGCTCGCCGAGGCAGCACACCAGGTACGGCACCAGGTCGGGCAGGTGCGGCACCATGCCGCCCATGCAGCCGTCCGCCACCGCGCCCAGCGCCAGGATGATAGGTACTGACCTCGGTCATCACCGGCCTGAGGTAGAGGTCGTGCGACTGCGCGACGACCCAGTGCGAGTAGCGCGACAGCGTCCAGCACGTGATGGCGCGCACGAGCGCCTTGCGCTCGCCGAGGCAGCACACCAGGTACGGCACCAGGTCGGGCAGGTGCGGCACCATGCCGCCCATGCAGCCGTCCGCCACCGCGCCCAGCGCCAGGATGATAGGTACTGACCTCGGTCATCACCGGCCTGAGGTAGAGGTCGTGCGACTGCGCGACGACCCAGTGCGAGTAGCGCGACAGCGTCCAGCACGTGATGGCGCGCACGAGCGCCTTGCGCTCGCCGAGGCAGCACACCAGGTACGGCACCAGGTCGGGCAGGTGCGGCACCATGCCGCCCATGCAGCCGTCCGCCACCGCGCCCAGCGCCAGGATGATAGGTACTGACCTCGGTCATCACCGGCCTGAGGTAGAGGTCGTGCGACTGCGCGACGACCCAGTGCGAGTAGCGCGACAGCGTCCAGCACGTGATGGCGCGCACGAGCGCCTTGCGCTCGCCGAGGCAGCACACCAGGTACGGCACCAGGTCGGGCAGGTGCGGCACCATGCCGCCCATGCAGCCGTCCGCCACCGCGCCCAGCGCCAGGATGATAGGTACTGACCTCGGTCATCACCGGCCTGAGGTAGAGGTCGTGCGACTGCGCGACGACCCAGTGCGAGTAGCGCGACAGCGTCCAGCACGTGATGGCGCGCACGAGCGCCTTGCGCTCGCCGAGGCAGCACACCAGGTACGGCACCAGGTCGGGCAGGTGCGGCACCATGCCGCCCATGCAGCCGTCCGCCACCGCGCCCAGCGCCAGGATGATAGGTACTGACCTCGGTCATCACCGGCCTGAGGTAGAGGTCGTGCGACTGCGCGACGACCCAGTGCGAGTAGCGCGACAGCGTCCAGCACGTGATGGCGCGCACGAGCGCCTTGCGCTCGCCGAGGCAGCACACCAGGTACGGCACCAGGTCGGGCAGGTGCGGCACCATGCCGCCCATGCAGCCGTCCGCCACCGCGCCCAGCGCCAGGATGATAGGTACTGACCTCGGTCATCACCGGCCTGAGGTAGAGGTCGTGCGACTGCGCGACGACCCAGTGCGAGTAGCGCGACAGCGTCCAGCACGTGATGGCGCGCACGAGCGCCTTGCGCTCGCCGAGGCAGCACACCAGGTACGGCACCAGGTCGGGCAGGTGCGGCACCATGCCGCCCATGCAGCCGTCCGCCACCGCGCCCAGCGCCAGGATGATAGGTACTGACCTCGGTCATCACCGGCCTGAGGTAGAGGTCGTGCGACTGCGCGACGACCCAGTGCGAGTAGCGCGACAGCGTCCAGCACGTGATGGCGCGCACGAGCGCCTTGCGCTCGCCGAGGCAGCACACCAGGTACGGCACCAGGTCGGGCAGGTGCGGCACCATGCCGCCCATGCAGCCGTCCGCCACCGCGCCCAGCGCCAGGATGATAGGTACTGACCTCGGTCATCACCGGCCTGAGGTAGAGGTCGTGCGACTGCGCGACGACCCAGTGCGAGTAGCGCGACAGCGTCCAGCACGTGATGGCGCGCACGAGCGCCTTGCGCTCGCCGAGGCAGCACACCAGGTACGGCACCAGGTCGGGCAGGTGCGGCACCATGCCGCCCATGCAGCCGTCCGCCACCGCGCCCAGCGCCAGGATGATAGGTACTGACCTCGGTCATCACCGGCCTGAGGTAGAGGTCGTGCGACTGCGCGACGACCCAGTGCGAGTAGCGCGACAGCGTCCAGCACGTGATGGCGCGCACGAGCGCCTTGCGCTCGCCGAGGCAGCACACCAGGTACGGCACCAGGTCGGGCAGGTGCGGCACCATGCCGCCCATGCAGCCGTCCGCCACCGCGCCCAGCGCCAGGATGATAGGTACTGACCTCGGTCATCACCGGCCTGAGGTAGAGGTCGTGCGACTGCGCGACGACCCAGTGCGAGTAGCGCGACAGCGTCCAGCACGTGATGGCGCGCACGAGCGCCTTGCGCTCGCCGAGGCAGCACACCAGGTACGGCACCAGGTCGGGCAGGTGCGGCACCATGCCGCCCATGCAGCCGTCCGCCACCGCGCCCAGCGCCAGGATGATAGGTACTGACCTCGGTCATCACCGGCCTGAGGTAGAGGTCGTGCGACTGCGCGACGACCCAGTGCGAGTAGCGCGACAGCGTCCAGCACGTGATGGCGCGCACGAGCGCCTTGCGCTCGCCGAGGCAGCACACCAGGTACGGCACCAGGTCGGGCAGGTGCGGCACCATGCCGCCCATGCAGCCGTCCGCCACCGCGCCCAGCGCCAGGATGATAGGTACTGACCTCGGTCATCACCGGCCTGAGGTAGAGGTCGTGCGACTGCGCGACGACCCAGTGCGAGTAGCGCGACAGCGTCCAGCACGTGATGGCGCGCACGAGCGCCTTGCGCTCGCCGAGGCAGCACACCAGGTACGGCACCAGGTCGGGCAGGTGCGGCACCATGCCGCCCATGCAGCCGTCCGCCACCGCGCCCAGCGCCAGGATGATAGGTACTGACCTCGGTCATCACCGGCCTGAGGTAGAGGTCGTGCGACTGCGCGACGACCCAGTGCGAGTAGCGCGACAGCGTCCAGCACGTGATGGCGCGCACGAGCGCCTTGCGCTCGCCGAGGCAGCACACCAGGTACGGCACCAGGTCGGGCAGGTGCGGCACCATGCCGCCCATGCAGCCGTCCGCCACCGCGCCCAGCGCCAGGATGATAGGTACTGACCTCGGTCATCACCGGCCTGAGGTAGAGGTCGTGCGACTGCGCGACGACCCAGTGCGAGTAGCGCGACAGCGTCCAGCACGTGATGGCGCGCACGAGCGCCTTGCGCTCGCCGAGGCAGCACACCAGGTACGGCACCAGGTCGGGCAGGTGCGGCACCATGCCGCCCATGCAGCCGTCCGCCACCGCGCCCAGCGCCAGGATGATAGGTACTGACCTCGGTCATCACCGGCCTGAGGTAGAGGTCGTGCGACTGCGCGACGACCCAGTGCGAGTAGCGCGACAGCGTCCAGCACGTGATGGCGCGCACGAGCGCCTTGCGCTCGCCGAGGCAGCACACCAGGTACGGCACCAGGTCGGGCAGGTGCGGCACCATGCCGCCCATGCAGCCGTCCGCCACCGCGCCCAGCGCCAGGATGCCGCTCTCCTGCAGACACCACACACTCGTCAGCCACGCAACACAACACAACACAACTAACCCTGCACGTGTCGTCAATCACGATAGTCATGATCATGATTCACGATACTATGTACATTCATGTTAATAATCATGTCTCAAACAGCCGATTTATTTTATGTAGCAACACCGGCAAGAAATCATTTTATAACAATGTTGACGGGTAGGCGGATAGTCAGAGTTCCTAACGGCTATATTGCGTACGAACAGTTAAGTGCAGATTTGTAGTGTTAGATTTGGAGGAAAACTAGGGTGAGCTCTTTCCATAATCACTTTCAATGCACCCTATGATATTATAACGATTTGGTACATTTACACGTGTGTTCATGTGCTTACACAGCTCGGACGATGATTGTTTGTTGTGTTTATGATGTGATGTATTTATGTGCATTCACAGGTCTTATTCTATTTGGGAGGCGTGACGGTATATCATGTATATGAATAAGGTTTTCCTACAGGTCACGTACATGCGATAACACAGTTCTTAGTCCTGGAGTTCTTTAGTGTGAGAGGATTATTAACAAGTGTAACAACAGGGTCTCAGGTTCGGTAGTCTCAGCCTCAGGTCATCAATCAAGAGAATAACTAGAAGAATAGCGTGTGAATTGGTACAGCATCAGTTGTGTGGTAAGGGATGTCTGTAAGGGAAGGTGGAGGACATTCTCGGGGACGAAGGTCCCCACACCTAATATGGAGCTGGTACGCACAAGGTGGAAGCTCATATGTCAGATATATAAAGGATTCTGCAAGCTAGAAGCGTAGGTTCATAGTTGCATAATATGCCCAGACACCTAAGCTAGAGTGCTGTAGGTACTGATTCGCGGCCATGAGATTAACCAGAAGTGGCTTCGCGACAGCACGTATGCGTCGACGTGTTGTTCATCCATCTTGCTGCGTGTACGGTGCGGCACTGACCTTGATGACCCAGTCGTCGTGGAAGAGCGTCTCCTTGAGGATGGGGAAGAGCACGGGCAGCAGGTCGTGCGCGAACACGTTGGCCAGCACGTCCAGCGCCGCGGCCGAGCACTTGCGCAGGTTCCAGTCCGACAGCGAGCCGTCGTCGTCGCCGCCTTCCTCCTCGTCCTCCGACTCGCCGCCCGCGCCCGCCATGTTGCTGTCGCCTGCGCCCGCTATCACCAAAACTCTGATCAATTGTATTCACGCATAACTAGTAACGAGCCACGAGTCGAACTCCCTGATTCACATCTCTTAAGCTGGACTTCCGACCATCCGGCTCCGGCGCCACTAACGCAGCGACAGTGACGCGGCGACAGAGCGATAGTACTATACAGTACAGAAATGTATGAAGGAACGTTCGAGCGCAGCGTCTCTGTGGCGGCGACAGTGGCGCCGCGAGACGCGCGACCGCAGCGGCCGCAATGCTCGCGCAAGCACTGTCGCGTGGCTCGCTGCGATCGCGCGTGATTTTTAGGTTATTTTCAAGTAGAATATCAAAAAAAATTACGATAATAAAGTATTTATGAATGGGCAAGACGAGGCACTAATAAATTTAGTATCGCAACGTGCAATTTTGTACGATTTGAGTGAAACGGGCTACGAAAACCTTCGCTTCGCTCCGTACTATAGTAGTAACGAAGCAAAATATCACATCCTCTTCTTCCAATAATAATATTTTTTTAATTGATCGGTTCATCCCTATATATCATACCGCACACCCGTCAGGTATGGACTAATAACTGTGACTGACGCCGGAGTCGCGCTGCTCGGAAGCCAATCTGCGTCTGAGCCGCTGCGACAGTGGCCTTGCGATAGAGCCGCGATGGTCGGAAGTCCAGCTTTACACAGTGCCAATTAGAAAACGGTATCAGGTGTAATTAGCTGTAGTAATATTTATTAAAGACTATCGGCCGTATTCATAAACGTACTACAAGCCTGTTTTAACTAAAATGGCGTGAAAATTCGTTTCTCCTTATCTGTCACTTTGACATTCGTGTTCGTAAGAAAGGGACACATTTTATTTAGCAGAGGCATTTTAAGTTTTATGAATAAGGGGGTAAATCGTTTAGTATATAGTATACAGATACAACCTGGTCTAACTGTTGGTATGTGTATTATTTTGTATAACTATGTGCTAGGGGTTTGATCTGAGGGTATTTTTAAGCCATATCTGATATAAGGTTTTATTTTAGGGATTTTATGATGCTTTCAATATCGTTTAGCAAATTCATTTCGGACAAGCCTATCGAGCTTAATTTGAGACTCTTTCACTGACTCCTTGGTACGATTTGAAGAAACAAAAGGTTAGTAAGCTGCCTACACATGTTGCCTAAGTGTCCTCTTCACGATTGCTCCATTGACAGCTGCGGAATATCTGTGGTGAAGATTTATTTTTACATAAATACCATTTTTCACCCCACGTTTTGGATTCCCTTCAATTTCTGATGCAAGCGAAATGCGGGAGACAGCTAAAAGAATCAGCTAAAAACCAAAGCCTAACGGCCATTCATGGCGTTGAACCATCACTAGAGCAGGTCGATAGAAACGCTCCATGATAGTTATATTGGATGTCAAAGTCGGAGTTGTCGTAAGTAACATACTATATTCTCTAAAAAAACCTTTTTTGAATTAAAAGAAATGATTACACTATGCCCAGATGTTTCGCTTTACGAATCATGTGTAATTGCGGCTCGCATAGTAAGATTTTTTGGTGTAATAAGTATAGTTTTGTTCGCACATCGTAATTTTTCTTGGAGTATTTGTCCGAAATCGTTATTGTTACTCGGTAGAATTGAGTAAATTTTGTCTAAACCATATGCTTTACGTCGAGCTCCAAGGACGAAATGTGTACCTTATTAAAGCACTAATTAAACACATGTGTAATTTTTAAATAAAAATGTGATACCAAAAAATACGGCTAAGTAAATTTGTATTTATACTAAACGATACAGTCTAATGATAAGGTAAAGTTTAAGAGGGCGAATTTTTGCAGTGATTCAAAAACGCGCGACACTAGTATTTAGAGGGTAATGTCCGTAACTACTCATGCGATTCCAAAATTCTTGCAAAGAACAGAGTCAAGGGCTGTTTCATCATTTACAAATTTGTAATATTGCAAATGTCTGCAATAATGTTTGACGACCGCTTTAGCCTAGTTGGTAGTGACCTTGCCTACGAAGCAAGAGGTCCTGGGTTCGAATCCCGGTAAGGGCATTTATTTGTGTGATGAGCACTGAATATTTATTCCTGAGTCATGGATGTTTTCTATGTATTTAAGTATTTATTTATCTACATAAGTATGTTTATCGTCGTCTAGTACCCATAGTACAAGCTTTGCCAAGTTTGGGACTAGGTCGATTTGTGTGAGATTTTCTGAAAATATTTATTTAATGTGTAGTTAGAAAGGTGAATCACCTGTCTCGTGTGTGTGTGTGTGTGTGTCCGTGTGTGTGTGTGTCCGTGTGTGTGTGCGTGTGTGTGTTTACCGTTGTGTTTGACGGTGTGCGAGCGCGGCTTGTGGAAGCGCGGGCGGATGTCGGAGTCGCGGTCGGGCTCGGCGTCGTCGTCGTCGTCGTCGCGGTCGCCGCGCAGCAGGATCACGTCCATCTCCGAGTAGCGCATCCCGCGCACCAGCACGGGCAGCAGCGCGTCCAGCCGCCCGCCCAGCACCTGCCGCGGCAACGCGCACATCACACACACCATCCGTGAACCCTGAACCATCACACCGCCTGAAGCTCGCACCGACGATGTACGGCCCAATCATCCGCCTCCACATCATCTCTAACCCACGCACAAAGAAAGAGAAAGTTACATTTATAGACCCATACCGCCTCCGATTGCGTACAGGCCTCTCAGCCATGACAGCGCATTCATACTATTATATGCCTGTCGGAAAACACAGCGTCGCATTATGAAGAAGCAATGTGCCAACTCACCTGTTGTCAGATTAAAACTCACGATTCCTGAACGGATCTTTAGTTTCTGAACGTGTTTTGTCTATCAACGTCACTGCTAGGCGGGAAGCTGGTCCCGACCTGTCATTGCGTGTGTTACTCGCCACGATAATAGTTGTCGAAGTTTAAATATAATAAGTCCGTCCGCTGCAATATGTTGGCCCGTAGATTTGCAGAGTGCACAAAGGCAGTAAAAGTAACCTTATTTAGGGCATACTGCCAGTGTTTTTACACCTGTAATCTGTGGGTCAATTATGCGCGGAGGACGTACAGCGCTCTTCGCGTGCAATATAATAACGCCTTCAGGGTGCTACTCGGACTCGGATGGAGGTGCAGTGCCTCGGGCATGTTTGCGGAGGCGGGTGTGGACGGCTTCCATGCGATCACGAGGAAGCGCTGTGCCTCCTTGCTCTGTAGGTTGAATGAGAGTTCGAATAGCATCCTTAGGGCGTTTGCCGAGAGGTGGGACTCGCCTATGAAACAAGGGTGGATCGGTATGCACTCAAGCTTTGTTGATTTTGACTGGTGAAATCTTATTTTATTTACTTAATTTTATTATTTATTTTCATTTAAAATTTTCATTTATTTTATTTAAAATAGATTTTTACTGTATTTGATGTGACATTTAATTGAATTCTCTAAGGACTAATTAATGTAAGTTATGTTGTTTTAATTTTTAATTCTGAGAATTTAGATTCGTTGACAATTAGCAATTAATAATATTTCACCTGTTGACATTAACGTTTTTATAATTTATTTTCAATATCACATTTTAATTTTAATTGTATGATTTTATTTTATGTTTAATGATGCGCCGGTCCTGTTCCCTTTACCATAATTAATGAGCGTTTCTCAAAAAAAAAGCCACTATTATTAATTGTACTTCTAGGAATTTTATGTTAACTATTTCCACTCAGAATCAGGAGCTCTTTCGACCCTGGTAGGACAAAAAACTGTCCCAAAGATATTTTTCCTATTGTGTTACCATTTACCATACACTTTGTATGGTGGTAACACAATAGGAAAGTTCAAAAATGTATGAACATTTTGGGACACTTTTTTTCTCCTATTGGGATGGAAAGACATCGTGATTTTGAGTAGAAATAACATAAAAGTTGCAGAATGTCTCCGAAAAAATGTAGTGGCATTTTTTTTGAGAAACACTAATAATTTGAATGTACCCAATACTAACATTAATTAATTTAAGTCTGTACTTATTAACAACTACCTGGCCACGGCCTGAAATAAACGTTTATTTAATTTAATTTAAATATGTATAAAATTTATGTGGTTTTCATCTAGAAAGTAAGTTTCTAGGGTGAGAATGAGTGGTGCGGAACCAGATCAGGAGATAAATTGGCAGGGAAGCGCTGGATCTGACGCTTCGGCTTCGTAGGACTCGTCTTCCGACTCAGAGTCGGAGAGACCGTCCCATAAAAGGAAGCCCAGGGTTGCAGGTGATGCAGACGAGCATCAATGCCTTGCTCAGCCAGGTAATGACCAGGTAGGAATACTGTCACAATATATTCAACAAATACGCGGTTCGTATTTTACTCCACATACCTTTACAAAGCATTATTGCCGAGAAAAATTGATTCACAGGAACGCGAAATTTCTAATGTCAATTTGTTTGATAATTTTGTTAGTATTTGGTATTTCATTACTCTTATTGGCTGTGAGATGATCACATTACTACTTAAGTATTATTTCTTGTTGAAATAGTTAAGTTTTGGTTTACCCAAAAAAATATTGGAATTTATACCAATACAGTGCAGCGGGACTGTTTATGTTTTTTGATGATTAACTTTTATTATAATTCTTGCATTACTTAAGTACATGCTGTTTGATTGATATCATCATTGCGTGTGTATTTTTTAGTCACCAGCAGATAACAAACACGTCTTCATAATGCGACGCTGTGTTTTCCGACAGGCATATAATATAACCGTTTTACATAACAATAACACGATTATTATATGCCGAGAGAAAACACAGCGTCGCAGGAATGTTCTTCCAGCACGTCTAGCACACGACGGCTGCGACATGCTCTCGATTTTTATCGCTCTATACCTCTTCTTCTAAGTGTTCTAATAAGAGAGAGACGGATAGTGCGAGAAAAATCGAGAGAGCTCGCGTGCCGTCGCGTGCTAGCCGTGCTGGTTAAGACACCAATGACAGGTCGGGACCAGCTTCCC